>LPNX011184774.1:6574-65112 GCA_001517045.1 Pseudotsuga menziesii
CGTTTTCATCGCCAAATTTGGCCAAAAAGTGTTACCCATCTTCATGGAATCACCCAGAAACAATTCACTGCATGATATACACTTCAACAAAATACTATTGCCAAAATAAAGAACAGAACCATCATGGAGATGGCACGCAGCATGTTGGTAGCGAAGCATTTGCAAAATGAGTATTGGGGTGAAGCAGTCGCAACTGCCATTTACATTATGAACCATTATCCGACAAAGAGCGTGAAGAACAAAGTTCCCCAAGAAGCATGGACAGGTATGAATCATAGTGTTTCTCATTTAAAATTTTTTGGTTGTGTTGCATATGCTCATATTCTAGATGAGCTAAGAAGGAAGCTAGACAAGAAGGGAAAAATGTATTTTAGTTGGTTATTCAGAAGACACAAAAGCATACAAGTTGTATGATCTTGTGACAAGGAAAGTGATAATTAGTCGATATGTTCAATTTGTAGAGAACGAATCATGGTATGGAATTGTCAACATAAATGTCAACATTGTGTCGAATGTCGACAATGATGATATGGAAGAGGAAGTGGTTCAAACACCACATGTAATTCAACTGGTCGTAGTATCGTCGACTCCCATGACACCATGACAAGGTTCAGCACAAGGACCATCGACACAAGTAGTAGCTTAAGCTGCACCGATAGGTACACCAAGAGGACAATAGACTCCATCAAGCATTTTGTCAAGGTCGACATAGACAGAACCGGTGAAGACAAGAACTCTGCAAGAGATATATGAAGATGGCACACCTATTTCATTCTTTGTCTTTGCATTAGTTTTCCCTATATATGATCCACTAACATTTGAAGAAGCTGTTGAAGAATAAGTATGGGCACAAGCCATGGATGAAGAAATAGAATGCATTGAGAAGAACCAGACATGGGAGCTGGTTGATGTACCAAAAGACAAGGATGTAATCAGTGTCAAATGGATTTATAAGACAAAGCAAGATGCTGATGGGAATGTGCAAATGCACAAAGGAAGAATGGTAGCAAGAGGGTTAACACAGCAACTCAGCATCGACTTCCATGAAACATTTTCACCTATTGCATGCATGGATACAGTCAGAACTATTTTGGCTATTGCTACACAAAACAAATGACATGTTCATCAAATGATGTCAAGTCAACATTCTTAAATGGATATCTAGAAGAGGAAGTATATGTGGAATAGCCACAAGGGTATGAAGTTCTGGGTCAAGAGCATAAAGTGTATAGGTTGAAAAAGGAATTATATGGTTTGAAGCAAGCTCCTAGAGCTTGGTATAGTCGGATTGATTCCTATCTCACTGAAAATGGATTTCAAAGAAGTGAAAGTGAGCCGACAATGTACACCAAAGTGAACAAGAAAGGTAAGATGTTAATTTTCAACTTTTATGTAGATGATTTAATATTTACTGGTGATTTTGGCATAACAGACTTTAAAGTAGTCATGGAAAGTGAATTTGAAATGAGTGATCTGGGGCTTATGCAGTTTTTTCTGGGCATTGAAGTTCAACAGTCTGAAAGTGGTATTTTTATATCATAGACAAAGTATGCAAGTGAAGTTTTAAAAATATTTAACATGTCTAATTGCAAGACATCCCCAACACCAGTAATAATAGGTTTAAAATTGAACAAGGATGATGAAGGATCAACTGTAGATCCCATGCTGTTCAAAAGGCTTGCTGGAAACCTTATGTATTTGAAAGCGACAAGACCAGACATTATGTATGGAGTAAGTATGATCTCAAGGTTCATGGAGTCACCAAAAGACTCACATTGGCAAATAGGTAAAATAATTCTTAGGTATGTAAGTGGCACAAAAGACCTTGGCATTATGTATTCAACCTCCGAAAATTTTTAACTCATTGGTTACATTGATAGTGACAATGGAGGCAGCATAGATGACAGGAAGAGCACATCTAGGTACACATTTCATTTTGGTACAGGTGTTGTTTCATGGGCTTTAAAGAAACAACCCATTGTAACATTGTCTTCAGTTGAAGTGGAGTATGTTGCAGCGACAAGTGCTGCATGTCAAGCTGTATGGATGAGGAGAGTGTTAAAAGAATTGTCACAGAACCATTAAGAACCGACAACTATCTTCTATGACAACAATTCAGCCATAGCATTATCAAAGAATCATGTGTTTCATAAGAGAACCAAGCACATCGACATAAGGTTTCATTTTATAAGAGAGTTGGTGAACGACAAGGAAATTTGTTTGGAATTTTGCAGGTCTAAAGACCAACTTGTAGACATCTTTACAAAACCATTGGCAAAGGACACATTCCAGTATTTCTGTAGTTATCTTGGAATGACAAGTTCTCCACAGTGAACTCTTTCATAAACATAGCATTTCTAAGCTCTGAAACATTTTGTAAATTTTGTTTTAAAAATATCCATCTTCTCATAATTAAGGGGGAGTGTTGGAAAATGTAATTACTCATAGATCCATACCTCACTCTCAGCCGACTCTGTGAGAGTCTGTATCAGTCAAGATTTTGTCAGTCAGTCTAACAAGAGGGTAGAGTCCACGATTAGGCAATGTAAACCACTCGAATTTATTTCTAAAGCTAAGTTGTTAGGTAGATAGTTATTACAATCTTTAATGGTGAGTCAGTCGACCCATGTAGAAGCAATTTTCAGGTTTCCTATAAATAGAAGAAGAAATTTGTAAATCAGTTTACATGCATTAGATAGTAGAGAGAACTCTGGGTGAGAAAAGAGAATTTGAAGCTCAAGCTTCTGTGTATGTGATTTAGTTGAAGAGCTGAAGCTGTGTAAAAGGATCAGTGAGTGAGCCGACAAGTCTGGACCGACAAGTTTGTAATACTTTGTTATTTCCTTATAGTTATATATATGAAATATTTTATGGTTGAATGCATGGTTATTTGGCCGCACATATTTCCATATTTACTTGGGTAAATGTTTCTTACAATTACTGTTAAGTGAAAGATCAAAGAACCCATAAATTTCTCACCCTGTGAAAGTTCCAGGGTTTTACGACACATTGGTCGACTCAAGTCTTCCTACATATTTGGGCATATGTTTTTACAAGTTCATTGGAATTGTTAATGTGTCTATTTTACTTCATCTTACTCATAGGTGAAAAGCATTTGTAATTTCTTAAGTCTCTTAAAATAAGAAACATAGTCTGTATATTTCGACCAAAGTGAACTAACAAGGCTGATTGAGTGAGCCGACTGAGGTCACCCAACTTTAGAGTTCGAAGAGGTGAGACTACTTGAGAAGTCGAAGAAGTAAGCTGACTTAGAAGTGACAAGTGGTCGAGGTAAACATCAATTGGTAGAATCAACGATTAATTAGAAGTAAATCAGTCAGGTTGAAAGTCGGACCAAAAATTTATAAACTTGTCTAGTCGAGAGATAGACAAGTTTCACCCGACAAGTGAAAAAGAAAAAGAGGTCGGCGTGAAAAAGTGAAAATTAATTTTAATATTGACTGAGCGGTAAACTCAAGTTTAGTAGGCTTGGTTTTGGCTAAAAAGAATACTATCACATTCCTGAAGTTGAATAATGGAGCCATGTCGGCTCTAACCAACAAGCGGTTGGGTTGTTTTGCAATTAAAAAGGTTCTTATTTTAGATGTGTTGTTGGATTACTTTGATGCAAAAAAGATTCACAAGATCTCCAATGCTAGCATGATCTCTACTACACTATATTAGACAAGTGGAGATGTTGTTGGAATAATCGGATTCCTCAACATATCGATTCACAAGGGTTCACAAGGGTGGTAAAGTGGTCTTTGGAGCTGCTATGACTGCAGGAGCCAAGTTGGATTTGATGTTTGTAAAGTGGAAGAATCCTACAACATGTCGGTTTTGGAGATCATTAATGTCATAATGCCCTAATATTTGGCGATGCCAACACCATCTCAAAACGATGTTAACATCACCGCCCTACTGGAGAAAGCAGGCTGCACAATCTTTGTGTAGTTTATCACCACCACTAGAGTTCTGAACACATATCAAGATGCTCTCGCCAAGGGCCTTGTGTTGTTTGTGCCAACCAATGAAGCATTCATTGGAACACTAATTCCAAACTTCAAGAAACTTTCCAGTGCTCAGGAGGTTTCCATCCTAGAATACCACCTATTTCCCTCATACAACCCCTAGAATAACACCTATTGCCCTCACACAACCCCTTTGGAATGCTTAAAACAACTAGCTCTCCCATCACTACACTGGCCACCAACCGAGCTTCCAAGTATGCATTGATAGTCTCTTCTTCTAATGATACTATTATACTCAATACTGGACTTGCCAAGAGTACTATACCAAGCACTCTCTTGGACGACCAGCCCGTGGTTTTGTATACCTTGAATATAACTTGTGAATTGTCACAAGCTTGTATTGATCCTTAGCTTTTGATCCTGCAACTTGGTTCATAAAGGATGATTGTAGAGTTCCACAATATCCATGTTGATTGTTACTAGTCACATGTTGATTGCTACTAGTCCTGTCTATCTGTGACAAATCTCATGATTTATATTTAGGAAAGCCTAATTACAACCCACTTACTCAATCACTATTAAAAGAAAAACAAAAAATTAACAAATAGAATGTCCAAGCTTGTGAATTGTTTTGAAATAATTCCAAATCCAAGTCTATTACAATGAAATAAAGCAAGCAAATTCATTGCTTGCCCCTAAATTCAATCAACAAATCCACACTACTAATTTATCATTTGTAAACTAGGATTTACATAAAATTTCTAAAGAGCAAAAATAAAAAAGTTTTTTTTCTTATTAATAACTAATTTTTAATCTATTACAATTGTTCATAAATAGAGTATTTGAAATACTTTCATGAGAGTCATAAAAAAATTGTGCCTTTTATGAAGAAATTAGTTAAAGGCTATTAATTTTTTTTATATAGAAAAATATATATCTTCTTCCATCTATAGACCAACTTCAGACCCTAGAGCGGGTCACTACATTGACCTTTATGGTCTTTCAAGTAAACTTGAATGTGAGCATGCCACTGTGTGTCAGCTGGCTGGTATGAATTCAACCATCTCACTCCCTTTATTTGGCCTTTTTCTGGAAATGGTACAACTTTGGCTCTCCCAATGGTACAAACAACAACTTACTATAAGCCACCCTCAAAGCTAGAACAACAAAAGCAACATTTCCTTTAAAATCACTTCGTGATTTAAATTAATTGATCCAAAATTAAATAAAACAATTTTTTTTTGGAATCCTCATTGAATATTAAACCACAAACTTATATATACAAACCTCTAAGTTGTTTCTTAGTAACTTTAAGATGGCCTGGTATAGTTGAATGCTCGTCATCCCTAAAGTTCAACTCTTCCTTATTTTTGTGCAACTTGGAAGAAGGTGAGCTGCAAACTTTAGTAGTATTGATGGTATCGGCTGATGTACAGATTATCCCAAGACTATGTACCACATTTTGATTTGGTGGTTTTGACTTCCATATGTTGGGGCGCTTACCACCACTTGTATCATATGAGTTGTATCCACCTGCATCTAATGAGTTGTCTCTTGGAAAATAGTTTCCTCTGCCAAGACCACTTCCACCCCGATTACGGTTGGATGTTCTTGACATTGTAATCCTATAATCTCTTGGATTCTGCTCTTTATGCTTGTCGCGCTTCCTCTTAACCTCATGGAAAGGTTCTTCACTCTGAACAGCTGCTGAACCGTCTTATCGGGATCCATATTGCACTCCTTTAGCGTTGCGTATATCTCCTCATCAAAGTGATTCCTTGTTATTTCCTTTATACCTTGTATGTTTTTTTGAACCCTGTCTGGAATCGAAACCGTGCCATCGGTTCTCACGGTGCCACTCATTTTCACTGTGCATTGTATAATAACCCGCTCGATCTCTTCTACTCCAGTGACATAAGCAAAAGCCTATCCCTCCCATAGCTCTTTTTCTTTGAAGTGTTGCATACTTTGATTCACTTTGTCCTTGATTTCAAGGCTTTAATTAAAAATGGTTTGAAACGCATTGATGTAGATAACATATTTGAGTTATGTTTCGCTTATTAGCTCCCTTTAAGGAGGGCTAATATTCAGATACGGTTGATTATTTTGTTTTTCGTAGATGTTATTTATTTGGATATGGATTGGCTAGGTTAGCTAGTGGTCTTCCTTGATCTTTGGCATTTAGTTGGCCTCACTACTCCATGCTAGGTGAATGGTTGGATGTTTGGTCTCTTAGATGGAGGCATTGGCATCGATGCCACTAGGTGGTGTTTCCTCTTGCCACGAGCTGTTCAAGCTAGTTCATCTTAGGTGGGTTTATTTTATTTTCCTGGGTCTGCATTTTCTTATCTATTTCAGCAAATTGTGTCTTCCACTTGAATTCGGAGTTCATCTAACCTGGGTTTGTTTTAATTTCATAGGTCTGCATTTTCTCAGCTATTTCAGCATATTGCATCTTCCATTTGAATCCCATGGAAAGATGGGATGTGTCCTCTCTCATGAAGAATTATTCAAGCAGTTGCATTTTAGTGTTGTGGGTGCTTGCTCCTAGGTGGGGCGTTTAGCACTAGGAGGTTGTGTTGTTTTGGCCATCAGTTGGTTCCAGTGAGAAGCTGAGAGGATTTTTTTCTAGCTAGGTGTTAATGTAGTCACAATAGAGATTTGGTGCATTAATGCTATGAGGGCATGGATTTTGGTGGATATTTTTGTGGAATTATGGGTGATGTATATTTCTCTTGGTACTTGTATTGGTGGGTGATTATTCTTGTTCTTGTTCTTGTGGATTCTTATAGGGTTGTGTGTGAGGAATTCCGTGAATGGGGTGTGGAAAGAGAGAGAGAGAGATAGCGTTGGGGAGGAGGGATTGATTGGTGCAATCGAAGATGGCTGCAAATGTGGTGTGGACATTGAGGCAAGGGAAATTGGTGGTGGTTATGGATTGTTTTTTTCAAGTCTCTTTCAATATATAAAGTGTTTTGGGGTGGTCCATGTGATGTTAACTCATTTCGGATCTTGGTGAGATATCTTAACATCATTCTTTAGAAAAAAAATAATTTAACCACCCTTTCCCAGCTCAAAAGAAACCACATGGTAAGCTCCTCATAGCATTTGCTTCAATATTTTTTTTTTCTTCATAGCAACCCATTTTTTTCGTTTTTGCATTTCTTCGCACCTTCTTGGTCAATTACTACTTAGAATTTATGGGTGTCTTATTGGCATTCTACAAGGTGGATATAGTGTTGTTGTGGGTTCTGTCTATTGATATTGTTTCAGGGAAACACAATTTATACTTGGAGTTAGTTAGTTTGTGTCTTTCCAATGGAGATCTATTTTTCTTCTCCTTATTTTAAAGTGTTCTAAGTTTCCATATGATGCATCACATTTGGATAGTGTTTCTTATGCTCTAGAATTACAAAATTTTCCAGTCGATTCTTGTCAAAAGCTTTGTTTGCAAATTATTTATGTATATTGTACTAGTGTTATATTTTGTTCTTGTATTAGACATTTAGGTACTTGAGGAATGCGTTGAAAGTTGGAGATGTGAAGTTGGGTAGGGATTAATCTTGTCTCCTCTCTTTTCTTAGAACGAGAATGGATTCTAGACCTATTCAACATCAAACATTTTAAAATTGATGATTAGTAACAAAGTATCCAATGAATTGTTTTAGATCTATTGCATAGTTACATGCTAGGTGGCACTGCTTTAGTGACGCCTCAATGTGGGCTGGTTGCTAAGTCTTGTCAATAGGATAGAAAAATTGTGGAATGATATGCGTATTTTTGAAAGAGACTATGAACTAATATCTCCAATCCAAGGTTTAGGTGCAAAAATTGTATTTGTGAAGTAAAATAATTTAATTATACTTGCTATCAATATTTTAGATAAATTATTATGTCAAGTTATGGATCTCGGAATTTTCTCTAGATACCTTGAATATAACTTTTGAGTTGTCCCAAGGTTCTATTCATACTTATCTTTTGATCCTGCAGAATGATGATTGTAGAGTTAGGTAATATGCATGTTGCTTGTTACCAGTCATGTCTACCCCTCACAAATCCCATGATTGTTATTTAGGAAAGACTAATTACAACACACTTACTAAAACACTAATAAAAGAAAATCAAAAGATTAGTAGATAGAATTTCAAATCTTGTGAATGGTTTTAAATTAATTCCAAATCAAAGTCTATTACAATAACATAAAAGAAATAAATTCATTGCTTTCCCCTAAGTTAAATCAACCAATCTATACTACTATTTTGTCCTTTGTAAACTAGGATTTACATACATACAAGAATATAAGATTACCTTGGTGTTGCACTATCATGTGACGATATTGAGATTAGTATAGGAGAGTAGAGACATGCATATAGATCATTCCAACATGATTTTCCCATAGAACGCCACTAGAATAGTGTAAGCACGCAACATTTTATAAACTAGAAAGTACCTAAAGAAAGAAATATGCACATTATCTAAATATTTGTTCTTGGGAATATCTAATCTTTGGTTTGGTTTTTGTTGTCACTATGTTTTGGAGGATAATATGCTTTTGATGTCAAATAAACAAAATAAAAAGTATTTCATTTGGATTTTTTTAATTTATTTATTTTCAGCCATATATACATTATATATGCTATGCTATTTTTTATTCCCTTCAAAGTATCCTAAAGAAGATTTTATAAAAGGAACCAATACTTAATTCTATAATTTAATAATCTTAAACTGTTTATTACAACCAAGTATAGTAAAATGGCACTCAATTCTAATATTAAGTATTTATATACAATAAATTCTCCATTTTTCCAATTCTTTTTTATGGGAAAAGTAAAGTTAAAAATGTTAGAAAGTTGTAATAATTTGAATGTAGTTAAAATCATATTGTATCTTCTTTCAAATACGGCATTGATTTATTTGTTTACAATGAAATATGAATATGTTACATGATTTATTCAATAACTATTTTTTATTAAGGTTTACCTTTTATAATCACAATTCTTTACCTAACCATATTTTACATATGGAAGCATAAAATTTCTAAAGAGCAAGAAGAAAAGTTTTTTTTCTTATTAATAATAAATTTTTAATCTATTCCAATTGTTGATAAGAAGGGTATTTGACATACTTTCATGGGAATCATGAAAAAGTTGTGATTTGTATGAAGAAATTAGTTAAAGAAGATTAATTTTTTTTTTATTGATGTAAGGTATAAAAAATAAAAAATGCTAAAAAAAACTAATATTTTAAACAATCAAAATCCATTTATCCTTTATAAAATATAACATTATGCATTGATAGTAATTTATGTGATTTAAATAAGAAAATTAAAGGTCATAAAATCGAACTAAAACTTACATAATCATTATCTAAAAGCACTTGAGTGAATTAAAGTAAAATATAAACACATAAATTTGAATTTTTTCCCTTAAATAATTGTAATTAGTTTTAAAGAAAAAATTAGAAAATTTTATAAAAAATGCTAATAAGTACTTGAAATCAAATCAAGTGTAATAGAGTTAAATCAAAAGGAAAGGTGTGACAAGTCACCCTAAAATAATAACCTAATAGAAACTTAGAAATGGTGACATTTACCATGCTATGAAACTCACATAAAACTAGTTAACATTTAGAAAGAATGATGTAGGCATATAAATATGTAATAATGTAAGCAATAAAAACTTAGCCACTAAGTAAGGTTGATATGGAACTATTTACCCTAATAAAATGTAAATTTAGAAACCAAAATTGTCTAGAAATTAAAATAGGGTGACCTTGTACCTAGAAATAAACAACATAAAAACACACATATAATAGAATGAAAATTGAGAAAACTATATATCTTCTTGCATCTATAAACCAACTTCAAACCCTAGAGGGGTCACTACATTAACCTTCATGGTTATTTCAGGTTAACTTGAATGTGAGCATGACATTGTCATGTGGCTAACCTATGATTTGCTTTTCTTGGGCCTTTTTCTCCCAATGGTACAACTTGGGCCTTTCTCTCCCAATGGTACAAACAACAACTTACTTTAAGCCATCCTCAAAACTAAAACAACAAAAATACCATTTAGTTGAAAATCACTTTGTGTCTTAAATTAATTCATCCAAAATTAATTAAAAAAATATATATTTTTGGAATCCTCATTGAATATTAAACCAAAAAATTATAGCAATAATAATTGAAGAAAGTATAACATGTCAAAATCATTTTCGAGTGTATTTATCTTTTAGGTGATGATCAAAAGAACTACATGATAGTATCAACAACATCCCATCATCATGTCGAGGTGCAAAATGATTACATACTATTGAACTTTCTTGTTGAAATGGCTTGTCCGCTAAGTTATCTTTTGCTTACTAGAAGTGAATTAAAGGTGGATATAAGAACGATAGTGCTTTGAGTTTGTCAAAAGATAGCTCTATTTGAAGCAATAGAACCTACATATATAATTTATTGGTGCATTATTGGCACTTCTTGACTTGGATTCTTTTTCATCTATGGTTCTATGTATTGATAGTGTTTATCATGTGGTTCTCCTTCAAAGTTAGTGTTGATGTGCCATGTTTCAAATGTTTCTAGTTGCGATATTTGAAAAACGCTAGCTTCATTTGTGTAAATGGAATATAAATTTAGAATTTATAGGTGTCTTATTGGCAATGTACGAGGTGGATATTCTTTTGTTGTTGGTTGTGTCTATGGATATTGTTTCATGTCAATGCAATTTATACTTGGAGTTTGTTAGTTGGTGTCTTTGCTCGGAGAAGATCTGTCTAATTTCTAAATTTCCAATAGATATGGATTGTTCTTCTCCTTTTCTTTAAAGTGTTCCAAGTTTCATATGATGCATCACATTTGGATAGGGTTTCTTATCCTTTGGCAATGAATTACAATAAAAAATTTCCAATGGAATTCTTGTCAAAAGGTTTATTTGCAAATTATGTATGTATCTTGTAGCCATGTTTTATTTTGCTCTTGTATTGGATGGGCTAGTAGCATGTTTGGAACAAACAACAACTTATTATTATAAGCAACTAGCGAAAGAAAAAAAAAGAGAGCATTTCCTTGAAAATAACTTTATGACTTAAATTAACTCATGCAAAATTAAATAAAAACAAATATATTTTTGGATTCCTCATTGAATATTAAACCACAAACTTATAGCAATAATAATGGAAGACCGTAGAACATGTCAAAATCATTTTATAAGTCATTTTCCATTGTATTTATCTTTTAGGTGATCATTATAGTATCAACGGCCTCTCTCCTCATCGAGTCAAGCTGCAAAATGATTACATATATATGAGATTAATCTTTCTGTCAATATTAATATATTCAATTTGTTTGATATGATTGAAAAATGATCTTCTAGTAGAACTGTATTCACCATGGATATAAGAAGGACTCGGCTCTATGGGAGGCCCACACTCCCCATTATGTATTAGGCAATGTATTAATTAGATATATCAGTTTAAATAATGAGCATCATTTATTGTGCTCTTTTTGGTCTCATCAATAAGGTCCCCTTATAATGGTTAAAAAAAAGACATGTTGCCTCCTAATGAAGCATTCAATTGTTCTGGTGCCTTTCTTGTGTCCCTCTTTCTGTTTTCGGTCTGAGTGTTGTTTTGGGTTTCACCTTCCTTTTGCTATCAAATCTGCCCCTGAAAGGCACACCAATCAGTATCAGAGCAGTTAGCTCCTAGAGCTTGGTTTTTTTTTCCGCTCAGTCCTCACTCAACTCGACTTAGGGTTTAGGTAACAGTTGCCACCACTCTCCCATTTTTCTCTTTGTTTGTGCGCTGCCTTTTATCTTTTTCTTATTTATTGATTTTAGTGTTTTTACCTTCCTCCATGACTGCACCTTGCCTCTGCCTCTTGAATGATTCTGCTTGTGAGATTTAGCCGTTCCATTGGCTATTCATTTACTGCATTTACTCCTGCCCTAACTTCAAGCCATTCATCGCTGCCCTAACTCCACGCCTCTGATCGCTGCCTTGATCAATGCCTTCAAGCATGTTTCTGCCTACCCAAGAATTAGGTATTGCGCCTCCACCATTTGCTGCTACTCTCACAAAGCATGAAGGAGTGTACCCCCCTCTTGTTCTATTTTCTGCTTTCTGCTGGTTCCCTTTCTTCCTGGGAATTCCCGAAGGACAACCCTCTCCTTGCTAAATGTGGCCTCCTCTTGTCTCTCATCCCCGAAATCAAGGTAACGTTCATCCCCAAAGTCAAGCAGCGACATTGCTCTTTGTTGTTTGGTCGCGGGCCTTTGGGTTTCAAAAATAGTTCCATATCAATTTTATGTGCACTTACTTTCCTCAATAGGTTTTTACTTATTTCTAGACAATTTTGGTTTGTAAATTTACATTTTATTAGGCTAAATAGTTCCATATCAATTTTAGGTGCACTTACTTTCCTCACTAGGTTTTTACTGCTTACCTTATTGCATATTTACATGTGGCCACCATTCTTTCTCTATACTAACGAGTTTTATGCCAAATTCATGGTATGGTAAACGGTGCGTAAATGTCACCATTTATGATTTTCTATAAGGTTATTATTTTAGGGTGACTTGTTATGCATTTCATTTTGATTTAATTTGATTAGAGTTCATTTGATTTTAAATACTTGTTAACATTTTTTATAAACTTTTAGAATATTTTTTAAACTTGATTATAATTATTTAAGGGAAAAAATTCAAATTTATGTGTTTATATTTTACTTTAATTCACTTGTGCTTTTAGAAAATGATTATGTAAGTTTGAGTTGGATTTAATGACTTTTGATTTGGTTATTTAAATCAGGTAAATTACTATTAATGCATAATGTTATCTTTTATAAAGGATAAATTGATTTTTATTGTTTAAAATATTAGTTATTTTATTTTATTTTTAATTTGTTCTACATTACATGAATAAAAAAAATTAATAGCATTTAACTAATTTCTTCATAAAAGGCAATTTTTTTCATGACTCTCATGAAAGTATTTCAGATACTCTATTTATGAACAATTGTAATAGATTAAAAATTAGTTCTTAATAAGAAAAAAAAACTTTTTATTTTTGCTCTTTAGAAATTTTCTATAAATCCTAGTTTACAAATGAGAAAATAGTAGTGTAGATTTGTGCAAGCAATGAATTTGTTTGCTTTATGTCATTGTAATAGACTTGGATTTGGAATTATTTTAAAACCATTCACAAGCTTGGACATTCTATTTGTTAATTTTTTGTTTTTCTTTTAATATTGATTGAGTAAGTGGGTTGTAATTAACAGAGACAACCAACAACAACACTATATCCACCTCGCAGAATGCCAATAAGACAACGATAAATTCTAAGTAGTAATTGACCAAGAAGGTGCGAAGAAATGCAAAAGAGGAAAAAATGGGTTTCTATGAAGAAAAAATAATATTGAAGCAAATGCTACTAGGAGCTTACATGCGGTTTCTTTTGAGTTGGGAAAGGGTGGCTAAATTATTATTTTTCTGAAGAATGATGTTAAAGTATCTCACCAAGATCTGAAATGAGTTAACATCACATGGGCCACCCCAAAACACTTTATATATTGAAAGAGACTTAAAAAAACAATCCATAAGCACCACCAATTTCCCTTACCTGAAGGTATACACCATGTTTGCTGCCATCTTTGATTGCACCAAGCAAGCCCTCCTCCCCAACTCTATCTCTCTCTCTCTTTCCACACCCCATTCGCGGAATTTCTCACACACAACCCTATAACAATCCACAATAACAAGAACAACAATAATCACCCATCAATACCAGTACCACTAGAAATATACATCACCCATAATTCCACAAAAACATGCACCAAAATCCATGCCCTCATAGCATTGATCCACCAAATCCCTACTCTCAATACAATAACACCTAGCTGGCAAAACCTCCTCTCAACGTCTCACTAGAACCAACTGATGGCCAAAACAACACAACCTCCTAGTGCTAAACTCCCCACCAAGGGGCAAGCACCCACAACAGTAAAATACAACCCCTTGAATAATTATTCACGAGAGAGGACAGGTCCCATCTTTTCACTGGATTCAAATGGAAGATGCATTCTGCTGAAATAGCTAAGCAAACGCAAACCTATGAAATGAAAATAAACCGAGGTGAGATAAACTCCTAATTCAAATGGAAGACACAATTTGCTGAAATAGCTAAGCATATGCAGACCCAGGAAAATAAAATAAACCCAGCTAAGATGAAGTAGCTCGTGGCAAGAGGAAACACCACCTAGTGGCATCGATGCCAATTCCCCCATATAGGAGTCCAAACATCCAACCATTCACCTAGCATGGAGTAGTGAGGCCAAGGTCAAGAAGACCACTAGCTGACCTGGCCAATGCATATCCAAATAAATAACATCTATGAAAAACAAAATAATCAACCCTACTTGAATATTAGCCCCCCCTTAAAGGGAGCTAATAAGCCAAAGATAACTCAAATATGTTAACTACATCGTAAATGCATTTCAAACCATTTTTAATTAAAGCCTTGAAATCAAGGACAAAGTGAATCAAAGTATGAAACACTTCAAAGAAAAGAGCTACGGGAGGGAAAGGCTTTTGCTTATGTCGGTGGAGCGGAAGAGATCGATGGTAAAAATATTGAATCGCGTCTATTAATTAGTACATGGAGGGGTTTGTTTCCTAGTTCAGAAAGCTTCCCATTTCGAAACAAATCTTCTGCTGAACTATCTTCTGCATCATTTTGGGTACGGGGAAGCCCTCGGCTGCATTTTAATAGAGCGGGTTATTATACAAAGCACAGCGAAAATGAGTGGCACCGTGAGAACCGATGGCGCGGTTTCGATTGCGGACAGCGTTCAAAAAAACATACAAGGCATAAAGGAAATAACAGGGAATCACTCTGATGAGGAGATATACGCAACGCTAAAGGAGTGCAATATGGATCCCGATAAGACGGTTCAGCGGCTTTTCAGCGAAGAACCTTTCCACGAAGTTAAGAGGAAGCGCGACAAGCGTAAAGAGCAGAATCAAAGAGATTATACAATTACAATGTCAAGACCATCCAACCATAATCGGGGTGGAAGTGGTCTTCGCAGAGGAAACTATCTTGGAGACAACTCGTATGATGCAGGTGGATACAACTCATATGATACAGGTGGTGGTAGGCGGCCCAACATATGGAAGTTAAAACCACCAAATCAAAATGTGGTACGTAGTCCTGGGATAATATGTACATCAACTGATACTATCAGTACTATTGAAGTTTGCAGCTCACCTTCTTCCAAGTTGCACAAAAGCAAGGAAGAGTTGAAATTTAGGGATGGCGAGCATTTAATTATACCAAGCCATCTTAAAGTTACTGAGGAACAACTTAGAGGTCTTTGTTTTGGAAGTTTTTATTCCAAGTCCATGTTCCCAGCCAGGTTGTAGTAGGGACATGACTGTATATAAATTTTGATGAACACCTAAGTTGTTTCCATGCCAAGTCCATGTTCAGAGCAAGGTTGTAGTGGGACATGACTGTATATAAATTTTGATGAACACTTAAGTTGTGAGAGAGTTGATTAATTATAAGTTGTAAGAGAATGGATTAATTATAAATATGTGCTATTATCATTAGGCATGTTTTGAAATCTCAGATTGCACTGTTGCTTTCATCTTAGACTTTATTTTGTTTAGTTGATAGGAATATGTACATGGTTTTAACTCTGGTTAAGTAAGGCTTCATGCTGTTTCATCTAGGAAGCATGTGGATTTTGATTATTCTCCACAATCTTAACCTCATGGAACCAATTTTAACTACAACTCTAGTTATTGACCAGTTTTAAGTGTTGCAAGGTAAATGGACCCTTATTGAATCCATTAGAGATATTAAAATTTATGGATGTCATATTGGATCCATACCAAATTTTATAGATGTATTAATATATAATTTTCCATTCATCTATGTTAATAAAATATCTTTTTTTTATCATGCTTTCTTATGGTATCATTAAGAACTAAGTTCTGCAAAAACATTGATAATTAGTTATGTATATTAGATTAGGAGATTATGTCATGGACAACACAACAAAAAGTGTCTCATGCTTGCCACATCATCACTAACACCAATAATGGATGGGCCTCCAAAAAAATAAAGTAAAGTAAATCCCTTATTCTCAAACTGATAGTAATTTAATTGAATCTAATGCTATTATTCTAATGTTGGTAGTAATTAGTGGTGATATATTAAGATGAATAAAGACACCCACAAAAACCAAACCCCATCTATGGAAATATAACTAAATTGATTTATGTGGACAGATTTTGAAAATATTATGTTTTATAATAATAATAACAAATAGTCCATGGGGATCTAGGAAGACATGCTTTTAAAAATGCATAATCACCATGTAAATGACCAAATTACTAAACATTGGAGGGGCACAACTATCCTACTAAAAAATGTTTGCATCCATAGAATTTGATGCTATTATTTATTTAGTCAATTGGAAGGGCATGTAAATATTCAGAAGATTATCATTGATACTAAAAACGAACTAATATTAAGTACCACCTTGCTACAAATATAGGTTC
This sequence comes from Pseudotsuga menziesii, assembly GCA_001517045.1. NCBI lineage: Eukaryota > Viridiplantae > Streptophyta > Pinopsida > Pinales > Pinaceae > Pseudotsuga > Pseudotsuga menziesii. The sequence goes on from LPNX011184774.1 coordinate 23,112, forward strand.
CTAGTTATGTGTAAAACTAAAAGTAATAGATTAAAAACAACATTTTTCTATTGTAAACAAAAGAGCTACACTATCACATTCTTGTGGCGACACAACACTACAAAACAAGCTCCACTAATGGCATGTAATGCACAAGATGCATGTTCTGTGAATTAACCATGGACTTGTAACTCCTCTAACAGTTCCCTCTTACTGATGTTCCTATAAGCATATCTACATTTCTCTTTAGCCTCCTCACCTAATGATATTTGATCATTCTCTATAGAGATGTTATATTAAAGAATCGAACCTCCTCCTCACTTACTTTCCTGACTAGGTTTTTACTGCTTACCTTATTGTATAAGAAGAGTTCTACAAAGACCAACATCCAAAACCTGTAAGCAATTTTAAACAAAAGTAAATTGCCCTATCCTTTGGGATTTGATCAAAACGATCCAGCTAGCAAAACCAATCAGGGACAACACCTTTTCCTTCAGATCTGTTCAAACTGAAAACCCCATTTAGCAGAGGCATTAAAAAAAATTTATATCAGCATTTGTCAACTCTACCGAACATCCTAAAAATCAAGGCATTATCTAAATCGGAATATTACCAGATCTAAAGGCAGGTTCCATGCTCTATCAACAAAATTTTATCTGATGTGTTCCAAGTCAGCACAATGCATTATAAAAATTGGGCATGAAATGTTTCCAGATCTAAAGGAAATCAAATACTTTATGAGCAATCAACCGCAAGTGTTTATGACACCTCTTCAGAGAGATCGATAATCCAATGAAAACAATGGTTACAATCACACCGATTTCAAAACTGTAGCAAGTCACGGCCATGAAGTATTATTGCAATAGATATTTCAAAACTCACACAGAGTTCGAAACTAAAATATAAAAGTACAAATATGAACTAAAATCCCAAACCATAAGTAGTAATCATAAAAGCCAAGCCGATAAAGAAATTAAACCCAAGCCATAAGCAATAATCAATCTATAGAAATCCAGGCCTGCTGTGATAAACCTCCTTATAGGCCACAAGCCTAACTGCCCAAACATCTTCCCTTGTAGATTCCGGAAGCCCACGTTTAAGTCCTATTGACTTCTTTCACTATTTTCTTCTATATGGCTAGTTGGTTGGTTGTGATGATGCATTGGGTATCTACCCTACTATAATTCAGAGTTTGGATCATATCCCCGAATTAACCAACCAATAGAGAAATCAAAGGCGGGCATATGTGATCATCAACCAGTCAAATGTTATTAGTCTTTATGCATAAATTTTGGAGAAGTCTTCCTCCATTATCCAAATTTGCGTGCGCATTCAACAATTTCATGTCCAAGTTGTCCCAATCATTTAATTTGTCTCTTTTGTTTGTCATTTGAGCCTCAATCCTACCTTATTCCTTGTTATTTTTGCAATTTCCTAAATTTGTTGCAATGCCACTTTTCGACACATGGTCACTGCAAGACGGTACCGGAGCTGGTTCTAATATATAGGGGGCAAAGGATTTCTATCTCGAAGAGGTCAAATTTTTATACTAAAAAATTGAATCAAGCTGGTGTTTTTTTTGTTAGAAACTACACTCAGAGACCATTCCAATAAGTCTCACAATCTTTTGAAGCAATATCAAGAGAGATACACACTCGTCTCAAGTTGTCCTTCTGAAGATCCCTGAAAGAGTCATCCATTTGGGTCCATGTCTTCAATACTGTGTGATTAAGGTGTTCTTTAATATTGCGAAAAATCTTTCTCATAAATGGTTTGAAATGTTTTCAGAAGTATAGACTCTAGATAGAGATGCAAATTCTGAAAAGTGCTCTACTTCAGACTCAAAATCTGAGCAAAAGGGGAAATAGTCACAACTTTCAAACAGAGTAAGACAAGAACGTGTAGTATTTTCTAAAATGAAGAAGTCCAAATCTCATACTCCTGTAGATCCTTGGCTTTAGCTTCATATCGAGAAAGGAGATCCATTGAATTGAAGTTGTCTATCATATTTTGTATCAAACCCTAACTTGAAACAATAATGAAAAAGGAGCGAGGCATTAATCAAATCAGGATAGAAAAAAGGTAGAAAAATCCTTCGATGCATATGATAACTTTCTTTTGAAATCATTGTACGATAAGAATATAGAAAGGAAAATAGCTACATGGATAGATATAAAGATGCTTGTAAGGAATGGAATAAGGAGAATGTAGAACTCTTCCAAATAGGCAAGGATAACTACTTTGAGCTTCTCTTTGTGGAATCACTTCCTCTCCTTGATGAATCCCCCTTTCAAGAGGATTTACTAGTAACAAAGATCTACCGACTTCTCTTTGATAAATTTCGTCCTTTCTTCAATGTATCTCCTAGAGAGGAGAGAGCAAGTGGGGAAAGAGAGTTTTCGACTTAAATCTTTTCCAGTGGAAATGTACTCCACAACTAACTTTATGCATCTATGTGAATGATTCTTTTGATCACATGTTAAAAATGTTGCTAAGGCCCTGGTTGAGCCGAACTTGGATCCATGGGACCCCATTAAGCATCTTTACAGAAAGTACAATGAATGAACAATTCAGAAAATATTACTGTCAAAGCTCATGTCCATTCAGGTTACTCTCAAAGCTCATGTTCATTCAGGTGGGAGCATGAACTTGCGGCTTGTATCCAAACAGAGGCTAGATAAGCACTCTGAGAAGTCACATGGGGAGGCTACTCTTTGGCCTTTGAGCTTTGTGAAAAAAAGCTTCCGAAGGGGAAGGACATGTTGTCTATCTAAGCAAAACAGCTTCATCTATGCAAATAAAGCTGTGCCCAACTTATTTTATAAGTAAGCTCATAGTTTTGCAATAATGTTTTGGAAAAGAATAAAATACAGAACTCAGCATCAACGCCCAGTTCCAAAAATAACAGTAATGCAGATAATTTTACATCTGAAAAATAACAAATCAAAACTGCAGACATTGGAGAAACTACTGCATAGACCTGGTCACAAGTATTTAAGAAGATGATTCTTAAAAATATTAAACCATGTATTTATTCTCAAACGCAAAAGCTAATCAATGGCAATGAAATCAAAACCCAGAGGCTCATTAAAAAGGGTCAGCCAGAGTTTTCTACGACAGGCATTTAAATCGTGAATTTAGTGTTGGGCTGTAGTTGTCATTCAAAATGCATACAAGGAAATTCATATTCTAGATTTGTAATAAAAATTCAAATGTAGACATTTGACAATTGCAGACATTGGATTCTAGGTACCGATCTTCAAGTGCAGACATTGGATAAAGCCATCTCTAAAAAAAACATGGAGACCGAAGTATTTATCTTCAAAACAAATACCGTGGATAAAGCCGGATCAATAGATATCAAAACGCAGTTAAGGATGGGATTCTTATCAAAATCCAGATATTCAAGTTAAGATATAATGCAGATAATGTTAAAGCGTAGACCTGACATTTTCTTAGATCCTCTTCATTACCTCCTTCGATCTTTGGACAACTTATCCTCCTGGCTCATCAGTGTCATGCATAAAAAAAAAGACAATCCATTAGTTAGAGGTATCCATCTTTGTGCGTCCTAACAACCTGTTGAACCCAAAAGAGGCTGAGCACTGCCACTCTCGCTATACCATATGTAACATACTTGCGAGAAAAATGAAAAAGAATTTACCCTATTAAAAAGAATTTACAACTCAAACATAAATAAGCTCTTGAACATGGAAATAACATAATTGAAAATACTTGACCTCAATGATTGTACATTTGCAAATGCTTTTTACATCCTCTGATACCAATGTAAACAAAAACCATTTATAGGGTACCCTAACAATAGACATCATTGAGAAAAAAAGTATACACGAAATCATGAAGGTGTACAAGGAAATAAAGATGAGGCCTCAGTTCACTAGGTTGGGCTACATCCACAAAGTTTGTTAGTCTATTATTGAATTATGAGAGAAAAAATTTATAATGCTATGGCACATAAATTGCTCTCTCCTTACCTCAAGTCTCTTCATAGAGAGACATTTTCAAAGTACCAATGTTTATTGAATTGTGCTTTGATACAAACTTAGACAAATGCAAAAACACCCAGGGTTACAATTATGCAGAACACCCTCTGCAATATATATTTTTTCATCCTTCAAAGTTTCTTTCACCCAAAACACCATCAAATTGCTAGTAGGACTTAACGCAAAGTCTTCCTTCAAGTGATAAGTAGGTATCCCCAATTACATTATTGAGGCCTTCTTTCTTTAATTTGCCAACATATAACCATAGCTCCATCTAAATTGAGGTTCATTCTCTCTTATATCATGTGTGACTTAGTTTGTTTCTTATACATGGGTTAAATCCACGTTTATATAGATTAACCTTATGTATTAGTCTAGGAAGGTGTGTGGAGTTTTCCCCTCTCAGCTGAACATCTAAGTATGATTAGGTAAAGGACCAAAGATCTACCCTAATCTTGGTCTTACTAAATTTAATTTATGTACTTAGGCAGATTCATCAATTCAATAGTTAACTTAGTCTAGGGCTAAGCCCTCATAGACTCTCTTGATACTTAGATCTTAGTAAGAAATAACATCAAAAATACTAAACGTATATAGTGAAGGCTTCCACTTACATCAGAGTGTATGAGCACTCTTCAAATCTTGGACAGCATTCTAATATAACATTTAAAACATATAAGCCTACAAGGGTTGCATTCCATAAGCTGAAGTAAGAAAAAAAATTCGAAGGTAAAATACCCAAGGGACAAAAAAAAATAATAATAAATTCGAGGCCTTTGCCTCTTCCACCTTTTCATGCATGACAATACGAGGGTCAAACCAAATAGAGTATAAACTCTACAAAGGTAAGGTGAAATTAACAAAAGACATGGCTTACTTTAATCAACGACAAAAGTATAAGGTTACAGCCCTCAACGAATGTACACTCTTGATCCACACTCATTATAATTCATAGGATTGTTGAAGTAACGGAAACGAAGAGGTACCATTTCTAAGGTTTTAACTCCTACTTTAATATAAATTCGACTGAGGGTAAACATTGGTTTTTAAATCGTCATATCGGGAGGAATCATCCAATGAGATGCTTCTCGGAAGTAAGAACCACATAGCAAGCTCATTCTCTTTCCAATGAGGAACATTTTTCAGATATTGACTTAAAGGATAGTGTAAATAAAAATCATGGTAAACTATGGTTTATGCAGTCTAGAATAAAATACATGGCTCTGTAAATGACAAGCCAATATAACTTAAAATGATATATCAGAAACCGAAAAGCCAATATAACTTAAAATGATATATCAGAAACCGAGAGAAACGTGGTCCTCTTGATGAGAAGCTAGCCAAAATATTATTTCTGCCATAACAAAAGCTTCACTCTTGAAATGAGCAGCCAACCAAGAAGAGTCATTAAATTTGCAAGAGAAAAGTATAGCTCTCTAAGCGAATCGACAAACAATGATAACTAAACGCACAGATTTTTCTAATTGCAAAGAATAGACATTCGGAGTTAATTCTTACCTTGGTGTTTGTGGAGACGTCAACCTTAGATAGGGCATATAGAAAGAATTGCTAGAACCACGACCCCCTCCTTTTCTAATGCCTAGGTCTTTTAAAAGCCTTTGGTTTTCCCTTCGGCAACACTTCAAGAGAGATATGCGCTCCGGGGTAAGCGAGTACAGGATTTCATACCCCAAGGTTGCAGATAGGAAACCATCCGCAATCCTCCTGGACGCCCTCTTCAAACCAGAACCTAGTCTCTTTAAAAAGGAGTGCAGACCAGGGAGAAATGTATCCAATTTTATGCATGCTGAGCGTGCAGGGTCCCCTATGTCCCGGAGCAGGTGAACGACTGTCAAGGTTAGTGGTAATCAATTCCTTTCATTAAGCCAAGATTCTCTCCTTAAGTTATGCCGAGATCAAAGCACTAATGGTTGAAGGAAATTAATTTATCTTATGGTAAACTATAAATGTTAATGATTTCTCTTTGATAAAAGGATTTCATATTATGTTATTCCTTTGTCCTCATCATATAATTTGTATCATAGGTCTTTATCATTTTTTCCTTATAGATAAATCTAATATTTGTCTTTTAATTTTTTTTTTTCCATCATAATGTCTTTTGTCAAACCAGTTTTTTTTTCCAATCCCTTAGCCCTAGTTCTTGTGGCACATGTGTTAGTTGGCGGCTTTGTGTTATTAAACTTTCAGCTAACTTTCATGTTTCTTCTGGTGAGGCCTTGGAACTTGAGATCCTCACACAAAAGCCCTCATACAATAATATTTAAAATCGCAAAACTCTTAAGGGCATCTAGGAGGAACATTACGGGCAACATGTCTTTTTATAACCATTACAAGAGGACCTCATTGATGAGGCCAAAAAGAGCACAATAAATGATGTTCATTATTTAAACTAATATATCCAATTAATACATTGCCTAATACATAATGGGGAGTGTGGGCCTCCCATAGAGCCGAGTCCTTCTTTTATTTTAATTCACTTGTGCTTTTAGAAAATGATTCCTAAGTTTCAGTTTGATTTAATGACTTTTTATTTGCTTATTTAAATCACATGAATTACTATTAATACATAATGTTATCTTTTATAAAGGATAAACTGATTTTTATTGTTTAAAATATTAGTTTTTATTTTTATTTTTATTTTGTTGTACATTACATGAATAAAACAAAATTAAGAACGTTTAACTAATTTTTTCATAAAAGGAACAATTTTTTCATTCATGAAAGTATTTGAAATACTTAATTTATGAACAATTGTAATAGATTAAAAATTAGTTATTAATAAATAAATAAATTATTTTTGCTCTTTAGAAATTTTCTGTAAATCCTAGTTTACAAATGAGAAAATAGTAGTGTAGATTTGTGCTTGCAATGAATTTGTTTTCTTTATGTCATTGTAATAGACTTGGATTTGGAATTATTTTAAAACCATTCACAACCTTGGACATTCTATTTGATAAAAAATTTCTTTTCCTTTAATAGTGATTGAGTAACTCGGTTGTAATTAGGCTTTCCTAAAAATAAATCATGAAATTTGTCACAGATAGAACAGACTAGTAACAATCAACAAGCAACTAGTAACAATCAACATCGATAACTAGGTGCACTTCTTTTCCTCACTAGGTTTTCACTACTTACCTTATTGTAGATTTATATGTGGACGTCATTCTTTCTAAACAGTAACTAGTTTTATGTCAAATTCATAGTATTGTAAATGGTGTGTAAATGTCACCATTTATGATTTTCTATTAGGTTATTATTTTAGGGTGGCTTGTTATGCATTTCATTTTGATTTAACTTGATTACACTTCATTCTTAGTAATCTCCAAAAACCAACTCTTCCACTTCATTGTAGTGGGGACATGACTGTATATAAATTTTGATGAACACCTAGGGTGTGAGAGAATTGATTAATTATAAGTTGTAAGAGAATGGATTAATTATAAATATCTGCTATTGTCATTAGACATGTTTGGAAATCTCAGATTGCACAGTTGCTTTTATCTTAGACTTTATTTTCTTTAGTTGATACGAATATGTACATGGTTTTAACTCTGGTTAAGTAAGGCTTCATGCTATTTCATCTAGGAAGTATGGGGGTTTTGATTATTCTCCACAATCTTAACCTCATGGAACCAATTTTAACTACAATTCTAGTTATTGACCGGGTTTTAAGTGTTGCAAGGTAAATGGCCACTTATTGAATCCATTAGAGAGCTTAGAAATTATGGATGTCATATTGGATCCATACCAAATTTTATAGATGTATTAATATAATTTTATATTCATCTATGTTAATAAAATATCTTTTTTTTATCATGCTTTCTTATGGTATCATTAAGAAACAAGTTCTGCAACAACGTTGATAATTAGTTATGTATATTAGATTAGGAGATTATGGACTCGACAAGACAACAAAAAGTGTCTCATGCTTGCCACATCAACGCCAACACCAATAATCAATGGGCCTCCCAAAAAATAAAGTGAAGTAAATCCATTATTCTCAAACTCATAGTAATTTAATTGAATCGAGTGTTATTATTCTAATGTTGGTAGTAATTAATGGTGATATATTAAGATGAATAAATACACCGACAAAAACCAAACCCCATCTATAGAAATTTAAGTAAATTGATTTATGTGGACAAATTTTGAAAATATTATGTTTTATAATAATAATAACAAATAGTCCATGGGGATCTAGGAAGACATGCTTTTAAAAATGCATAATCACCATGTAAATGACCAAATTACTAAACATTAGAGCGGCACAACTATCCTACTAAAAAATGTATGCATCCATAGAATTTGATGCTATTACTTATTTAGTCAATTGGAAGGGCATGTAGATATTCAAAAGATTATCATTGATACTAAAAATGAACTAATATTAAGTACCACCTTGCTACACATGTAGGTTCCTAGTTTTGTGTAAAACTAAAAGTAATAGATTAAAAACAAGATTTTTTCTATTGTAAACAAAAGAGCTACACTATCACATTCTTGCGGTGACACAACACTACTAAACAAGCTCCACTAATGGCATGCAATGCACAAGATTCATGTTCCATGAATTAACCATGGACTTGTGACTCCTCTAATAGTTTCCTCTTACGGATGTTCCTGTAAGCATATCTACATTTCTCTTTAGCCTCCTCACCTAATGATATTTGATCATTCTCTATAGAGATGTAATCTTAAAGAATGGAACCCATTCATGTAATGGTGTGCCACTTGGAATGCTCAAGTTCAACACTTGGGCCTTACAATCAATGTGTGTTGGTCATGTCGCAACAAGTTTACAAACTTCATTGATTTATGGATTTCATTTGTTGTTGGTGATGTTACATTAAGGTGCAACTCAAAGATTGTAAAAATGACTTGAGAGTTCTCCCTAAAAGTGCGACAATTTTTTTCTCATGCATATGAAAAATGGTATATTTAGAGCATAATGCCATAAGTGAGATAAATTGTAATGTATCTATCAAGGAGAACACCATGTTATGCATTAGAAAGTGAACATAAAGGAGAGAAATTTAAACAAATGAAAGAAGAAGAGAAACAAAAAATGTAGAAACCTTAGTTACAACTGATAGACTCCTTATATCTAAGAATGTGCAATCTCCCTTCCAACATCTATATAGAATAATACAAAAATGAAAAGACAAGTTGTATCCCATTCGTTAAGATCTCTAGGGGAGAATATGCTTAATTTGTTTAATTTGCAAGAAAACCAATGCTATCAATAAAATGAATATGTTTAGGCCTAGGCTCCAGAAAATTAATGCACACCTTAGAAAAGATAGCTTAGGGAACCGACCATTTATTGTAGTATCCTTCTTATATCGAGTGTGAATAGAATTCTAGTAGGGAAAAGATAACGTACTGGACTCACCATTTCAAGAAGACTATTTTAGTATGTAATCATTTTGCAGCTCGATAAGAAACCAGTGGAAGTTTTTTGTTCTAATTCATTACCAAAGGATAAGAAACCCTATACAAATGTGATGCATCATATGAAACTTGGAACACTTTAAAGAAAAGGAGAAGAACAATCCATATCTATTGGAAATTTAGAAATTAGATGGATCCTCTCGAAGCAAAGAATCCAGCTAACAAACTCCAAGTATAAATTGCATTGACATGAAACAATATCCATAGACAGAACCAACAACAAAAGAATATCCACCTGGTACATTGCCAATAAGACACCTATAAATTCTAAATATATATTCCATTTACGCAAGTGGAGGTAGCATTTTTTCAAAGACCGCAAGTAGAAACATTTGAAACATGGCACATCAACACTAACTTTGAAGGAGAACTACACCATAAACACTATCAATACAGAGAACGATAGACGAAAAAGCGTCCAAGTCAAGAAGTGCCAATAATGCACCAATACATTATATATGTAGGTTCTATTGCTTCAAATTGAGCTATCTTTTGACAAACTCAAAGCACTATCCTTCTTATATCCACCTTTAATACATTTCTAGTAAGCAAAATATAACTTAGTGGACACGCCATTTCAAGAAGAAAGTTTTATAGTATGCAATCATTCTGCACCTAGACATGATGATGGGATGTGGTTGATACTATCACATAGTTCTTTTGATCATCACATAAAATAAAAATACACTCGAAAATGACATATATGTTATTCCATGGAAATTGAGATGCTATACCATGTGATTATTGATATTCTAAAATGATTTTGACATGCTATAGTGTCTTTAATTATTATTGCTATAAGTTTTTGGTTTAATATTCAATGACGATTCCAAAAATATTTTTGTTTTTAATTAATTTTGGATCAATTAATTTAAGTGGCAAAGTGATTTTCAACTAAATGGTATTTTTGTTGTTTTAGCTTTGAGGGTGGCTTATAGTAAGTTGTTGTTTGTACCAATGGGAGAGAAATGCCCAAGAAAAGAAAATCATACGAGCCAGATGACAAAGTGTCATGCTCACATTGAAGTTAAGCTGAAAGATTGAGACCATGAAGGTTAATGTAGTGATCCCTCTAGGGTTTGAAGTTGGTTTATAGATGGAATAAAATATATATTTTTCTCAATTTTCATTCAGTTATATGTGTGTTTTTGTGTTGTTTTATTTCTAGGTACAAGGTCACTCTATTTTAATTTCTAGACAATTTTGGTTTGTAAATTTGCATTTTGTTAGGGTAAATAGTGCCATATCAACCTTACTTAGTGGCTAGGTTTTTAATGCTTACATTATTACATATTTATATGCATCCATCATTCTTTCTAAATGTTCACTAGTTTTATGTCAAATTCATAGCATCGTAAATGTCACCATTTTTTATTTTCTATTAGGTTATTATTTTAGGGTCACTTGTCATGCCTTTCATTTTGATTTAAATCTATAACACTTGATTTGATTTTAAGTATTTATTAGCATTGTTTACAAAAAAAATTAATTTTTTCTTTAAACCTGATTACAATTATTTAAGGGAAAAAATTCAATTTTATGTGTTTATATTTTACTTTAATTCACACAAGTGCTTTTAAATAATGATTATGTAAGTTTTAGTTTGATTTTATGACCTTCAATTTTCTTATTTAAATCACATAAATTACTATCAATGCACAATGTTATGTTTTATAAAGGATAAATTGATTTTGATTGTTTAAAATATTAGTTTTTTCTAGCATTTTTTATTTTGTGTACTTTACATCAATAAAATAAATTTAATCCTCTTTAACTAGTTTCTTCATACAAATCACAACTTTTTCATGATGCTGAGGAATGTATGTCAAATACCCTTCTCATGAACAATTGTAATAGATTAAAAATTTATTATTAATAAGAAAAAAAACCTTTTCTTGTTGCTCTTTAGAAATTTTATGCTTCCATATGTAAAATATGGTCACGTAAAGAATTGTGATGATATAAAAGGTAAACCTTAATGAAAAATAGTTATTGAATAAATCATGTAACATATTCATATTTCATTGTAACCAAATAAATCAATGTCGTATTTGAAAGAAGATACAATATGATTTTAACTACATTGAAATTATTACAGCTTTCTAACATTGTTAACTTTACTTTTCCCATAAAAAAGAATTGGAAAAATGGAGAATTTATTGTATATAAATACTTAATATTAGAATTGAGTGTCGTTTTACTATACTTGGTTGTAATAAACCATTTATGATTATTAAATTATAAAATTGACTATTGGTTCCCTTTATAAAATATTCTTTATGATACTTTGAAGGGGAATAAAAAATAACATAGCATATATAATGTGTATATGGCCGAAAATAAATAAATTAAAAAAATCCAAATGAAATACTTTTTATTTTATCTATTTGACATCAAAAGCATATTATCCTCCAAAAGAGAGTGACAACAAAAACCAAATGAAAGATTAGATATTTCCCACAACAAATATTTAGATAATGTGCATATTTCTTTCTTTAAGTACTTCCTAGTTTATAAAATATTTCATGCTTACACTATGCTAGTGGCCTTCTATGGAAAAACATGTTGGATTGATCTATATGCATGTCTCTACTCTCCTATACTAATCTCAATATCGTCACATGATAGTGCAACACAAGAAAATCCTAGTTTGCATGTATGTGAATCCTAGTTTACAAATGAGAAAATAGTAGTATAGACTGGTTGATTGAACCTAGGGGCAAGCAATGAATTTATTTGTTTTATGTTACTATAATAGATTTTTATTTGGAATTAATTGAAAACCATTCACAAGCTTTGACATTCTATCTACTAATCTTTTGATTTTCTTTTATTAGTGATTTAGTAAGTGTGTTGTAATTTGGATTTCCCAAATAACAATCATGGGATTTGTGAGGGGTAGGCATGACTAGTAACAAACAACATGCATATTGCGGAACTATACAATCATTCTTTTGTAGGATCAAAAGCTAAGGATGAATAGAAGCTTGCGACAACTCAAAAGTTATATTCAAGGTATCGAGATAAAATTTCCCGATCCATAACTTGACATAATAATTTCTCTAAAATATTGATATCAAGTATAGTTAAATTATTCTACTTCACAAATTCAATTTTTGCACCTAAACCTTGGATTGGAGATATTACTTCATAGTCTCTTTCAAAACTAGGCATATTATTCCACAATTTTCTATCCTATTGACAAGACTTAGCAACCAGCCCAGATTGAGGCGTGAGTAAAGCAGTGCCACCTAGCATATAACTATGCAATAGATATAAAAAAATTCATTGGATACTTTGTTACTAATCATCAATTTTGAAATGTTTGATGTTGAATAGGTCTAGAATCCATTCTCATTCTAAGAAAAGAGAGCAGACAAGATTAATCCCTACCCAACTTCACGTTTCCAACCTTCGACGCATTCCTCAAGTACCTAAATGTCTAATACAACAACAAAATAGAACACTACTACAATATACATACATAATTTACAAACAAACCTTCTGAAAAGAATAGACTATAAACTTTTGTAATTCTAGAGCATAAGAAACACTATCCAAATGTGATGCATCATATGGAAACTTACAACACTTTAAAATAAGGAGAAGAAAAATAGATCTCTATTGGAAAGACACAAACTAACTAACTCCAAGTATAAATTGCATTTCCGTGAAACAATATCAATAGACAGAACCAACAACAACACTATATCCACCTTGTAGAATGCCAATAAGACACACATAAATTATAAGTAGTAATTGACGAAGAAGGTGCGAAGAAATGCAAAAAAGAAAAAAACGGGTTGCTATGAGGAAAAAAAAAATATTCAAGGAAATGCTATGAGAACGTTAGCATGTGGTTTCTTTTGATTTCGGAAAGGGTGGTTAAATTATTATTTTTCTAAGTAATGATGTTAAAGCATCTCACCAAGATACGAAATGAGTTAACATCACATGGGCCACCCCAAAATACTTTATAAATTGAAAGGGACTTAAGAAATCAATCCATAACCACCACCAATTTCCCTTGCCTCATGGTTGACACCCCGTTTGTAGCCATCTTCGATTATACCAAGCAAGCCCTCCTCCTCTCTCTTTCCACACCCCATTAATGGAACTCCTCACACACAACCCTATAACAATCCACAAAAACAAGAACAAGGCTAATCACCCACCAATTTATAATGCTATGGCACATAAATTGCTCTCTCCTTACCTCAAGTCTCTTCATAGAGAGACATTTTCAAAGTACCAATGTTTATTGAATATTCCAGACCTGAACTTGTGCTTTGATACAAACTTAGACAAATGAAAAAACACCCAGGGTTACAATTATGCATAACACCATCTGCAATATATATTTTTTTTTCCTTCAAAGTTTCTTTCACCCAAAACACCATCAAATTGCTAGTAGGACTTAACGCAAAGTCTTCCTTCAAGTCATAAGTAGGTATCCCCAATTACATTATTGAGGCCTTCTTTCTTTAATTAGACAACATATAACCATAGATCCATCTAAATTGAGGTTCATTCTCTCTTATATCATGTGTGACTTAGTTTGTTTCTTATACATGGGTTAAATCCACGTTTATATAGATTAACCTTATGTATTAGTCTAGGAAGGTGTCTGGAGTTTTCCCCTCTCAGCTGAACATCTAAGTATGATTAGGTAAAGGACCAAAGATCTACCCTAATCTTGGTCTTACTAAATTTAATTTATGTACTTAGGCAGATTCATCAATTCAATAGTTAACTTAGTCTAGGGCTAAGCCCTCATAGACTCTCTTGATACTTAGATCTTAGTAAGAAATAACATCAAAAATACTAAACGTATATAGTGTAGGCTTCCACTTACATCAGAGTGTATGAGCACTCTTTAAATCTTGGACAGCATTCTAATCATTAGAGGAAATTTGGGGTCTAAAATGGGCCTTATAAGAAAACGTGCCAAAATAAGTTTTTGTGAGTTGGAATTCAAGAACCAATAGAATTTCAATAAAATAACTCAACCATAATGGTTGAATTGGCATATTTGTCATTAAAAAAAACTACTTTTTTTGTTCGTATTTTCGACATATCTCATTGTGTTTTTACTCAAATTTCGATTGGGAGAGCTCGTTGGATGCGGAATTAAATTCCGCATCCAACGAGCTCTCTCGATCGAAATTTGAGTAAAAACACGGGGAGATATGTCGAAAATACGAACACAAAAAGCAGTTTTTTTCTTTCTTCCTCCAAAATTAATTAATATTATTTTATTATTTTAACCATTATTTTATTATTTTAACTATTATTTTATTATTTTCCTTAGGAGGCCCATTTTAGACCCCAAAATTCCTCTAATGATGACATTTAAAACATATAAGCCTACAAGGGTTGCATTCCATAAGCTAAAGTAAGAAAAAAAATTCAAAGGTAAAATACCCAAGGGACAAAAAAAAATAATAATAATAAATTCTAGGCCTTTGCCTCTTCCACCTTTTCATGCATGACAAGACGAGGGTCAAACCAAATAGAGTATAAACTCTACAAAGGAAAGGTGAAATTAACAAAAGACATGGCTTACTTTAATCAACGACAAAAGTATAAGGTTACAGCCCTCAACGAAAGTACAATCTTGATCCACACTCATTATAATTCATAGGATTGTTGAAATAACGGAAACGAAGAGGTACCATTTCTAAGGTTTTAACTCCTACTTTAATATAAATTCGACTGAGGGTAAACATTGGTTTTTAAATCGTCTTATCGGGAGGAATCATCCAATGAGATGCTTCTTCTTCTCGGAAGTAAGAACCACATAGCAAGCTCATTCTCTTTCCAATGAGGAACATTTTTCAGAAATTGACTTAAAGGATAGTGTAAATAAAAATCATGGTAAACTATGGTTTATGCAGTCTAGAATAAAATCCAAGGATCTGTAAATGAAAAGCCAATATAACTTAAAATGATATATCAGAAACCGAAAAGCCAATATAACTTAAAATGATATATCAGAAACCGAGAGAAACGTGGTCCTCTTGATGAGAAGCTAGCAAAAATATTATTTCTGCCATAACAAAAGGTTCACTCTTGAAATGAGCAGCCAACCAAGAAGAGTCATTAAATTTGCAAGAGAAAAGTATAGCTCTCTAAGCGAATCGACAAACAATGATAACTAAACTCACAGATTTTTCTAATTGCAAAGAATAGACATTCGGAGTTAATTCTTACCTTGGTGTTTGTGGAGACGTCAACCTTAGATAGGGCATATAGAAAGAATTGCTAGAACCACGACCCCCTCCTTTTCTAATGCCTAGGTCTTTTAAAAGCCTTTGGTTTTCCCTTCGGCATCACTTCAAGAGAGATATGCGCTCCGGGGTAAGCGAGTACAGGATTTCATTCCCCAAGGTTGCAGATAGGAAACCATCCGCAATCCTCCTGGACGCCCTCTTCAAACCAGAACCTAGTCTCTTTAAAAAAGAGTGCAGACCAGGGAGAAATGCATCCAATTTTATGCATGCTGAGCGTGCAGGGTCCCCTATGTCCCGGAGCAGGTGAACGACTATCAAGGTTAGTGGTAATCAATTCCTTTCATTAAGCCACGATTCTCTCCTTAAGTTATGGCGAGATCAAAGCAGGAATGGTTGAAGGAAATTAATTTATCTTATGGTAAAATATAAATGTTAATGATTTCTCTTTGATAAAAGGATTTCATATTATGTTTTTTCTTTGTCCTCATCATATAATTTGTATCATAGGTCTTTATCATTTTTTCCTTATAGATAAATTTAATATTTGTCTTTTAATTTTTTTTTTTTCCATGATAATGTCTTTTGTCAAACTCATTTTTTTTTCCAATCCCTTAGCCCTAGTTCTTGTTGCACATGTGTTAGTTGTCCCTTTTGTGTTATTAAACTTTCAGTTAACTTTCAGGTTTCTTCGGGTGAGGCCTTGGAACTTGAGATCCTCACACAAAAGCCGTCATACAATAATATTTAAAATCACAAAACGCTTAGGGGCATCTAGGAGGAACATTACGGGCAACATGTCTGTTTATAACCATTACAAGAGGACCTCATTGATGAGGCCAAAAAGAGCACAATAAATGATGTTCATTATTTAAACTAATATATCCAATTAATACATTGCCTAATACATAATGGGGAGTGTGGGCCTCCCATAGAGCCCAGTCCTTCTTATAGCCATGGTGAATACGATTCTACTAGAGAATCCTTTTTCAATCATATCAAACAAATTGAATATATTAATATTGACAGAAAGATTAATCTCATATATATGTAATCATTTTGCAACTGTACTAGATGAGGAGAGGCCGTTGATACTATAATGATCACCTAAAAGATAAATACAATGGAAAATGACATATAAAATGATTTTGACATGTTCTATGGTCTTCCATTATTAGTGCTATAAGTTTGTAGTTTAATATTCAATGAGGAATCCAAAAATATATTTCTTTTTATTTAATTTTGCATCAGTTAATTTAAGTCACAAAGTTATTTTCAAGGAAATGCTCTCTTTTTTTTTCTTTAGCCCTTGCTTATAATAATAAGTTGTTGTTTGTTCCAAACATGCCACTAGCCTATCCAATACAAGAGAAAAATAATACATGGCTACAAGATACATACAAAATTTGCAAATAAACCTTTTGACCAAATTCCACTGGAAATTTTTTGTTCTAATCCATTGCCAAAGGATAAGAAACCCTATACAAATTTGATGCATCATATGAAACTTGGAACACTTTAAAGAGAAGGAGAAGAACAATCCATATATATTGGAAATTTAGAAATTAGATGGATCCTCTCCGAGCAAAGACACCAACTAACAAACTCCAAGTATAAATTGCATTGACATGAAACAATATCCATAGACAGAACCAACAACAAAAGAATATCCACTTGGTACATTGGCAATAAGACACCTTTAAATTCTAAATATATATTCCATTTACACAAATGGAGCTGGCCTTTTTTCAAAGACCACAACTAGAAACATTTGAAACATGGCACATCAACACTAACTTCGAAAGAGAACCACACCATAAACACTATCAATACATAGAACCATAGAAGAAAAAGTGTCCAAGTCAAGAAGTGCCAATAATGCACCAATACATTATATATGTAGGTTCTATTTCTTCAAATTGAGCTATCATTTGACAAACTCAAAGAACTACCCTTCTTATATCCACCTCTAATACAGTTCTAGTAAGCAAAATATATCTTAGTGGACACGCACTTTTAACAAGAAAGTTTTATAGTATGCAATCATTTTCCACCTGGACATGATGATGGGATGTTGTTGATACTATCACATAGTTCTTTTGATCATCACCTAAAATATAAATACATTGGTAAATGGTGTGTAAGTGTCACCATGTATGATTTTCTATTAGGTTATTATTTTAACTACTTATTAACATTTTTTTATAAAGTTTTAAAATATTTTTTAAACTTGATTACAATTACTTGAGGGAAAAAATTCAAATTTCTGTGTTTATATTTTATTTTAATTCACTTCTGCTTTTAGAAAACGATTAGGTAAGTTTCAGTTTGATTTAATGACTTTTGATTTGCTTATTTAAATCACATGAATTACTATTAATACATAATGTTATCTTTTATAAAGGATAAATAGATTTTTATTGTTTAAAATATTAGTTTTTATTTTTATTTTTATTTTGTTGTACATTACATGAATAAAACAAAATTAAGAACGTTTAACTAATTTTTTCATAAAAGGAACAATTTTTTCATTCATGAAAGTATTTGAAATACTTAATTTATGAACAATTGTAATAGATTAAAAATTAGTTATTAATAAATAAAAAAATTATTTTTGCTCTTTAGAAATTTTCTGTAAATCCTAGTTTACAAATGAGAAAATAGTAGTGTAGATTTGTGCTTGCAATGAATTTGTTTGCTTTACCTCATTGTAATAGACTTGGATTTGGAATTATTTTAAAACCATTCACAACCTTGGACATTCTATTTGATAAAAAATTTCTTTTCCTTTAATAGTGATTGAGTAAGTGGGTTGTAATTAGGCTTTCCTAAAAATAAATCATGAAATTTGTCACAGATAGAAAGGACTAGTAACAATCAACATCGATAACTAGGTGCACTTCTTTTCCTCACTAGGTTTTCACTACTTACCTTATTGTAGATTTATATGTGGGCGTCATTCTTTCTGAACAGTAACTAGTTTTATGTCAAATTCATAGTATTGTAAATGGTGTGTAAATGTCACCATTTATGATTTTCTATTAGGTTCTTATTTTAGGGTGGCTTGTTATGCATTTCATTTTGATTTAACTTGATTACACTTCATTCTTACTGATCTCCAAAAACCGACTCTTCCACTTTACCAACATGGAATCCAACTTGGCTCCCGTAGTCGCAATAGCTCCAAAGACCACTTTACCACCCTTGAGAACTGATATGTTGAGGAATCCGCTTTTGCCAACAACATCTCCACTTGTCTGATACAGTGTAGTAGAGATCATGCTGCAATTGAAGATTTTGTGAAGCTTTTGTCCGTCGAAGTAATCCAACAACACACTTAAACTAAGAACCTTTTTAATTGCAAACCAACCCAACCGCTTGTTTGTTAGAGCGGACATGGCGCCGTTATTCAAATCCAAGAATGTGATAGTATTCTTACTGTTTATCTCATCAGCCAGCTTCATTTGACTAAGATAGCTATTGAAGATGCTGTAATCTGAAAACCCATTCAAAATCTTTGTTATGTTATCTGCTTTCAGTGCACAAAACAAGCTTAACAACAATAAAAAAATATCCCGACACCAGCTTCATTTTCAAAACCGAAAGGCCCTCGACCAAAACAACAAAGAACAATGTCGCTGCTTGACTTTGGGGTTGAGCGCTACCTTGATTTCGGGGATGAGCGACAAGGGCAGGCCACATTCATCAAGGAGATGGGTGTCCTTCGGGAATTCCCACGCAGAAAGCGAACCAGTAGAAAACAGAACAAGATGGGGGCACGCTCCTTCATGCTTTGTGAGAGTAGCAGCAAATGGTAGAGGCACAATACCTAATTCGTGGGTAGGCAGAAACATGCATGAAGGCATCGATCAAGGCAGCGATCAGAGGCGTGGAGTTAGGGCAGCCATGAATGGCTTGAAGTTAGGGAAGGAGTAAATGTAGTAAATGAATAGCCAATGGAACGGCTAAAGCTCAGAAAATGAATCATTCAAGAAGCAGAGTTTAGTGAGGATTGAGTGGAAAAAAAAAACAAAAAATAAAAACCAAGCTTTAGGAGCTAATTGCTCTGATACCGATTGGTGTGCCATTCAAGGGCAGATCTAATTGCAAAAGGAAGGTGAAACCCAAAACAACACTCAGACTGAAAACAGAAAGAGGGACACAAGAAAGGCACCAGAAAAATTGAATGCTTCATTAGGAGGCAACATGTCTTTTTATAACCATTACAAGGGGACCTCATTGATGAAGCCAAAAAGAGCACAATAAATGATGCTCGTTATTTAAACTAATATATCTAATTAATACATTACCTAATACATAATGAGGAGTGTAGGCCTCCCATAGAGCCCAGTCCTTCTTATATCCATGGTGAATAGAGTTCTACTAGAGAATCATTTTTCAATCATATCAAACAAATTGAATATATTAATATTAACACAAAGATTAATATCATATATATGAAATCATTTTGTAGCTCGATTGAATGAGGGGAGACCGTTGATACTATAATGATCACCTAAAAAATAAATACAATGAAAAATGACATATAAAATGATTTTGACATGTTCTACGGTCTTCCATCATTATTGCTATAAGAACTTGTGATTTAATATTCAATGAGGAATCCAAAAATTGTTTGTTTTTATTTAATTTTGCATGAGTTAATTTAAGTCAAAAAGTTATTTTCAAGGAAATGCTCTTTTTTTTATCTTTAGCCACTGGTTATAATAATAAGTTGTTGTTTGTTCCAAACATGCCATTAGCCCGTCCAATACAAGAGCAAGATAAAACATGGCTAGAAGATACATACATAATTTGCACATAAACCTTTTGACAAGAATTCCAGTCGAAATGTTTTGCTCTAATTCATTGCCAAAGGATAAGAAACCCTATACAAATGTGACGCGTCATATGAAACTTGAAACACTTTAAAGAAAAGGAGAAGAACAATCCATATCTATTGGAAATTTAGAAATTAGATGGATCCTCTCGGAGCAAAGACACCAACTAACAAACTCCAAGCATAAATTGCATTGACATGAAACAATATCCATAGAGAGAACCAACAACAAAAGAATATCCGCTTGGTACATTGCCAATAAGACACCTATAAATTCTAAATATATATTCCATTTACACAAATGGAGCTAGCTTTTTTTCAAAGACCGCAAGTAGAAACATTTGAAACATGGCACATCAACACTAACTTTGAAGGAAAACCACACCATAAACACTATCAATACATAGAAGCATAGAAGAAAAAGTGTCCAAGTCAAGAAGTGCCAATAGTGCACCAATATATTATATATGTAGGTTCTATTGCTTCAAATTGAGCTATCTTTTGACAAACTCAAAGCACTATCCTTCTTATATCCACCTTTAATAAAGTTCTAGTAAGCAACATATAACTTAGTCGACACGCCATTTCAAGAAGAAGGTTTTATAGTATGCAATCATTCTGCACTCGGACACGATGATGGGATGTTGTTGATACTATCACGTAGTTCTTTTGATCATCAACTAAAATATAAATACACTCGAAAATGACATATATGCTATTTTAATAACATGGAAATTGAGATGCTATACCATCTGATTATTGATATTCTAAGATGATTTTGACATGTTATACTCTCTTCAATTATTATTGATATAAGTTTTTGGTTTAATATTCAATGAGGGTTCCAAAAATATTTTTGTTTTTAATTAATTTTAAATCAATTAATTTAAGTCACAAAGTGATTTTCAACTAAATGGTATTTTTGTTGTTTTAGCTTTGAGGGTGGCTTATAGTAAGTTGTTGTTTGTACCAATGGGAGAGAAAGGCCCAAGTTATAGCATTGAGAGAAAAAGGCCCAATAAAACCAAATCATACCAGCAAGATGACAAAGTGTCATGCTCACATTCAAGTTAACCTGAAAGATCGAGACCATGAAGGTTAATGTAGTGACCCCTCTAGGGTTTGAAGTTGGTTTATTGATGGAAGACGATATATATTTTTCTCAATTTTCATTCGGTTATATGTGTGTGTTTTTGTTGTTTTATTTCTAGGTACAAGGTCACCCTATTTTAATTTCTACACAATTTTGGTTTGTAAATTTGCATTTTATTAGGGTAAATAGTTCCATATCAACCTTACTTGGTGGTTAGGTTTTTAGTGCTTACATTCTTACATATTTATATGTGGCCATCATTCTTTCTAAATGTTAACTAGTTTTATGTCAAATTCATAGCATGGTAAATGTCACCATTTCTGATTTTCTATTAGGTTATTATTTTAGGGTGACTTGTCATACCTTTCATTTTGATTTAACTCTATTACACTTGTTTTGATTTTAAGTACTTATTAGCATTTTTTATAAAATTTTCTAATTTTTTCTTTAAACCTCATTACAATTATTTAAGGGAAAAAATTCAAATTTATGTGTTTATATTTTAGTTTAATTCGCTCAAGTGCTTTTAGATAATGATTATGTAAGTTTTAGTTCGATTTTATAACCTTCAACTTTCTTATTTAAATCACATAAATTACTATAAATGCACAATGTTATGTTTTATAAAGGATAAATTGATTTGGATTGTTTAAAATATTAGTTTTTTTTAGCATTTTCTATTTTGTGTACTTTACCTCAATAAAAAAAAATTAATCCTCTTTAACTAATTTCTTCATACAAATCACAACTTTTTCATGATTCCCATGAAAGTATGTCAAATACTTTTCTTATCAACAATTGTAATAGATTAAAATATTATTATTAATAAGAAAAAAAACCTTTTCTTGTTGCTCTTTAGAAATTTTATGCTTCCATATGTAAAATATGGTTAGGTAAAGAATTGTGATGATAAAAGGTAGACGTTAATGAAAAATAGTAATTGAATAAATCATGTAACATATTCATATTTCATTGTAAGAAAATAAATCAAAAGAAGATACAATATGATTTTAACTACATTCAAATTATTACAACTTTCTAACATTGTTAACTTTACTTTTCCCATAAAAAAGAATTTGAAAAATGGACAATTTGTTGTATATAAATACTTAATATTAGAATTGAGTCTCATTTTACTATACTTGGTTGTAATAAACCATTTAATATTATTAAATTATAGAATTAAGTATTGGTTCTTTTTATAAAATTTTCTTTATGTTACATTGAAGGGGAATAAAAAAAACATAGCATATATAATGTGTATATGGCTGAAAATAAATAAATTAAAAATATCCAAATGAAATACTTTTTATTTTCTTTATTTGACATCAAAAGTATATTATCCTCCAAAACAGATTGACAACAAAAACCAAACCAAAGATTAGATATTTCCTACAAAAAAATATTTAGATAATGTGCATATTTCTTTCTTTAGGTACTTCCTAGTTTATAAAATGTTGCATGCTTACACTATTATAGTGGCCTTCTATGGAAAAGCATGTTGGAATGATCTATATGCATGTCTGTACTCTCCTATACTAATCTCAATATCATCACATGACATTGCAACACCAAGGTAATCTTATATTTTTGCATGTATGTAAATCCTAGTTTACAAACAAGAAAATAGTAGTATAGATTGGTTGATTGAACTTAGGGGCAAGCAATGAATTTATTTGTTTTATGTTATTGTAATAGAATTTGATTTGGAATTGATTTTCTTTTATTAGTGATTTAGTAAGTGTGTTGTAATTAGGCTTTCCTAAATAACAATCATGGGATTTGTCAAGGGTAGACATGACTAGTAACAAGCAACATGCATATTGCGGAACTCTACAATCATCCTTTTGTAGGATCATCCTTCAGCGTGCAACCTAGCATGTAACTATGTAATAGATCTAAAAACATTCATTGGGTACTTTGTTACTAATCATCAATTTTAAAATGTTTGATGTTGAATAGGTCTAGAATGCATTCTCATTCTAAGAAAAGAGAGGAGAGAAGATTAATCCCTACCCAACTTCACATTTCCAACCTTGGACGCATTCCTCAAGTACCTAAATGTATAATACAACAACAAAATAGAACACTTCTACAATATACATCCATGATTTACAAACAAACCTTTTGATAAGAATGGACCCGAAACTTTTGTAATTCTGGAGCATAAGAAACACTATCCAAATGTGATGCATCATATGGAAACTTAGAAGACTTTAAAATAAGGAGAAGGAAAATAGATCTCTATTGGAAAGACACAAACTAACTAACTCCAACTATAAATTGCATTTCCCTGAAACAATATCAATGAACAGAGCCAACAACAACATTATATTCACCTTGTAGAAAGCCAATAAGACATCCATAAATTCGAAGTAATTGACCAAGAAGGTGCGAAGAAATTAAAAAAGAAAAAAACGGGTTGCTATGAAGAAAAAGAAATATTCAAGCAAATGATATGAGGAGCTTACCATGTGGTTTCTTTTGAGTTGGGAAAGGGTGGTTAAATTATTATTTTTTCTAAAGAATGATGTTAAAGTATCTCACCAAGATCCAAAATGAGTTAACATCATATGGGCCACCCCAAAACACTTTATATATTGAAAGAGACTTAAAAAATCAATCCATAACTACCACCAATTTCCCTTGCCTCAAGGTCGACACCCCATTTGCAGCCATCCTCAATTGCACCAAACAAGCCCTCCTCCCCAATGCTATCTCTCTCTCTCTTTCGACACCCCATTAACTGAACCCCTCACACACAACCCTATAACAATCCACAATAACACGAACAAGAATAATCACCCACCAATACCAGTACCACTAGAAATATACATCACCCATAATTACATGAAAACATGCACCAAGATCCATTCCCTCATAGAAATGATGCACCAAATACCCGCTTAGACTACAATAACATCCAGCTGGAAAAACCTCCTCTCAACTTATCGCTGGAACCAACTGATGGCCAAAACAACACAACCTCCCAGTGCTAAACTCTCCACCTACAGGAAAACACCCACAACACTAAAATGCAACCCCTTGAATAATTCTTCATGAGAGAGGACATGTCCCATCTTTCCACCGGATTCAAATGGAAGATGCAATCTGTTGAAATAGCTAAGAAAATGCAGACCTGTGAAATGAAAATAAACCCACGTGAGATGAACTCCTAATTCAAATGTAAGACACAATTTGCTTAAATAGCTAAGCAAATGCAGACCCAGGAAAATAAAATACACCCACCTGAGATGAACTAGCTCGAACAGCTTATGGCAAGAGGAAACACCACCTAGTGGCATCGATGCCAATTCCCCCATCTAGGAGTCCAAATATCCAACCATTCACCTAGCATGGAGTAGTGAGGCCAGCTAAGTGCCAAAGGTCAAGGAAAACCACTAGCTAACCTCGCCAATCCATATCCAAATAAATAACATCTATGAAAAACAAAATAATCAACCCTATCTGAATATTAGCCCTCCTTAAAGGGAGCTAATAAGCCAAAGATAACTCAAATATGTTAACTACATCGTAAATGCATTTCAAACTATTTTTAATTAAAGCCTTGAATTCAAGGACAAAGTGAATCAAAGTATGCAACACTTCAAAGAAAAGAGCTACCGGAGGGATAGGCTTTTTCTTATGTCGGTGGAGCAGAAGAGATCGATGGTAAAAATATTGAATCGCGTCTATTAATTAGTACATGGAGGGGTTTGTTTCCTAGTTCCGAAAGCTTCCCATTTCGAAACAAATCTTCTGCTGAACTATCTTCTGCATCATTCTGGGTTCGGGGGAAGCCCTGGGCTTCATTGGAATAGAGGGGGTTATTATACAAAGCACAGCGAAAATGAGTGGCACCGTGAGAACCGATGGCGAGGTTTCGATTTCGGACAGCGTTCGAAAAAACATACAAGGTATAAAGGAAATAACAGGGAATCACTCTGATGAGGATATATACGCAACGCTAAAGGAGTGCAATATGGATCCTGATAAGACGGTTCAACAGCTATTCAGCGAGGAACCTTTCCATGAAGTTAAGAGGAAGAGCGACAAGCGTAAAGAGAAGAATCCAAGTGATTATAGAATTACAATGTCCAGACCATCCAACGATAATCACGGTGGAAGTGGTCTTCGCAGTGGAAACTATTTTCCCGGAGAAAACTCATATGATGCAGGTGGTGGTAGGCGCCCCAACATATGGAAGTCAAAACCACCCAATCAAAATGTGGTACGTAGTCCTGGGATAATCCGTACATCAGCCGATACTATCAGTACTACTGTTTGCAGCTCACCTTCTTCCAAGTTGCACAAAAATAAGGAAGAGTTGAACTTGAGGGATGGCGAGCATTTAATTATACCAAGCCATCTTAAAGTGACTGAGGAACACCTTAGAGGTCTTTGTTTTGGAAGTTTTGATTCCAAGTACCTTAGAGGTCTTTGTTTTGGAAGTTTTGATTCCAAGTCCAGCCAGGTTGTAGTCGGGACATGACTGTATATATATTTTGATGACAGTAAATATTTTGCTACTATTTTAATTTCTAGACAATTTTGTTTTGTAAATTTACATTTTATTAGGGTAAATAGTTCCATATCAATTTTAGGTGCACTTACTTTCCTCACTAGGTTTTTACTGCTTACCTTATTGCATATTTATATGTGGGCATCATTCTTTCTTGAAACTAACCAGTTTTATGCCAAATTCATAGTATGGTAAATGGTGGGTAAATGTCACCATTTATGATTTTCTATTAGGTTATTATTTTAGGGTGACTTGTTATGCATTTCATTTTCATTTAATTTGATTAGAGTTCATTTGATTTTAAGTACTTATTAACATTTTTGATAAAGTTTTCAAATATTTTTTAAACTTGATTACAATTATTTGAGGGAAAAATTCAAATTTATGTGTTTATATTTTACTTTAATTCACTCATGCTTTTAGAAAATAATTACGTAATTTTCAGTTCAATTTAATGACTTTTGATTTGCTTATTTAAATCACATAAATTACTATTAATGCATAGTGGCATAATGTTATCTTTTATAAAGGAAAAATTGATTTTTATTGTTTAAAATATTAGTTTTTTATTTTTATTTTTAATTTCTTGTACATTACATGAATAAAAAAAAATTAATAGCGTTTAACTAATTTCTTCATAAAAGGAACAATTTTTTCATGACTCTCATGAAAGTATTTCAAATACTCTATTTATGAACAATTGAAATAGATTAAAAATTAGTTATCAATAAGAAAACAAACTTTTTATTTTTGCTCTTTAGAAATTTTCTCGAAATCCTAGTTTGCAAATGAGAAAATAGTAGTGTAGATTTGTGCTAGCAATGAATTTGTTTTCTTTATGTCATTGTAATAGACTTGGATTTGGAATTATTTTAAAACCATTCACAAGCTTGGACATTCTATTTACTAATTTTTTGTTTTTCTTTTAATAGTGACTTGGTATGTGGGTTGTAATTAGTCTTTCCTAAATATAAATGATGAGATTTGTCACAAATAGAAAGGACTAGTAACAATCAACATGGATAACTAGGTGCACTTCCTTTCCTCACTGGGTTTTGACTGCTTACCTTATTGCATATTTATATGTGGGCATCATTCTTTCTGAATAGTAACTAGTTTTATGTCAAATTCATAGTATTGTAAACGGTGCGTAAATGTCACCATTTATGATTTTGTATTAGGTTATTATTTTAGGGTGGCTTGTTATGCATTCCATTTTTATTTAACTTGATTACGCTTCATTCTTATTGATCTCCAAAAACAGACTCTTCCACTTTACCAACATGGAATCCAACTTGGCTCCCACACTCGTAACAGCTCCAAAGACCACTTTACCAGTCTTGAGAACCCATATGTTGAGGAATCTGCTTTTGCCAACAACATATCCACTTGTTTGATACAGTGTCATAGAGATCATGCTGTCATTGGAGATGTTGTGAAGCTTTTGTCCTTCGAAGTAATCCAACAACACACGTAAACTAAGACTTGTTGTCTTCCACTACCCATTTTGTTGTTGGAAGTAAGTCTAGGAGCATGATAGAAAGGAATTATAGCAACATTGAAGTTGCAGATTTTGTAACCCATTTAATGAAATATAATGTCATGGGATGTGATTCTCTTTGGTGGATGTAGCCCAAGGATCAGGTGAACCACGTACATTTGTGTCCATCTCTTGTTTATGTGTCTGAATGTTTCACTTTCCTCGCCTTGTTTATTTTACCCTTGATGTGTAATGATTTTATGTGCCTTGATGTGTCTCGTTATTCTAGATAATCACCTTATTTATGATGATTTACCTGGTTGAGTGAGTTCCCATCATTGTTTAAATGTAGAAGAAGATTGTGTACACAATGGTTAAGATTTATTTATGCTCTAATGTCCTGTAAATGACGAACTTCTAGTTAGGCCCTTCCTGGTGTACTTTTATGTAAGTTAAGGTTAACCTATGTTTCCTGATGTTAATGAGGGTGTGGACGATTCCATAAAAAATATTTTCTAAATCCAAAGGAATAATGTTTGTCTTGTGTTTATAAGTTGTTTATAGTCGAATGTGGGAAAACAACTAGAATTATGGATGTTGGATCCTTGCCAATATGTTCACTATTATTCAAAGCACGGATCTTAAAAACGACTGAAATGGATGACTTTGTTACAACCGACTTGTTATTTCAGAGATGATGAGTTTCGTCTTGGTAACTAACACTTTTCTGTGATTGAATTACATTATGTTTTTATTGTTATGATTCATGGTCTTAAGGTATTATTTTTCAAAGGTATGAATTCTCATTTAAGGGTAATGAATTCATACATTTTGTAAGATAAATATTCTCTTCGTGTTATGTCACGAGTGATAAAGTTAGAAAGAATGGCTGTTTGTGCATGAAAAAGGTTGGAATTAACATTACCTTGTAAATAATTCATAGTGATCAAAGTTAACACCATTGATTCTTGACATTTGAGTGATCATTTCATAATATGTTTAGTTTGTACCTTCCCCTTGTGCTATATCTAATTGAGGATGGCTCTTAAAAGAAATTTTTAGTACTTCAAAAGAAAACAAAAAGAAACAAAAACTTTACCTTGTTTCTGCACATATTAGCATCAAGGGCTAAGAGGGACATAAAAGAAGGTTAATGTAGTGACCCCTCTAGGGTTTGAAGTGGGTTTATAGATGGAAGAAGATATATTTTCTTCTCAATTTTCATTCGGTTATATGTGTTTTTTTGTGTTGTTTTATTTCTAGGTACAAGGTCACCCTATTTTAATTTTTAGACAATTTTGGTTTCTAAATTTGCATTTTATTATGGTAAATAGTTCCATATCAACCTTACTTAGTGTCTAGGTTTTTACTGCTTACATTATTACATATTTATATGCAGCCATTATTCTTTCTAAATGTTAACTAGTTTTATGTCAGATTCATAGCATGGAAAATGTCACCATTTCTAACATTCTATTAGATTATTATTTTAGGGTGACTTGTATTGCCTTTCGTTTTGATTTAACTCTATTACACTTGATTTGATTGTATGTACTTATTAGCATTTTTTATAAAATTTTCTAATTTTTTCTTTAAACCCTATTACAATTATTTAAGGGAAAAAAATTCAAATTTATGTGTTTATATTTTACTTTAATTCACTCAAGTGCTTTTAGACAAGTGCTTTTAGTTCGACTTTATGACCTTCAATTTTCATATTTAAATCACATAAATTACTATCAATGCACAATGTTATGTTTTATAAAGGATAAATTGACTTTGATTGTTTAAAATATTAGTTTTTTTAGCATTTTTATTTTGTGTAAATACATCAATCAAAAATATTTAATCCTCTTTAACTAATTTCTTCATACAAATCACAACTTTTTCATGATTCCCATGAAAGTATGTCAAATACCCTTCTTATCAACAATTTTAATAGATTAAAAATTTAATATTAATAAGAAAAAAAAACCTTTTCTTGTTGCTCTTTAGAAATTTTATGCTTCCATATATAAAATATGGTTAGGTAAAGAATTGTGATGATAAAAGCTAGACCTTAATAAAAAAGGTTATTGAATAAATCATGTAACATATTCATATTTCATTGTAAACAAATAAATCAATGTCGTATTCGAAACAAGATACAATATGATTTTAACTACATTCAAATTATTACAACTTTCTAACATTGTTAGCTTTACTTTTCCCATAAAAAAGAATTGGAAAAATGAAGATTTTATTGTATATAAATACTTAATATTAGAATTGAGTGCCGTTTTACTATACTTTGTTGTAATAAACCATTTAAGACTATTAAATTATAGAATTAAGTATTGGTTCCTTTTATAAAATCTTCTTTATGATACTTTGAAGGGGAATAAAAAATAACATAGCATATATAATGTGTATATGGATGAAAATAAATAAATTAAAAAAATCCAAATGAAACACTTTTTATTTTATTTATTTGACATCAAAAGCATATTATCCTCCAAAACAGACTGACAACAAAAACCAAACCAAAGATTAGATATTTTCAACAACAAATATTTAGATGATGTGCATATTTCTTTCTTTAGGTACTTCCGAGTTTATAAAATGTTGCATGCTTACACTATTCTAGTGGCGTTCTCTAGGAAAAGCATGTTGGAATGATCTATATGCATGTCTCTACTCTCCTATACTAATCTCAATATCGCCACATGATAGTGCAACACCAAAGTAATCTTATATTCTTGCATGTATGTAAATCCTAGTTTACAAACGAGAAAATAGTAGTATAGATTGGTTGATTGAACTTAGGGGAAAGCAATGAATTTATTTGTTTTATGTTATTGTAATAGATTTTGATTTGGAATTAATTTAAAACCATTCACAAGCTTTGACATTCTATTTACTAATCTTTTGATTTTCTTTTATTAGTGACTTAGTGTGTTGTAATTAGGCTTTGCTAAATAACAATCATGGGATTTGTGAGGGGTAGACATGACGAGTAACAAGCAACATTCATATTGCAGAAATCTACCATCATCCTTTTGTAGGATCAAAAGCTAAGGACGAATAGAAGCTTGCGACAACTCAAAAGTTATATTCAAGGAATCGAGAGAAAATTCCATGATCCATAACTTGACATAATAATTTCTTTAAAATATTGATATCAAGTATAATTAAATTATTTTGCTTCACAAATACAATTTTTGCACCTAAACCTTTGATTGGAGATATTAGTTTTTCAAAACTAGGCATATTATTCCACAATTTTCTATCCTATTGACAAGACTTAGCAACGAGCCCATATTCAGGAATCAGTAAAGCAGTGCCACCTAGCATGTAACTATGCAATAGATCTAAAAAAATTCATTGGACACTTACTAATCATCAATTTTAAAATGTTTGATGTTGAATAGGTCTAGAATCCTTTCTTAATCTAAGAAAAGAGAGGAGACAAAATTAATCCCTACCCAACTTCACGTTTCCAACCTTCCTCGCATTCCTCAAGTACCTAAATGTCTTATAGAGCAACAAAATAGAACACTACTACAATATACGTACATAATTTACAAACAAATATTTTGACAAGAATGGACTTGAAACTTTTGTAATTCTAGAGTGTAAGAAACACTATCCAAATGTGATGCATCATATGGAAACTTACAACACTTTAAAATAAGGAGAAGAAAATTAGATCTCTATTGGAAAGACACAAATTAACTAACTCCAAGTATAAATTGCATTTCCCTGAAACAATATCAATATAGACAACCAACAACAACACTATATCCACCTCGCAGAATGCCAATAAGACACCAATAAATTCTAAGTAGTAATTGGCCAAGAAGGTGCGGAGAAATGCAAAAGAGGAAAAAATGGGTTGCTATGAAGAAAAAAATATATTGAAGCAAATGCTACGAGGAGCTTACCATGTGGTTTCTTTTGAGTTGGGAAAGGGTGGCTAAATTATTATTTTTCTAAAGAATGATGTTAAAGTATCTCACCAAGATCTGAAATGAGTTAACATCACATGGGCCACCCCAAAACACTTTATATATTGAAAGAGACTTAAAAAAACAATCCATAAGCACCACCAATTTCCCTTGCCTGAAGGTCTACACCATGTTTGCAGCCATCATCGATTGCACCAAGCAAGACCTCCTCCCCAAATTTATCTCTATTCGCGAAATTCCACACACACAACCCTATAACAATCCACAATCACAAGAACAAGAATAATCACCCACCAATACCAATACCACCACACATATACATCACGCATAATTCCACAAAAACATGCACCAAAATCCATGCCCTCATAGCATTGATGCACCAAATCCCTACTGTCACTACAATAACACCTAGCTGGCAAAACCTCCTCTTAGCGTCTCACTAGAACAAACTGATGGCCAAAACAACACAACCTCCTAGTGCTAAACTCCCCACCAAGGGGGAAGCACCCACAACACTAAAATGCAACACCTTGAATAATTTTTCATGAGAGAGGACACGTCCCATGTTTCCACTGGATTCAAATGGAAGATGGAATCTGCTGAAATAGCTAAGCAAATGCAGACCTATGAAATCAAAATAAACCCAGGTGAGATGAACTCCTAATTCAAATGGAAGACACAATTTGCTGAAATAGCTAAGCAAATGTAGACCCAGGAAAATAAAATAAACCCACCTGAGATGAACTAGCTAGTGGGAAGAGGAAACACCACCTAGTGGCATCGATGCCAATTAACCCACCTAGGAGTCCAAACATCCAACCATTCACCTAGCATGGAGTAGTCAGGCCAGCTAAGTGCCAAATTTCAAGAAGACCACTAGCTGACCTGGCCAATCCATACCCAATTAAATAACATCTATGAAAAACAAAATAATCAACCCTATTTGAATATTAGCCCTCCTAAAAGGGAGCTAATAATCCCAAGATAACTCAAATATGTTAAGTACATCGTAAGTGCATTTCAAACCATTTTTAATTAAAGCCTTCAAATCAGCGACAAAGTGAATCAAAGTATGCAACACTTCAAAGAAAAGAGCTATGGGAGGGAAAGGCTTTTGCTTATGTCAGTGGAGTGGAAGAGATCGATGGTAAAAATATTGAATCGCGTCTATTAATTAGTACATGGAGGGGTTTGTTTCCTAGTACAGAAAGCTTCCCATTTTGAAACAAATCTTCTGCTGAACTATCTTCTCCATTATTCTGGGTTCGGGGGAAGCCCTGGGCTGCATTGGAATAGAGCGGGTTATTATACAAAGCACAACGAAAATGAGTGGTACCGTGAGAACCGATGGCGCGGTTTCGATTCCGGACAGCGTTCGAAAAGACATACAAGGCATAAAGGAACTAACAGGGAATCACTCTGATGAGGAGATATAAGAAACGCTAAAGGAGTGCAATATGGATCCCGATAAGACGGTTCAGCAGCTGTTCAGCGAAGAACCTTTCCATGAAGTTAAGAGGAAGCGCGACAAGCGTAAAGAGCAGTATCCAAGAGATTATAGAATTACAATGTCAAGACCATCCAACCATAATCGGGCTGGAAGTGGTCTTCGCAGAGGAAACTATTTTCCAAGAGAAAACTCATATGATGCAGGTGGATACAACTCATATGATACAGGTGGTGGGTGGCCCAACATATGGAATTCAAAACCACCAAATGAAAATGTGGTACGTAGTCCTGGGATAATATGTACATCAACTGATACTATCAGTACTACTGAAGTTTGCAGCTCACCTTCTTCCAAGTTGCACAAAAACAAGGAAGAGTTGAACTTTAGGGATGGCGAGCATTTAATTATACCAAGCCATCTTAAAGTTACTGAGGAACAACTTAGAGGTCTTTGTTTTGGAAGTTTTGATTCCAAGTCCATGTTCCCAGGTTGCCAGGTTGTAGTCGGGACATGACTGTATATAAATTTTGATGAACACCTAAGTTGTTTCGATGCCAAGTCCATGGATGTTCCGAGCAAGGTTGTAGTGGGGACATGATTGTATATACATCTTGATGAACACTTAAGTTGTGAGAGAGTTGATTAATTATAAGTTGCAAGAGAATGGATTAATTATAAATCTGTGCTATTTTCATTATGAGTGTTTGGAAATCTCAGATTGCACTGTTGCTTTCATCTTAGACTTTATTTTATTTAGTTGATAGGAATATGTACATGGTTTTAACTCTGGTTAAGTAAGGCTTCATGCTGTTTCATCTAGGAAGCATGTGGATTTGGATTATTCTCCACAATCCTAACCTCATGGAACCAATTTTAATTACAACTCTAGTTATTGACCGGTTTTAAGTGTTGCAAGGTAAATGGCCACTTATTGAATCCATTGGAGATGTTAAAATTTATGGATGTCATATTGGATCTATACCAAATTTTATAGATGTATTAATATATAATTTTCCATTCATCTATATTAATAAAATATCTTTTTTTTATCATGCTTTCTTATGGTATCTTTAAGAACGAAGTTCTGCAACAACATTGATAATTAGTTATGTATATTAGATTAGGAGATTATGTCGTGGACAACACAACAAAAAGTGTCTCATGCTTGCCACATCATCACCAACACCAATAATCCATGGGCCTCCAAAAAAATAAAGTAAAGTAAATCCCTTATTCTCAAACTGATAGTAATTTAATTAAATCTAATGCTATTATTCTAATGTTGGTAGTAATTAATGGTGGTATATTAAGATGAATAAAGACACCCACAAAAACCAAACCCCATCTATGGAAATATAACTAAATTGATTTATGTGGACAAATTTTGAAAATATTATGTTTTATAATAAAAATAACAAATAGTCCATGGGGATCTAGGAAGACATGCTTTTAAAAATGCATAATCACCATGTAAATGACCAAATTACTAAACATTGGAGGGGCAAAACTATCCTACTAAAAAATGTATGCATCCATAGAATTTGATGCTATTATTTATTAAGTCAATTGGAAGGGCATGTAAATATTCAGAAGATTATAATTGATACTAAAAACGAACTAATATTAAGTACCACCTTGCTACAAATGTAGGCTCCTAGTTATGTGTAAAACTAAAAGTAATAGATTAAAAACAACATTTTTCTATTGTAAACAAAAGAGCTACACTATCACATTCTTGTGGTGACACACCACTACTAAACAAGCTCCACTAATGGCATGTAATGCACAAGATTCATGTTCTATGAATTAACTATGGACTTGTAACTCCTCTAATAGTTTCCTCTTAGGGATGTTCCTGTAAGAATATCTACATTTCTCTTTAGCCTCCTCACCTAATGATATCTGATCATTCTCTATAGAGATGTTATCTTAAAGAATGGAACCTCCTCCTCACTTACTTTCCTCACTAGGTTTTTACTGCTTACCTTATTGCATAGGAAGAGTTCTGCAAAGACCAACATCCAAAACGTGTTAGCAATTTTAAACAAAAGTAAATTGCCATATCCTTTGGAATTTGATCAAAACGATCCAGCTAGCAAAACCAATCAGGGACAATACCTTTTCCTTCAGATCTGTTCAAAGTGAAAACCCCGTTTAGCAGAGGCATTAAAAAAAAATTCCATCAGCATTTGTCAACTCTACCCAACATCCCCAAAATCAAGGCATTATCTAAATCAGAATATTACCAGATCTAAAGGCAGGTTCCATGCTCTATATACAACAAACTTTTATCTGATGTGTTCCAAGTCAGCACAATGCATTATAGAAATTGGGCATGAAATGTTACCAGATCTAAAGGCAATTAAATACTTTATGAGCAATCAACGGCAAGTCTTTATCACACCTCCTCAGAGAGATCTATAATCCAATGAAAACAATGGTTACAATCACACCGATTTCAACACTGTAATTAGCAAGTCACGACCATGAAGTATTATTGCAATCGATATTTCAAAACTCACACACACTTCGAAACTATAATAGAAAAGTAAAAATATGAGCTAAAATCCCAAACCATAAGTAGTAATCATAAAATCCAAGCCGACAGATAAATTAAACCCAAGCCATAAGCACGGGGACTTCACTTAGTGAACCTCTTACATAGCATGTGCGATCGTGGGATATTAAAGAATACCCTTAATTTCGAGAGATATTGACCCAAACTCTTTTTGTTGAAACCCCCTCCCANCAATTTTTTATAATTTTAAAACCCACAATATGAACTAACCTGATAGGATATTGGTCAACAAGTGAAGCCCCCATGGCCATAAGCAATAATCAATCAATAGAAATCCAGGCCTGCTGTGATAAACCTCCTTATAGGCCACAAGCCTAACTGCCCAAACATCTTCTCTTGTAGATTCCGGAAGCCCGCGTCTAAGTCCTATTGACTTCTTTCACTATTTTATTCTATATGGCTAGTTGGTTGTGATGATGCATTGGGTATCTACCCTACTATAATTTAGAGTTTGGATCATATCCCCGAATGGACCAACCAATAGAGAAATCAAACGCGGGCATATGTGATCATCAACCAGTCAAATGCTATTAGTCTTTATGCATAAATTTTGGAGAAGTCTTCCTTCATTATCCAAATTTGCATGCGCATTCAACAATTTCATGTCCAAGTTGTCCCAATCATTTAATTTGTCTCTTTGGTTTGTCATTTGAGCCTCAATCCTACCTTATTCCTTGTTATTTTTGCAATTTCCTAAATTTCTTGTAATGCCACTTTTGGACACATGCTCACTACAAGACGGTACTGGAGCTGGTTCTAATATATAGGGGGCAAAGGATCTCTATCTTGAAGAGGTCAAATTTTTATACTAAAAAATTTGATCAAGCCGGTGTTTTTTGTTGGAAACTACACTCAGAGACCATTCCAATAAGTCTCACATTTTTTTGAAGCAATATCAAGAGAGATACACACTCGTCTCAAGTTGTCCTTCTGAAGATCCCTGAAAAAATCATCCATTTGGGTCCCTGTCTTAAATACTGTGTGTGATTAAGGTGTTCATTAATATTGCAAAAATTCTTTCTCATAAATGGTTTGAAATGTTTTCAGAAGTATAGACTCTAGATAGAGATGCAAATTCTGAAAGCTGCTCTACTTCAGACTCAAAATCTTAGCAAAAGGGGAAATAGTCACAACTTTCAAACAGCGTAAGACAAGAACGTGTCGTATTTTATAAAATGAAGAAGTCCAAAACTCATACATCTATAGATCCTTGGATTTAGCTTCCAATTGAGAAAGGAGATCCATTGAATTGAAGTTGTCTATCATATTTTGTATCAAACCCTAACTTGAAACAATAATGAAAAAGGAGCGAGGCATTAATAAAATCAGGATAGAAAAAAGGTAGAAAAATCCTTGGATGCATATGATAACTTTTTTTTGAAATCATTTTACGATAAGAATATAGAAAGGAAAATAGCTGCATGGATAGATATAAAGATGCTTGTAAGGAATGCAATAAGGAGAATGTAGAACTCTTCCAAATAGGAAAGATAACTACTTTGAGCTTCTCTTTGTGGAATCACTTCCTCTCCTTGATGAATCCCCTTTCAAGAGGATTTACTAGTAACAAATATCTACCAACTTCTCTTTGATAAATTTCGTCCTCTCTTCAATGTATCTCCTAGAGAGGAGAGAGCAAGTGGTGAAAGAGATTTTTCGACTTAAATATTTTACAGTGGAAATGTACTCCACAGCCAACTTTATGCATCTATGTGAATGATTCTTTTGATCACATGTTAAAAATGTTGCTAAGGCCCTGGTTGAGCCATACTTGGATCAATGGGACCCCATTAAGCATATTTACACAAAGTACAATGAATGAACAATTCAGAAAATATTACTGTCAAAGCTCATGTCCATTCAGGTTACTCTCAATGCTCATGTTCATTTAGGTGGGAGCATGCACTTACGGCTTGTACCCAAACAGAGGCTAGATAAGCACTTTGAGAAGTCACATGGGGAGGATACTCTTTGGCCTTTAAGCTTTGTGAAATAAAGCTTCCCAAGGGGAAGGGCATGTTGTCTATCTAAACAAAACAGCTTCATCTATGCAAATAAAGATGTGCCCAACTTATTTTATAAGTAATATCATAGTTTTGCAATAATGTTTTGGAAAAGAATAAAATACAGAACTCAGCATCAAAGCCCAGTTCCAAAAATAACAGTAATGCATATAATTTTACATCTGAAAAATAACAAATCAAAACGGGAAATATTGGAGAGGCTACTGCATAGACCTGGTCAAAAGTATTTAAGTAGATGATTCTTAAAAATATTAAACGATGTATTTATTCTCAAACGCAGAAGCTAATCAATGGCAATGAAATCAAAACGCAGAGGCTCATTAAAAAGGGTCAACGAGAGTTTTCTACAACAGGCACTAAAATCATGCATTTAGTGTTGGGCTCTAGCTGTCATTCAAAAAGCATACAAGGAAATTCATATTCTATATCTGTAAGAAAAATTCAAATCTAGACATTTGACAATTGCAGGCATTGGATTCTAGGTACTGATCTTCAAGTGCAGACATTGGATAAATCCATCTCTAAAAAAAACATGGAGACCTAAGTATTTATCTTCAAAACAAATACCGTGGATAAAGCCAGATCAATAGATATCAAAACCCAGTTAACGATGGGATTCTTATCAAAATACAGATATTCAAGTTAAGATATAATGCAGATAATGTTAAAGCCTAGACTTGACATTTTCTTAGATCCTCTTCATTACCTCCTTCAATCTTTGGACAACTTATCCTCCTCGCTCATCAGTGTCATGTATCCAAAAAAAGACAATCCATTGGTTAGAGGTATCCATCTTTGTGCGTCCTAACAACATGTTGAACCCAAAATAGGCTCGAGTGCTATCACTCTGGCTCTGATACCATATGTAACATACTTGCCGGAAAAATGAAAAATAATTTACCCTATTAAAAAGAATTTACAACTCAAACATAAATAAGCTCTTAAACATGGAAATAACATAATCGAAAATACTTGACCTCAATGATTGTACATTTGCAAATGCATTTTACATCCTATGATATCAATGTAAACAAAAACCATTTATAGGGTACCTAACAATAGACATCATTGAGAAAAAGAGTATACATGAAATCATGAAGGTGTACAAGGAAATAAAGATGAGGCCTCAGTTCACGTGGTTCACCTCGGGAGGCTACATCCACAAAGTTTGTTAGCCTATTATTGAATTATGAGAGAAAAAATTTGCAATGCTGTCGCACATAAATTGCTCTCTCCTTATCTCAAGTCTCTTCATAGAGAGACATTTTCAAAGTACCAATGTTTATTGAATATTCCAGACCTGAACTTGTCCTTTAATACAAACTTAGACAAATGCAAAAACACCCACGGTTACAATTATGCGGAACACCCTCTGCAATATATATTTTTTTTTTCTTCAAAGTTTCCTTCAGCCAAAACACCATCAAATTGCTAGTAGGACTTAATGCAAAGCCTTCCTTTAAGTCATAAGTAGGTATCCCCAATTACATTATTGAGGCCTACTCACTTTAATTAACCAACATATAACCATAGCTCCATCTAAATTGAGGTTCTTTCTCTCTTATATCATGTGTGACTTAGTTTGTTTCTTATACATGGGTTAAATCCACGTATGTTGTCTTTCTTATATAGATTAACCTTATGTATTAGTCTAGGAAGGTGTCTAGAGTTTTCCCCTCTGAGCTGAACATCTAAGTATGATTAGGTAAAGGACCAAAGATCTACCCTAATCTTGGTCTTACTAAATTTAATTTATGTACTTAGGCAGATTCATCAATTCAATAGTTAACTTAGTCTAGGTTTGCGCCCTCATAGACTCTCTTCATACTTAGATCTTAGTAAGAAATAACAACAAAAATACTAAATGTATATAGTGAAGGCTTCCACTTACATCAGAGTGTATGAGCACTCTTTAAATCTTGGACAACATTCTAATATAACATTTAAAACATATAAGCCTACAAGGGTTGCATTCCATAAGCTGAAGTAAGAAAAAAAATTCAAAGGTAAAATACCCAAGGGACAAAAAAAAAAAAAAAAATTCGAGGCGTTTGCCTCTTCCACCTTTTCATGACGAGGGTCAAAACAAAGAGAGTATGCACTCTACAAAGGAAAGGTGAAATTAACAAAAGACGTGGCTTACTTTAATCAATGAAAAAGGTATAAGTTTACAGCCCTCAACGAAAGTACACTCTTGCTCCACACTCATTATAATTCATAGGATTGTTGATAAAGTAACAGAAACGAAGAGGTACCATTTCTAAGATTTTAACTCCTACTTTAATATAAATTTGAAGTGGGATCCCGTATGGTGGGGAAGGTGGTTTTCACCTAGCCCACCAGGGATTATGTCTCACCGAGACATGGCTCGCTATGATAAGGCTCGAAGGGTAGACGCCCCTCGACGGTATTGGAGTCCGGGACGTCTCGGCCCTTGCTGAGTCACAAGTTTTTTGTATATCTAACTTGCCGGTTGTTGGATATACCTAGGGTTTATAGTGGCAGCCGGCGACTTTGAACTTGGGCCTCACCGAAGTAATCCCAACGAGTTACCGATTTCCCTAACCTAAACAAATATATATATAAATTTGACTGAGGGTAAACATTGGTTTTAAAATCGTCATATCTCGAGGAATCATCCAATGAGATGCTTCTCGGAAGTAAGAACCACATACCAAGCTCATTCTCTTTCCAATGAACAACATTTTTCAGAAATTGACTTAAAGGATAGTGTAAATAAAAATCATGGTAAACTATGGTTTATGCAGTCTAGAATAAAATACATGGCTCTAAAAATGAAAAGCCAATATAACTTAAAATGATATATCAGAAACCAAGAGAAACGTTGTCCTCTTGATGAGAAGCTAGCCAAAATATTATTTCTGCCATAACAAGAGCAGGTGAACGACTGTCAAGGTTAGTGGTAATCAATTCCTTTCATTAATCCGGATTCTCTCCTTAAGTTATGCCGAGATCAAAGCATGAATGGTTGAAGGAAATTAATTTCTCTTATAGTAAAATATAAATGCTAATGATTTCTCTTTGATAAAAGGATTTAATATTATGTTTTTCCTTTGTCCTCATGATATAATTTGTATCATAGGTCTTTATCATTTTTTCCTTATAGATAAATCTAATATTTGTCTTTTAATTTTATTTTTTTCCCTCATAATGTCTTTTGTCAAACCCGTTTTTTTTTCCGATCCCTTAGCCCTAGTTCTTGTCGCACATGTGTTAGTTGGCCCCTTTGTGTTATTAAACTTTCAACTGGTTTCTTCGGGTGAGGCCTTGGCACTTGAGATCCTCACCGAGAAGCCCTAATACAATAATATTTAAAATCACAAAACGCTTAAGGGCATCTAGGAGGAACATTATAGGCAACATGTCTTTTTATAACCATTACAAAGGGACCTCATTGATGAGGCCAAAAAGAGCACAATAAATGATGTTCATTATTTAAACTAATATATCCAATTAATGCATTGCCTAATACATAATGGGGAGTGTGGGCCTCCCATAGAGCCCAGTCCTTCTTATATCCATGGTGAATACGATTCTACTAGAGAATCCTTTTTCAATCATATCAAACAAATTGAATATATTAATATTGACAGAAAGATTAATCTCATATATATGTAATCATTTTGCAACTGTACTAGATGAGGAGAGGCCGTTGATACTATAATGATCACCTAAAAGATAAATACAATGGAAAATGACATATAAAATGATTTTGACATGTTCTACTGTCTTCCATTATTAGTGCTATAAGTTTGTAGTTTAATATTCAATGAGGAATCCAAAAATATATTTCTTTTTATTTAATTTTGCATGAGTTAATTTAAGTCACAATGTTATTTTCAAGGAGATGCTCTCTTTTTTTTTCTTTAGCCCTTGCTTATAATAATAAGTTGTTGTTTGTTCCAAACATGCCACTAGCGTGTCCAATACAAGAGCAAAATAATACATGGCTACAAGATACATACATAATTTGCAAATAAACCTTTTGACCAAATTCGAGTGGAAATTTTTTGTTCTAATCCATTGCCAAAGGATAAGAAACCCTATACAAATTTGATGCATCATATGAAACTTGGAACACTTTAAAGAAAAGGAGAACAACAATCCATATATATTGGAAATTTAGAAATTAGATGGATCCTCTCCGAGCAAAGACACCAACTAACAAACTCCAATATAAATTGCATTGACATGAAACAATATCCATAGAGAGAACCAACAACAAAAGAATATCCACCTCCTACATTGGCAATAAGACACTTTTAAATTCTAAATATATATTCCATTTACACAAATGGAGCTAGCCTTTTTTCAAAGACCACAACTAGAAACATTTGAAACATGGCACATCAACACTAACT
>LPNX011184774.1:65465-79981 GCA_001517045.1 Pseudotsuga menziesii
TGTACATTACTTGAATAAAAAAAATTAATAACGTTTAAGTAATTTCTTCATAAAAGGAACAATTTTTTCATGACTCTCATGAAAGTATTTCAAATACTTTATTTATGAACAATTGTAATATATTAAAAATTAGTTATTAATAAAAAAATAAATTATTTTTGCTCTTTAGAAATTTTCTGTAAATCCTAGTTTACAAATGAGAAAATAGTAGTGTAGATTTGTGCTAGCAATGAATTTGTTTGCTTTATGTCATTGTAATAGACTTGGATTTGGAATTATTTTAAAACCATTCACAACCTTGGACATTCTATTTGCTAAAT
The DNA here is from genome assembly GCA_001517045.1 of Pseudotsuga menziesii. Taxonomy (NCBI): domain Eukaryota; kingdom Viridiplantae; phylum Streptophyta; class Pinopsida; order Pinales; family Pinaceae; genus Pseudotsuga; species Pseudotsuga menziesii. The sequence continues at coordinate 65,786 of LPNX011184774.1, forward strand.
TATTTCTTTTATTTTAATAGTGATTGAGTAAGTGGGTTGTAATTAGGCTTTCCTACAAATAAATCATGAGGTTTGTCACAGATAGAAAGGACTAGTAACAATCAACAAGCAACTAGTAACAATGAACATGGATTACTAGGTGCACTTCCTTTCCTCACTAGGTTTTCACTACTTACCTTCTTGTAGATTTATATGTGGGCATCATTCTTTCTGAATAGTAAGAAGCTTTATGTCAAATTCATAGTATTGTAAATGGTGCGTAAATGTCACCATTTATGATTTTCTATTAGGTTATTATTTTAAGGTGGCTTGTTATGCATTTCATTTTGATTTAACTTGATTACACTTCATTCTTACTGATCTCCAAAAACCGACTCTTCCACTTTACCAACATGGAATCCAACTTGGCTCCCGCAGTAGCAATAACTCCAAAGACCACTTTACCACCCTTGAGAACCGATATGTTGAGGAATCCGCTTTTGCCAACATCTCCACTTGTCTCATACAGTGTAGTAGAGATCATGCTGCAATTGGAGATCTTGTGAACCTTTTTTCCGTCGAAGTAATCCAACAACACACGTAAACTAAGAACCTTTTTAATTGCAAACCAACCCAACCGCTTGTTTGTTAGAGCCGACATGGCTCCGTTATTCAACTCCAAGAATGTGATAGTATTCTTACTGTTTATCTCATCAGCCAGCTTCATTTGACTAAGGTAGCTATTGAAGATTGTGTAATCTGAAAACCCATTCAAAATCTTTGTTATGTTATCTGCATTCCCTGCACAAAACAAGCTTAACAACAATAAAAAAATATCCCAACACCAACTTCATTTTCAAAACCCAAAGGCCCTCAACCAAAACAACAAACAACAATGTCGCTGCTTGACTTTGGGGATGAGCGCTACCTTGATTTCGGGAATGAGCGACAAGGGCAGGCCACATTCAGCAAGGAGAGGGGTGTCCTTCGGGAATTCCCAGGCAGAAAGGGAACCAACAGAAAACAGAACAAGATGGGGGCACGCTCCTTGTAGAGGCGCAATACCTAATTCGTGGGTAGGAAGAAACATGCGTGAAGGCATCGATCAAGGCAGCGATCAGAGGCGTGGAGTTAGGGCAACGATGAATGGCCTGAAGTTAGGGCAGGAGTAAATGCAGTAAATGAATAGCCAATGGAATGGCTAAAGCTCAGAAAATAAATCATTCAAGAAGCAGAGGCAAGCTGCAGCCATGGAGGAAGGTGAAAACACTAAAATCAGTAAATAAGCCAAAGATAAACGGTAGTCCACAAAACACAGAAAAATGGGAGAGTGGTGGAAACTATGACATAAATCCTAAGTTGAGTTTAGTGAGGATTGAGCGGAAAAAAAAACAAAAAATAAAAACCAAGCCTTAGGAGCTAACTGCTATGATACCGATTGGTGTGCCATTCAGGGGCAGATCTAATTGCAAAAGGAAGGTGAAGCCCAAAACAGAAAAATTGAATGCTTCATTAGGAGGCAACATGTCTTTTTATAACCATTACAAAAATGACCTCATTGATGAGGCAAAAAAGAGCACAATAAATGATGCTAGTTATTTAAACTAATATATCTAATTAATACATTAATGGGGAGTGTGGGCCTCCCATTGTGGGCCTCCCATAGAGCCCAGTGCTTCTTATATCCATGGTGAATACATTTCTACTAGAAAATCCTTTTTCAATCATATCAAACAAATTGAATATATTAATATTAAGAGAAAGATTAATCTCATATATATGAAATCATTTTGCTGATACTATAATGATCACCTAAAAGATAAATACAATGGAAAATGACATATACAATGATTTTGACATGTTCTGCAGTCTTCCATTATTATTGCTATAAGTTTGTGATTTAATATTCAATGAGGAATCCAAAAATTGTTTGTTTTTATTTAATTTTGCATGAGTTAATTTAAGTCACAAAGTTATTTTCAAGGAAATGCTATAAGTTATTGTTTGTTCCAAACATGCCACTAGCCCGTCCAATACAAGAGAAAGATAAAACATGGTTACAAGATACATCATAATTTGCAGATAAACCTTTTGACAAGAATTCTAGTGGAAATATTTTGCTCTAATTCATTGCCAAAGGATAAGAAACCCTATAGAAATGTAATGCATCATATGAAACTTGAAACACTTTAAAGAAAAGGAGAAGAACAATCCATATCTATTGGAACTTTAGAAATTAGATGGATCCTCTCCGAGCAAAGACACCAACTAACAAACTCCAAGTATAAATTGCATTGACATGAAACAATATCCATAGAGAGAACCAACAATAAAAGAATACCCGCCTGGTACATTGCCAATAAGACACCTATAAATTCTAAAGATATATTCCATTTACACAAATGGAGCTAGCTTTTTTTCAAAGACCGCAAGTAGAAACATTTGAAACATGGCACATCAACACTAACTTTGAAGGAAAACCACACCATAAACACTATCAATACATAGAAGCATAGAAGAAAAATTGTCCAAGTCAAGAAGTGCCAATAGTGCATCAATATATTATATATGTAGGTTCTATTGCTTAAAATTGAGCTATCTTTTGACAAACTCAAAGCACTATCCTTCTTATATCCACCTTTAATAAAGTTCTAGTAAGCAACATATAACTTAGTGGACACGCCATTTCATTTTTCCCCTCGACATGATGATGGGATGTTGTTGATACTATCACATAGTTCTTTTGATCATCACCTAAAATATAAATACAGTGGAAAATGACATATATGCTACTTTAATAACATGGAAATTGAGATGCTATACCATCTGATTATTGATATTCTAAGATGATTTTGACATGTTATACTCTCTTCAATTATTATTGCTATAAGTTTTTGGTTTAATATTCAATGAGGGTTCCAAAATTATTATTTTTTAATTAATTTTAAATTAATTAATTTAAGTCACAAAGTGATTTTCAATTAAATGGTATTTTTGTTGTTTTAACTTTGAGGGTGGCTTATAGTAAGTTGTTGTTTGTACCAATGGGAGAGAAAGGCCCAAGTTATAGCATTGAGAGAAAAAGGCCCAATAAAAGCAAATCATACCAGTGAGATGACAAAGTGTCATGCTCACATTCAAGTTAACCTAAAAGCTCGAGACCATGAAGGTTAATGTAGTGACTCCTCTAGGGTTTGAAGTTGGTTTATTGATGGAAGACGATATATATTTTTCTCAATTTTCATTCGGTTATATTTGTGTTTTTGTGTTGTTTTATTTCTAGGTACAAGGTCACCCTATTTTAATTTCTACACAATTTTGGTTTGTAAATTTGCATTTTATTAGGGTAAATAGCTCCATATCAACCTTACTTAGTGGCTAGGTTTTTAGTTCTTACATTCTTACATATTTATATGTGGCCATCATTCTTTCTAAATGTTAGCTAGTTTTATGTCAAATTCATATCATGGTAAATGTCACCATTTCTGATTTTCTATTTGGTTATTATTTTAGGGTGACTTGTCATGCCTTTCGTTTTGATTTAACTCTATTACACTTGTTTTGATTTTAAGTACTTATTAGCATTTTTTTTATAAAATTTTGTAATTTTTTCTTTAAACCCGATTACAATTATTTTTGGGAAAAAAATTCAAATTTATGTGTTTATATTTTAGTTTAATTCACCCAAGTGCTTTTAGATAATGATTATGTAAGTTTTAGTTCGATTTTAAAATCTTCAATTTTCTTATTTCAATCACATAAATTACTATCAATGCACAATGTTATGTTTTATAAAGGATAAATTAATTTTGATTGTTTAAAATATTAGTTTTTTTTAACATTTTTTATTTTGTGTACTTTACCTCAATAAAAAAAATTAATCCTCTTTAACTAATTTCTTCATACAAATGACAACTTTTTCATGATTCCCATGAAAGTATGTCAAATGCTTTTCTTATCAACAATTGTAATAGATTAAAATATTATTATTAATAAGAAAAAAAACATTTTTCTTGTTGCTCTTTAGAAATTTTATGCTTCCATATGTAAAATATGGTTAGGTAAAGAATTGTGATGATAAAAGGTAGACGTTAATGAAAAACAGTAATTGAATAAATCATGTAACATATTCATATTTCATTGTAAGAAAATAAATCAATGTCGTATTCCAAAGAAGATACAATATGATTTTAACTACATTCAAATTATTACAACTTTGTAACATTGTTAACTTTACTTTTCCCATAAAAAAGGATTGGAAAAATGGAGAATTTGTTGTATATAAATACTTAATATTAGAATTGAGTGTCATTTTACTATACTTGGTTGTAATAAACCATTTAAGATTATTAAATTATAGAATTAAGTATTGGTTCTTTTTATAAAATCTTCTTTATGATACTTTGAAGGGGAATTAAAAAAACATAGCATATATAATGTGTATATGGCTGAAAATAAATAAATTAAAAATATCCAAATGAAATACTTTTTATTTTCTTTATTTGACATTAAAGCATATTATCCTCCAAAAGAGAGTGACGACAAAAACCAAACCAAAGATTAGATATTTCCAACAAAAAATATTTAGATAATGTGCATATTTCTTTCTTTAGGTACTTCCTAGTTTATAAAATGTTGCATGCTTAAGCTATTCTAGTGGCCTTCTATGGAAAAGCATGTTGGAATGATCTATATGCATGTCTCTACTCTCCTATACTAATCTCAATATAATCACATGACATTGCAACACCAAGGTAATCTTATATTTTTGCATGTATGTAAATCCTAGTTTACAAACAAAAAAATAGTAGTATAGATTGGTTGATTGAACTTAGGGGAAAGCAATGAATTTATTTGTTTTATGTTATTGTAATAGAATTTTATTTGGAATTGATTTTCTTTTATTAGTGATTTAGTAAGTGCCTTGTAATTAGGCTTTCCTAAATAACAATCATGGGATTTGTCAAGGGTAGACATGACTAGTAACAAGCAACATGCATATTGCAGAACTCTACAATCATCCTTTTGTAGGATTAAAAGCTAAGGATGAATAGAAGCTCGCGGCAACTGAAAAGTTATATTCAAGGTATCCAAAGAAAATTCCCCGATCCATAACTTGACATAATAATTTATCTAAAATATTGATAGCAAGTATAATTAAATTATTCTACTTCACAAATACAGTTTTTGAACCTAAACCTTGGAATGGAGATATTAGTTCATAGTCTCTTTCAAAACTAGGCATATTATTGCACAATTTTCTATACTATTGACAAGACATAGCAACCAGCCCAGATTGAGGCTTCAGTGTGAAACCTAGTATGTAATGTAATGTCCCCCTTATAATAGTCTAATGTAATTGTACCGGTTTACCGGTGAGGAGCTCAAGGCCAAGGCCCCACCAATAAAATATTAGAAAGTAAGTGATTAATTTCCTAATGCATAGATTAGGGAAACGAAGAAATATATTGGTGAAACTTAAAACGGTTGGAAACTAAATCCACTAGGGGAAGGAGACAACAAGAGGAAACTCGGACGATGACTAAGGTGACTAGTAACCATTGCATTATGGATGAGGAAAACCAACCAGTGCCCCACCTTTGACTTTAAAACCCCGTATTAGATCTCTAACATGCTTAATGAGTATTTTACTTTTTGAGGACATGCGAGCCTAGGGCTCGGTCATGAGAGAATTTATCGCATAAGGAGACTTCTAACTAGAAATCATACAAGTAGATTATAATGTGGGGTTAGGAAAATTCATCACCCAAGCATAGTTACTTCCAAGTCCCTCGTTAGTCGAGGATGTTGGAAGGAAGGAGACATGGGCATTATATATAAAACATATATCTATATACACAAGTATTTAATAGCAGCACATATAGATGTGAAATGAATTTTATTATAGGCTAGAAGTCCTTACACAAATGGAGTACCTTATAATAAAGGAAATTGAATTATGTACTCAAATAAAAACTGATAACGCCTTACATATGCACACTAATATGAGAGCCTTAGATGTTCACCAAAGTAGAGAATGAGTCGTGGACAAAACGATACCGCGGCTAGCAGAACCGTATAACCCTTCAGGTGTCTTCAAAACTATCCTTGGGAAAAGGTGAAGTAGGTATTTCTCTCCTTAAAAGAAATAATGACTTATGGTTGAACATTTAAGGTTATTTATAGAGAAAACCCTTATGTGAAATTTCATGAGAATAATCCTTATGAAAAGAACTTATAAAAACGGTGATAAGGATATTTGTCCTTAAAAAAAACTATGGTTTTATTTCCATAAGCACCCACCACACTAAATTTCATTAAAAAACTGGTACATTTATTAAAAGAATTATTTTGGCTGTCAATTGCGGCTGAACTTATGCCTCCAAATTAATTCCTTAATGGCAGCTTAATTCCCTTAACGAAGAATTTAGGGCGGACAGGTCTGAAACAAAATTAGTGGGGAAAATTTATGCCACGATTTACAAGACGCCTCGCGCACCCTAAGTGAAGTAGACCGTTGTACCTTTGTTTATGAATAGTTTCAAATCGAATGGAGGAGACGACAAAATCTCTCTCTCTCGCCGACAAAATCTCTCTCTCTCGCTCGGCCGGGGGGGGGATTTCAGAGGAAAATCATCTCTGGCAATGGCATCTTTCGTTGTCAAGGTTCCCTGTCTACGTGGTGATACCCTAGATTGTCCTTCATGAGCGTGGAAAAATTAGAGGGTATGCAACCTCTCTCTCTGCGTGCTGGTATTGGGGATGCCAGAATTTGTAGCTGGGGATGGAAGGATTGATGAAGAGCATGCTACTTCCCTCTGCGCTTTGACCGCCAGTAAATTCAACAACGACTAACAGCAGCAGTCTCCAAGGGTATGCATACTTAGATGCGAATGGGAAGCTCGAGGATTGATCCTGGGCGTTTAAGCTCTTGCTGAAAATACTTGTATAGCCATGCCAGGATTCTTGTGTGAGAGGTATAAACCATGACCCAAGTTTTCTCTTTAAAGATCCACTGTCATTTAGAAGTGGTACGTCTGCGATAGGGTGTGGATCTAGGAAGTCCTCTAGATAAGCCTCGGTTCCTTTGTGTTGTTATGTTTATTAAGAAAGGCCAATCCATTCTTGTGGAAGCACTGCCAAGCGATATTATAGGATCTCGATCCAGTGTTAGTCTTTTAGTTGAAGTTTGTGAGATAGACCGAATGGAGATAGATCCAAACCTAATGGACTCTTTGTTAATTTTTTCTGGAACATGGTGCGATCTACCTTGGAAAGTGGGTTGTTCTAAACCCTTTCCCATCTCCCTTACTGATTTTAATCTTCGGTTTCAAGATCTGTGTTCCTAAAACCCTTCCTATAGATCATTTTAAGGAGAGAGGAGAGCTAAACTCCTTTGGTCGTTTTCATGAACAAGCGATCCTTGTTCTCCTGAAACGCGATTTGTGTTATGTTTCTGGTTTTCTCTCAGGATGCATAGAGAGTCGTTTTCCCTGTGTTTTGATAGATCTCCTTTGACTGGATGACAGCCGACGAGTAGAGGCAATCTACCCCTTTGTTTTATTTTTTTACGGTTGACTGAGCAGAAGTGTTTTTGGGAGGACTGCAGGTCCAAAAAGATAAGCCATACTCACGATTTGGGGCTGACTGTGACAATCTGGTAACCCAGGTTGTGCACCTCATTCTTCATTTTAGACTCTAGTTAAACCATAAATGCGTCTGATGAAAATTTACGTGATTGTCTGGAGTGGCGATCCAACACTGCGGTGGGATCAGTAAGTACTGGCCCATGTCTGTCAGTCTAGTGTACAACGTTCTTAAACCTTTTTTTTTTAATAATATCCAGCTCTACTTTATTTTCACCCATGTCCAATGTAGTGTACCCTTCATACCTCAAAGCGGTTATGTGTGAAAAGCTTAAGATCTATACTTCGTTGTTACTGCAAAAGAGTCTATCCGGTTAGTGGCAGATTTTTAAAAGTCGTTTCAATGAAGCATGTTCAATAAAAACGTCAGACTACACTTATTGTAAAACAATCCTTTGAAAATTCGAAATTCATTCTCCTCTATAAAATGCCAAATGCCAAACATGCAATCTGCATCCACTTTGTCAAGATCGATGTTTATAACATAAACCAAGCAAGCTTATTTTGCCTTCAATTATACATATGATTAAGTAATCCTTTCATGACTTAAGACACACATATACATAAGTCCTAAGGCAGAATCTTTCATGCACTATCATTCTTCTTTAGATTAGTGGTTTTCCAAGGAAGGCCTTACCTTGCAGTTATGATATAATACATCTTTATTTATGGTGCAAATACTAATCTTAGTGAAAACATAAGATTTGTGGTTGTAGGGTTTGATTTGAGTAGAGAGACACTCCCATGCATCTGAATACCTACTTCAGATGCTTTAAGCATATTACAGCATAATTGCAATTAAACAATGGGAATCTTAAGTAACTACCCTTGAGATATCTACTAACATCACCTTAAGCAAAGGATGGCTTGTCTAAACTTTTAAAGAGCTGACCATTTTAGTAGTCACTGCTGAAACATAATAGGCATCATTCCCGTAATTCTTCAAACACAAGTAAAGCGAACATTGTGCATGGGAAAATAACTTTCCTTTGATTTATCTGTTTGAATGATTGTAACATACTTTACTTCTTACATGGAATTACATATCCAATTCAGTTCCTGTATAAGATGTATGCTTATTGTGGAAGACCAGAAGACGTATACTTATTGGAGAAACACTGCCATTTTCGACTAACAATTTTAGAGTGAGTACTGCTAATTTTCTAAGTAATGAATCATACTGAAAAGCACTTCTAATCACACCAAAGGCATATCGTTACAAACATTCATCCATTCATCTATCATAGATACATAAAACAAACATGGGAAAGGTAAAAGAAAACATTTAGACACATGAAAAGAAGACAGAACAAAGATGTACGTGGTTCACCCCAAACTCAGGGTTACGTCCACCAAACAATCGCATCATGCGACATTATTTATTAAAATAGTTACAATCTACAACACCAATGTTGCCATGCTTCCTTTCGTTTCTTCTTGAGAGTACTTCAGTACTTGGGTCAAATATGCTACAAGTATTCTAGCAGGTTCTTCCCAATATCCTATCCGGAATACTAGATACTCTTCCGAAATACTAGATACTCTTCAGGGAGTAAGGTAACTTGGTTTATCACTAGATTTTTAACCCATCCTCACTCCAATGTGAAAAGTTCATGTATAACCAAATACGAACTAAGTCACAATGTCACCACTACCTTCTACTAGAACAATGCAGTGATTACCTATTAACATTCACAATATATATTTACATTTTGCATAACCAACCAGCAACGATTCCAAGCCTTACACCCACCCAAAAGTAAAAGGCAGAGAATTATTATTTACACATACAAGTAAAGATAATTTACCTATTCAATCCATACGATCTTAATCGTATTGACCTCCTTTATTCTACCAGATTCATATCTCTAATAAAAGGCATAGAACTAGAATTTACATCTGCAATTATTCCTTGAGTGCAAACAAATAGTCAAAACACGACGACACAACACCGAAATATTGAAAGGAAAACAGGAAACTGCAGAAGACAAAATGGCACACATAAAATATGAAAAGCAAATGCTCATGTAGTATGAACAGATTTTGGGAGATGAAGACCATTGGGCTAGCTGGAATGGTGATATCTTCAGGCTTCATGTAGTAGGCCCTAGGGTTGATCGCCTCGGTTTACTGCCGCTCTTGCATGCCTAACTCATGACTCAATGTTCCAAATAGTTTATGCACTATATTCAGTACAACACTTACGGGTTTACAACGGCTACTGTATGTGAAATGTTGGGAGGTACATGGGCCTTCCCGCATGGATTTTCCTCAAAAAATAAAAGAAGTGTTGAAAAGGATGTTATCAATAAAAGGGCTACCAAGTCAGTAGGCTATGAGAATCTGGAATAATTCGAAAAGATATTTATATGGAATTATAATCGCATGATTCTCGATCCATTGGATTTCCTACTGTTAAGACCGATCTGGATCACAACTCGGCAATGGCATATTTTACTAGCAGGTGCGCAAGACTCCAGAATTAAACAATTGCCGGTATGAGTACTTAGCAATCCAACAAATCAAAATAAAACAAAACAAACAGAGGATAGACGAATAATAATGGCAGCCATGAGACTCCTCGACCCAGTTCTTAACCCGAGATAACAAACAACATATGCATCATAATTTATGGAGTAGTATCTAAGCAACACAGGGGTATTTCACCAGGTTTGAAGGAGAGAACGGTATGGCTCTTACCAGATCTATAATTCGATCCAAGGTAAAGATTACCTCCTTCCCACGCATAGGTGATGCCTCCATTCAAATGGCATTCCTCCTCTGCGCAGAAAACAAAGCTCCATTCACTCTGCAGAGGTCCCATAATTCCCTTTTGCATCCAAAGCGTGGATGAAAACGCAGAGATCCTCTCTTTGAAGAACAAAAAAAAATATTCTTTCAAATAAAACGCAGAGCTTCCCTTTCTCTTGAAAATGCAGAGATATTTTTAATACACGGAGTTCATCTCTCCTTGAGAATGCCGAGATCATCCAAACAGAAATGCAGAGATCATCTTCATCACAACGTAGAGATCCTTTGTCCCCCATTGCATGCTTAAATGCAACAATGCAGCCACACAACCATTCCCTCATGCAAAAAAAACATCCAGTCGTTCATAACGACAACAAACGAGGGTTTTCCTCATCATAGGAAGCAATGCAGAAATCAAGTATTGACAAAAACCAGAAGTTTTCATCGCCATAGCGCACAAAATGCAATATAAAAACAAAAGGTCTTTCCTTTTTCCTATCGTAGGAACATTCAAACAATAAAATCAGAAACTAGTTCGCACCCCTCCCGGGCCACCAGGCGGCAATGCATGCATTCCTTTTTAACGCAAAGAATCCCAGCATTAATAAAAAAAGGGGTTTTTACCCCTCTCTCGCCGCTCCCCCAGAATTCACGCATTACCCATAAATCAAACAAGAGGTTCCCCTATGCAACAATGCATGCAATTTCCCATAAAACAAGGGGTTCACGCCATGCAACAATGCATGCATTTACCATAAATCAAAGGTTTCACGCCATGCAACAATGCATGCATTTCCATAAATCAAGGGGTTCACACCATGCACCAATGCATGCGTTTCCCCCAAAAAAGGTCCTGGTAACTTTTGTAAATAAGAATCCTTAGTGTTTTTTCCTAAAATTTTTCCCTACGTATACTCCAATAAATGTCCGATATTAAAGATATATGTATATATCTAAATTTTTACTACATGATAATATTATATATATACACCCATAGTANCTTTTACCCTTTCGTTTAGTTTCTAGATGTTAAGTTGCGCCACATCTATTAAGTCTCCTAGACATACAAAAACAAGGAAGTAATCCCCTGACTCATGAGGTTTTACTAGTGGGGCCTTGGCCTTGAGCTCCACACTAGAAAACAGTTACAATAAGAATGGGCAATTATACAACCCTTAGGGCATACAAGAGGGGCATTACATCCTCCCCCCGTTAAAATAACACCATCCTCGGTGTTCCAACATTTTCTTTGACCAGATTACCTTCTTTTCATTCATCATCTCTCCTCTTTCCTTCCCTTTGTTCTAACTCCCCCATAGATCTTTCGGTATTGATAGGCTACTGTCATTCAAGACTTCCGGTTCCCTGCAACTAGTTCGGGTCTAGCCAAATTATCTTCAGTATATCATGTCAAACATTTAAATAATTCAACTTAAAATCTTAGCAAAGGATCCTCATTTAAGGAACACTCTCTATCTTTTTATCGGTATCATGATACCCAATTACTTTTCATAATGTTATAGATTCATCAATAAAAACATGATTATTCTCCTTTTACTGTTGGTTTTATCTCCAATTTTTAGATAATTATGTGGTCCTCTACCTGAGGAACCATTTCTTCACCTTACATATTAAGTATGTAGCAGTCTCTAGGAAAATTTATTTAACACATTTTAACATTCGTTAAGTTTTCCAAACTGCTTTTCAGTTCCTTTCCATTCTGGTGTGGACTTACAATAATTTTGAGGTTACTCTCCCTTTTAACCCCAAGGTAAAAGTTTTCTCTTCAGTGACATCAGACAGCGTCCTGTCTTTCTTGATGCCCCAAAATATTTTTTCCTAGGTCTTTTGCCACACCACATGCCTAACACCAATGTGCTCACGTGGCAATCGCTTGCCTAACACCATTGTGCTCCTGCAGCATGTATGCCTAACACCAGCGTGCTCATGCGGAAATCACTTGCCTAACACCATGGTGCTCCCGCAGCATCAAAAAAATTTGTATAAATTTTAACCTTGATTATTGTAATGCACACTCCTTGGTGCTTGCATGACGTTACTATCGTTGTCATGATTTGTGAATCGGCCACATAGTGAGTCAAAGTATTTATTGATAATCCAAGACTTAATTAATCAATTACCAGAATTTTCACATTTAACAGTGACTTCAATCGCCATTCCCAAATTGTATCACCGTGTAATTCATCTAGAAAAATTACCCCTTACTTTTCTTTGGGCGTAACTTATAAATGCAGGAGGATTCTATAGACCGCAGTGCACGTCATCTGCATCAATGGTCAGAATCTTAATGAAACCTACAATGTTAGTATGACATCATCTACAGTTAATCCTCGAAATTCAACAATGAGTAAGACGTCACCCATACTTAATCCTTATCAGTTAAGGAGCTCACTTAATAACAGCCAATTTCGGCTAATAGTATTCCTACAATAACCTACAATATTAGCACATAAGATTGTACAACATTTTTCAATTATTTTTGATATCTACGTCTTCAGACATCCTTACTTGTCTGTATATTTGGGTATTTGCTAGTGAAGGGGTATTTATTCCCCCTTCATGAGTGGAGATGCTAGGGACACAAACATTCCAATAGTGTTAGTAACTCAAGATAAAAACATGATTTCAACTCTCTTTTTTTTTTTAACATCACTATCTTTAGATAATCAAAGCCATATAATCTATCCAAGCAACAATAATGTTATCAAATTCTTAATGGTTTTTAACCACAATATTACCAACAAGATCGTTTAATCTAGCGCTAGAATTCTTGATTCTAGGGTTCTTGCTAGAATCTAAAAAATAGACATATGATAGTAATAAAATAGTCTATTAGGCTACTATATCAATACCCAAAATGGGCTAATCGAAACATAGCATAGTTCAAGATCAAAACTCAAGTCCAAGCCAACAAGGGACCAATTCTCAAACATTCACCAAGAAGAGCATGCTTCTAAGAATTCATTTACTTAACAATTATAAGGCTGGTACTTGTAAACTATACCAAAAACTTTTCAGTATGTATAAAATCATTCACTAGTATCCATGATAGTCTTGGCGAGGTTGACACTGATCAAGATGTACCTTTGCCATTCTATTTAAGTATTTTCCACACTCAATCTAATAACGTCAAGATTCATAAAGAGATACAATTTTGTTGGTAATAACTCCCGATTCCAAATTGATTATACAAATGCAAATGCCTATATTTATACATTTCATGAGGCGGTTGATTACCAGCCTTTTCGTCTTCCTAGCTATTCATATTCCTATTATTTATTTACAATAATCCTGACGGATTATTCTAACAATCCCCCTCTTAATCCGAAGGGGTGTTCGTAAGTCCGAGCATGTTTCTGAATCTTTCAAACTTTTCTCGTCCAAGCGCTTTGGTGAAGATGTCTGCAACTTGATCATTTGTGGAACAATGTCGAAGATGGACTGTCTTGGCCTCTACATAATGTCGAATCAAATGATACTTTGTGTTGATGTGTTTGGTTCGATCATGGAATCTAGGATTCTTAGCCAGCTTGATTGCAGAAGTATTGTCGACCAACAATGGAGTGGAGTTCTCTTGTTTTTCTTGCAAATCTTCAAGTATCTTCCTGAGCCATACTATTTCTTTCGTTGCTTCAGCTGCAGCCACATATTCTGCTTCTGTTGTTGAATCTACTGGAACTCACTGTTTGCTAGATCTCCATGAAACAGCTGCTGCTCCAAGACTCATAGTGTATCCAGAAGTTGATACTCCTGTCTCCTTATCGCCATCAAAGTCTGAGTCTGAGTACCCAATAAGTTT
>LPNX011184774.1:82425-93128 GCA_001517045.1 Pseudotsuga menziesii
ACACTTGCACTGCAAGTCTGATCTTTTGCTTCTGCCCCCTCTACTTCTGAAATTTCTTCTTCTTCTGCCTCTCTCTTTGCCGCAATCTCCCTTGAAAGGGTTTTTGGATTGGTCTTTGCCAGCTATGGCAACACCAATACTAGATGCCAAAGAGTGCATCTTTACAACCGTTAGTGTAATTTACAATAATAAACTGATATGACAGGTAGAAATAGAAAAAAATAAGAACCTTGCAGGTCTACAGTCTCTGCCAAGGTGTTTTACAATCTCAACTTCAGGTTTAAAGAGATACAATAATAGTATCACAGCTTCAATTCGCAGTAATTTCAGGGAGAAGAAATCAGAATATATCAGTCACTAGCAATATGTGTTATTATTTAGCATAAAACACAGTCTTCAGCAGTCTTCAAAAAGTTAATTAGATTGGAGTTTGATATCATCCAGGCCAAGAATAGGTGTGTAAACTTAACCAAATATAACTAGTTATACAGCCCGCCACCACTAAGCAACTACAAAACGCAGCATCAAAGGAGTGCTTCAATGCACCATACATAGCATTCACGGGCCTCTTTCATTTACCACAAATGAAAAATGTATGCAGAATTTAACACTCAAACTCCATGCACAAAATTAGGGCAAAATTAGGTTTTGTGCAATGTCCAACGGTCAGGGACCACAAAACAATACAATATGCAACTTTTTACCTTCACGTGACTGAGCAATGGGTGCAGTGTATTACAACTCTCCACGCAGGCTCCAACGCAGTTCTTTAAGCTCCAGTGACTCGCAACATCCACGTAGATAGCAGTCTCCACGTAGGAGGAATCTTTAACGCAGTCTTCAATCTTGAATCTTCAATGCAGTTTCTTCCACTTTGACGCCAGTGTGGGCTTTACTAAAGGAATCCTTTATACTATCCTGAATGAACTGAAGAGGTCGCAGCATACAAACAAAATGAAGAATGGACGCAGCACAAAGAGCTGTCTTCAATACATATATTAGTATGATATATCACTCTATATCAGTCAATATATTTTGTAGAACTGTCATGCGGCCACCTCAAGAGTTCTGCACTCTTCTCCAGCAAGTTCTGGATTGTTCTCACGTAAAATATTGAATACTATCTCAATGCATATTTCAATACACAGCTTCTATAAACTCACAGCTCCAATACATTCAAAATCCATGCTCCACATTGTTAACGCAGTCATGCATGAGTGCCTCCACGCAGCATTAAAGGAGTGAGCCTTCAAACAAACAGACTATCCCACGCAGCTCAATGCAGCAGAGATATCACATTGCAGCCTTTAGAATATCTTCAATACCAGTCTCCAAAACGTTGGTAGGGATTCCACCCTAGCCTCAACGCACCAGTCTCCACGCACTCTCAAAAAAATTAGGGTTTCCACCCTAGCCTCAACGTAGATAATCTCCAGCACACATAGCTATCTGAAATAGCGTGGACTATCGAATTGGTCGCAGACTCTGGAAATGGGGTCTGAGAACGGATTTGCGATAGAGAAAAATGATGAGATATGGCAGCAAGCATGACGCGGATGGGGAGCTCGTCCTGGCAAGCTATCTATAGGAGACAATTTTGGTTCACAAGACCATGGAACAGGCGCTGGCGTTTCATATGGTAAACAAGCTGTCGAGCCCCACCTTTTCCAACACGCTCCTCTACAATCTGGTCGTGGACGTTTTCAAACATCGCAGCATCTCTCAAGAAATTCGTAGCAATTACTCGTCAAAGGAGACGGTCAACATATGGCATACAATACTGAAGAAAGGGAATGGAATTCCTCAAGATCTTGCTGAATCGCAGGATGACCTCGGCTTCACAAATCACAGGAGGACCTCGGCTTCTATTGTCCCCACACGCTGCACAAATAACTTTAATATATATATACTCAAAAGCATATATAATCACGGAGCATATAGACTGATATATGCAGCATATAAACTCACTCAACATATAAAATTTCAATAGCTCCAAAACTCAATAATATTTCCTCACGCAGCATATATTATCATTCACGACAGTCTTCTCACAACACATATAGGGAATATATTACTTTAGGGTTTGCAGCATCCAATTCTCAGTGAACTGAGGGCGCACTATACCCAGCCGCTTCAATGCAGAATTAGGGTTTCACTTGGAGGAGGAGTACCAGGAGTAACGCATGCAGGCAGGAGAGACTGGCAGGCAGCTCTGAAAGAGCAGACTGGCAGGCAGAATGGCAGGAAGGAGGGCGCAGAAATGCAGCAGGAGTTATGGCAGACAACCTGCTCTGATACCACTTGTTGGTAATAACTCCCGATTCCAAATTGATTATACAAATGCAAATGCCTATGTTTATACATTTCATGAGGCGGTTGATTACCAGCCTTTTCGTCTTCCTAGCTATTCATATTCCTATTATTTATTTACAATAATCCTGACGGATTATTCTAACAAATTTGACTTGTATTTATATTTGTCACATTAGTGAACAACAATAGGTTTTACAACACAAAACTTCAATACCTCCATTAATGGATTTATAACCTCAAAAATCGTTATCAACTTTCAAACCTCCATTTTACTACCGTGTCAAGAAACGTGTCAAACATTATTTAAGCATTAAATCAGATTCTTAGTATTCAATTCACAATGGAGGAGACTAAATGTCAAAAGAAACTCACCAAGAATTAGATTCCAATTAATACAATTTTAGCAACAAATTCAGAATTGATACCTGATTAAATTTGAAAGCCAAATAAGGATTTCGATCTCAATGCTCAACCACAAGGTCAATGGTTTACATATGTCAGTAGTCATTCCCAATGTTATCAGCCAAATTCAAATAGGCAATGAACTTAGATCTGAAACAAATGATATGAATGTTAAGTGCAAAGTTGTTTGAAGGACTTATGGCATTCACCTTCAATGCTCGATGTTTTAGATACAAAGCAATTATTCAATGCTGTTAATGCCCAAAGGGATTACACAAGAAACAAACCTTTTAAGGGAAGATAAGCCTAGTTTTCGATGTGCGGCATGGTTGCTACCAAACCACCCAACATGTTACGATGAATAGGTCATCCATATGATTTTTTGCAAGTTATTTGTTCATGGTTTGCATGACACCGCAAGTGTAAAGAGGTGCTTCAAACATTAGTATTTATAACATTTATTTAATAAAGTTTGTACTCGTATAGTCTTGACACTACAACATATGTTTTTAGTATTGCTTACCTTGTGCTTAAATCCTTTACTATGCCAGATAGTTTTGCGGCTAAATAGTCACTCCTAAAGGGTCATCTCATGAGGTTTCTCTTTCAATGCTACTTTTTAACAATATTATTTCCTGTATGTCACAGTGTAAATTTTCACAATTTTTCCACAAGGAATTATTTTAACATGTATCAAGTCATTAGCAACCAATTCATCTACAAATTCCAACCCCGCATTACTATTACAATAGGAACTACTATAATACCTTCCTCAACCATGAGTTTCTCCAAGAAGACTTTTAAACCTCGGTAAAGTTTACTGGTGCAACTCAAAATAGAGACGAAGCAATCGTCTTATCTATTTGTAAAACATATTCGTAAGTGAGCATGAGAATAACTGGATACCTGTGTACTTACATTCTCGGGTCTCACATTGAACTGACAAGGTATTGGGTCATCTTCGTTGTGATTTCGAGTTAATGTTCCAGCCTCCCCTGCACAACTCCAAGGTCAGTAGACATGTAGTTCCAAAGTATATCATGTAGGAGAATTTTTTAGCCCAATTAGGCCCAAGTGTTTCAACTCTGGCTCTGATACCATATGTAGTGTACCCTTCATACCTCAAAGCGGTTATGTGTGAAAAGTGTAAGATCTATACTTCGTTGTTACTACAAAAGAGTCTATCCCGTTAGTGGCAGATTTTTAAAAGTCGTTTCAATGAAACATGTTCAATAAAAACGTGAGACTACACTTATTGTAAAACAATCCTTTGAAAATTCGAAATTCATTCTCCTCTATAAAATGCCAAACATGCAATCTGCATCCACTTTGTCAAGATCGATGTTTATAACATAAACCAAGCAAGCTTATTTTGCCTTCAATTATACATATGATTAAGTAATCCTTTCATGAGTTAAGACACACATATACATAAGTCCTAAGGCAGAATCTTTCATGCGCTATCATTCTTCTTTAGATTAGTGGTTTTCCAAGGAAGGCCTTACCTTGAAGTTATGATATAATACATCTTTATTTATGGTGCAAATACTAATCTTAGTGAAAACATAAGATTTGTGGTTGTAGGGTTTGATTTCAGTAGAGAGACACTCCGATGCATCTGAATACCTACTTCAGTTGCTTTAAGCATATTACAGCATAATTGCAATTAAACAATGGGAATCTTAAGTAACTACCCTTGAGATATCTACTAACATCACCTTAAGAAAAGGATGGCTTGTCTAAACTTTTAAAGAGCTGACCATTTTAGTAGTCACTGCTGAAACATAATAGGCATCATTCCCATAATTGTTCAAACACAAGTAAAGCGAACATTGTGCATGGGAAAATAACTTTCCTTTGATTTATCTGTTTGAATGATTGTAACATACTTTATTCTTACATGGAATTACATATCCAATTCAGTTCCTGTATAAGATGTATGCTTATTGTGGAAGACTAGAAGACGTATACTTATTGGAGAAACACTGCCATTTTCGACTAACAATTTTAGAGTGAGTACTGCTAATTTTCTAAGTAATGAATCATACTGAGAAGCACTTCTAATCACACCAAAGGCATATCGTTACAAACATTCATCCATTCATCTATCATAGATACATAAAACAAACATGGGAAAGGTAAAAGAAAACATTTAGACACATGAAAAGAAGACATAACAAAGATGTACGTGGTTCACCCCAAAATCAGGGTTATGTCCACAAAACAATCGCATCATGCGACATTATTTATTAAAATAGTTACAATCTGCAACAGCAATGTTGCCATGCTTCCTTTTGTTTCTTCTTGAGAGTACTTCAGTACTGGGGTCAAATATGCTACAAGTATTCTAGCAGGTTCTTCCCAATATCCTATCCGGAATACTAGATACTCTTCCGAAATACTAGATACTCTTCAGGGAGTAAGGTAACTTGGTTTATCACTATATTTTTAACCCATCCTCACTCCAATGTGAAAAGTTCATGTATAACCAAATACGAACTAAGTCACAATGTCACCACTACCTTCTACTAGAACAATGCAGTGATTACCTATTAACATTCACAATATATATTTACATTTTGCATAACCAACCAGCAACGATTCCAAGCCTTACAGCCACCCAAAACTAAAAGGCAGAGAATTATTATTTACACATACAAGTAAAGATAATTTACCTATTCAATCCATACGATCTCAATCGTATTGACCTCCTTTATTCTACTAGATTCATATCTATAATAAAAGGCATAGAACTAGAATTTACATCTGCAATTATTCCTTGAGTGCAAACAAATAGTCAAAACACGACGACACAACACCGAAATATTGAAAGGAAAACAGGAAACTGCAGAAGACAAAATGGCACACATAAAATATGAAAAGCAAATGCTCATGTAGTATGAATAGATTTTGGGAGCTAAATACCATTGGGCTAGTTGGAATGGTGATATCTTCAGGCTTCATGTAGTAGGCCCTAGGGTTGATCGCCTAGGCTTACTGCCGCTCTTGCATGCCTAACTCATGACTCAATGTTCCAAATAGTTTATGCACTATATTCAGTACAGCACTTACGGGTTTACAACGGCTACTGTATGTGAAATGTTGGGAGGTACACGGGCCTTCCCGCATGGATTTTCCTCAAAAAATAAAAGAAGTGTTGAAAAGGATGTTATCAATAAAAGGGATACCAAGTCAGTAGGCTATGAGAATCTGGAATAATTCGGAAAGATATTTATATGGAATTATAATCGCATGATTCTCGATCCATTGGATTTCCTACTGTTAAGACCGATCTGGATCACAACTCGACAATGGCATATTTTACTAGCAGGTGCGCAAGACTCCAGAATTAAACAATTGCCGGTATGAGTACTTAGCAATCCAACAAATCAAAATAAAACAAAACAAACAGAGGATAGATGAATAATAATGGCAGCCATGAGACTGCTCGACCCAGTTCTCAACCCGAGATAACAAACAACATATGCATCATAATTTATGCAGGAGTATCTAAGCAACACAGGGGTATTTCACCAGGTTTGAAGGAGAGAACGGTATGGCTCTTACCAGATCTATAATTCGATCCAAGGTAAAGATTACCTCCTTCCCACGCACAGGTGATGCCTCCATTCAAATGGCATTCCTCCACTGTGCAGAAAACAAAGCTCCATTCACTCTGCGAGGTCCCATAATTCCCTTTTGCATCCAAAGCGTGGATGAAAACGCAGAGATCCTCTCTTTGAAGAACAAAAAAAAATTTCTTTCAAATAAAACGCAGAGCTTCCGTTTCTCTTGAAAATGCAGAGATATTTTTAATACACGGAGTTCATCTCTCCTTGACAATGCCGATATCATCCAAACAGAAACGCAGAGATCATCTTCATCACAACGTAGAGATCCTTTGTCCCCCATGGCATGCTTAAATGCAACAATGCAGCCACACAACCATTCCCTCATGCAAAAAAAACATCCAGTCGTTCATAACGACAACAAACGAGGGTTTTCCTCATCATAGGAAGCAATGCAGAAATCAAGTACTGACAAAAACCAGAAGTTTTCATCGCCATAGCGCACAAAATGCAATATAAAAACAAAATGTCTTTCCTTTTTCCTATCGTAGGAACATTCAAACAATAAAATCAGAAACTGGCTCGCACCCCTCCCGGGCCGCCAGGCTGCAATGCATGCATTCCTTTTTAATGTAGAGAATCCCAGCATTAATAAAAAAAGGGGTTTTTTATTCCTCTCTCGCCGCTCCCCCAGAATTCACGCATTACCCATAAATAAAACAAGAGGTTCCCCTATGCAACAATGCATGCAATTTCCCATAAAACAAGGGGTTCATGCCATGCAACAATGCATGCATTTACCATAAATCAAGGGTTTCACGCCATGCAACAATGCATGCATTTGCATAAATCAAGGGGTTCACACCATGCACCAATGCATGCATTTCCCCCAAAAAAGGTCCCTCCTCCATGAATGGTAACTTTTGTAAATAAGAATCCTTAGTGTTTTTTCCTAAAAATTTTCCCTACGTATACTCCAATAAATGTCCGATATTAAAGATATATGTATATATCTAAATTTTTACTACATGATAATATTATATATATACACCCATAGTAATGGGAATTCCCCCTCCATAAATATACTTTTTCCACGTTTTTCTCTTCAAGTATATACGTTTTATGCATGGCAAAGTATATTTATATATATATATTTCCCTTTACCTTTTTTTTAATAACATGATTTTCATTTTTATTCTTTTATGAGGCGGGACTGAGGGCTTGAGCACTTAGGCTCCTAGGTTCACACAACGTGTCCTCTTATTTATCCAAATAATATGGATCAACCTTTTTAATTACATAGGAAAATGATGAGTGTGAAATTTTGGTAATTCACTTTAAGTCCAAGGTAACCTCGATCTTATTAGAAGCCATGATGATCCCCTAGTTTTCTTTATTATATCTCGGAGGTTTCCTCATCTTTTACCCTTTCGTTTAGTTTCTTGATGTTAAGTTGCGCCACATCTATTAAGTCTCCTAGACATACAAAAACAAGGAAGTAATCCCCTAACTCATGAGGTTTTACTAGTGGGGCCTTGGCCTTGAGCTCCACACCAGAAAACGGTTACAATAAGAATGAGCAATTATACAACCCTTAGGGAATACAAGAGGGGCATTACATCCAAAAGGTTTAGGGTTGGAACTTAGGTAGATCCGAGTCCTACTGTAGTTCATTAGCAGATCCGGATGTGCTGGAAATAGTTGCAAAGGAAGAAAGTGTCGAATTATACTTACTAACCCTTTAAAGGAGGTGGCAACCAAGCATTAGCTAAAAGCTCAAAATTTTAATGATTTAGAAGTGAGGAAAAGAACCTTAGATTACAAGGTTACGCCTTTTTAATAACTATGGATATGTATACATGTTTATTGTGCATGATTACCCAAAGTCCTCCTATGTGTACCCTAGGGTTATAGGGGGCCTTGGACGAAAATGTAAAAGTTTCTTTGTTTCTAAGAAAAACGTGAAGGGAGTTAACACATCTGGTATGATGTGGATTGTATACTACATTCAAAGGTTGAACCTTAATAAAGAAGTAAAGAAGGCAACTAGTTTTCCTGGATGTAACCCCAAGGTCGGGGTAACCACGTACATATGTGTTTTTCTTATGGTTTATGTTTTCATGCTTATTTTCGCCATTGACATTATGAGTTATAGCAGTGTTATCTCTACAGATTGCATTTAACAGTATCTTATACGAACCAAGTTATAGGTTTTCATTTTGATGCTTATTTTCGCCATTGACATTTTGGGTTATAGCACTGTTGTTTCTACAAATTACATTAAACAGCATCTTATACTAACCAAGAAATATGTTTTCATTTTAATGTTTATCTCCGCCTTTGATCATAGCAGTGTTGTTCCTGCAAATTGCATTAAACCGTATCATATACGAACTAAGTAATGCTGTAGAAATAATGGTTGTGTATGCATAAATCAGGAGATGGGATATAAAAGGTTCCTTGTAAACTCACATAAGATGCATGTTAGGAGAAAATAGGAGCCTCTTCAAAATTTGTGTGCTTTATCTTCCTATGTTTTAGATTTTATACCTTTTGGGTTACAAGTCGTATTGTAATGTCACGTAAACTTAATTTTAATGTGGTTGAGTTGCGGAGAAGAAAGTATTTACCTGAAATGTTTTCTTTTACTGAATATAAGTTAAATGTACCTATAATAATACAATTGTTTCGTCATATCCACAGTTACAAATAACTCGCGTGTATGGGTTTTTCCTTAGAAGGGTAATAAAGGCCACCACCATAGATTAAGAATTTATAGATGCATGCGATATGAGTAATTAATAAGGCTGTTGTATTGAAAAGTTCCAGTCACCCTTCATTAAGAAGCAAATTTTGTTATTATTAATAGGCGGTTACAATGATTGACTCACTGTTGTAGTAGCAATGAAACAAAGAAAACGTTACCCCTTTACATTTTCATCCATAATGGCTTTGAGGTGTGGCACATGTGTAAGAACTTAAGCCTATGGTGGTGGATGATCTTACAACCATCTATGCAAGATATATATATGAATACGCTGATATATATATATATGAGGTCGAGCTTAACATTAAAGTTGTAACTTAGCTTGTCATTTATTTTAGTTTAATGAAAAATTCCAAGGCAATATTTTTCCCCATTTTCTTTCCTCATTTAAGTTAAGGTTTTATAGGGACACTACATATGGTATCAGAGCGAGAGTTGAACGCTAGGGCCTATTTGGGCTCAAATTAATTCCGCATATTTCGTTTTAGGAACTAACAATTGAGTTTTTCTCTGTGATGACAGAAAACAAGTCCACATTGTTCGACAATCCAGGTACTTTAAGTTGTACCAAATGCAAATGTTTAATTAACCATGTAGTTGTGCAGGAGAAGGAGGAACATCTTAAAATCACAATAAATATGGCCATTGCCTTTCCCACTTCCACGTTAGGCCAACGACATAAGTGCAGAGGTATCTGGTTATTTCCTTTATTTTCTTTCGAAAATATTTATGAATGGTTAATGTGATCATTGTATCTTTATTTAGATTGCATGAAAAAAATTCTTGGCAAGGTACAAGAGTGTTTCAAGACAAAACTCACGGTCGGTGAAGGAACTATAGTAACTCTACCATAATAATATAGGCACTAGATTATTATAAACAAAATGATGTATGATTTTTGGAATTCCATGTGGAAAAATAATATTTTTGTAGTAGGTATGGATTTGAGAGGGTTACCTAATGGAATGTAGTACTGCTAAAGACCTAATGAGATTCAAGTATTGATTATAAGTTCTCTAGACCTAAGCTAAGTGGCTCAGGAGAGTATACTCCCAAGTCCTAGAAATATTATTGTGTAAGGAAATATGGTTAGATATGTGTAGATGCAGATATACATCCACAACTTGCCTAAATCCCTTTGGGATAGCAAGGTAGCTATAAAATGGGAGCTTGATTGATGACTTAGGAATAACTGTGTTACCCCTGAAAACTCTCTAAAAATGTGTCCCGCAAACTTTTACGTATAATTAAATGGTTTAAGCAAGAGGATAAGAACTCGCAAAGTGGTAGCTATGCTAAAACTTGCGTTTTCAACAAAAGTCTTGGCGGATATTTCCTGTATTTGGAAGTCACTGTTTAAAGAATTCCGGTATACTCTAATCCTCAGTTGTCCTATATTTGTAATTATTCAACAAGCCTAAGATTCTAGTTAACTATTTTGATGAAAAACAAGATGCAAATATTATATCCTAGTTTATTGACATAAACTCTGGTTACTTGATCCATGCATTGTAACATTTTGGTGGTTAAATGAAAACCAAGTCATTCATCTAAAACTAGGCTTATCTTACCTTGGAAGGCTTGTTTCCTGTCAAATCTCTTTGCGCTTTAACATTGTTGAAGAATTGCTTTTAAATCATCGAGTACATAAA
>LPNX011184774.1:114068-129812 GCA_001517045.1 Pseudotsuga menziesii
AATTTCCTAAATTTGTTGCAATGCCACTTTTCGACATATGCTCACTGCAAGACGGTATCGGAGCTGGTTCTAATATATAGGGGGCAAAGGATTTCTATCTTGAAGAGGTCAAATTTTTATACTAAAAAATTGGATCAAGCTGGTGGTTTTTGTTAGAAACTTTTCGACTTAAATCTTTCCAGTGGAAATGTACTCCACAACTAACTTTATGCATCTATGTGAATTATTCTTTTGATCACATGTTAAAAATGTTGCTAAGGCCCTGGTTGAGCCATACTTGGATCCATGGGACCCCATTAAGCATCTTTACACAGAAAGTACAATGAATGAACAATTCAGAAAATATTACTGTCAAAGCTCATGTCCACTCAGGTTACTCTCAAAGCTCATGTTCATTCAGGTGGGAGCATGCACTTGCGGCTTGTATCCAAACAGAGGCTAGATAAGCACTCTGAGAAGTCACATGGGTAGGCTACTCTTTGGCCTTTAAGCTTTGTGAAAAAAAGCTTCCTAAGGGGAAGGACATGTTGTCTATCTAAACAAAACAGCTTCATCTATGCAAATAAAGCTGTGCCCAACTTATTTTATAAGTAAGCTCATAGTTTTGCAATAATGTTTTGGAAAAGAATAAAATACAGAACTCAGCATCAACGCCCAGTTCCAAAAATAACAGTAATGCAGATAATTTTACATCTGAAAAATAACAAATCAAAACTGCAGACATTGGAGAAACTACTGCATAGACCTGGTCACAAGTATTTAAGCAGATGATTCTTAAAAATATTAAACCATGTATTTATTCTCAAACGCAGAAGCTAATCAATGGCAATGAAATCAAAACGCAGAGGCTCATTAAAAAGGGTCAGCCAGAGTTTTCTACGACAGGCACTAAAATCGTGCATTTAGTGTTGGGCTGTAGTTGTCATTCAAAATGCATACAAGGAAATTCATATTCTAGATCTGTAATAAAAATTCAAATGTAGACATTTCACAATTGCAGACATTAGATTCTAGGTACTGATCTTCAAGTACAGACATTGGATAAAGCCATGTCTAAAAAAAACATGGAGACCTAAGTATTTATCTTTAAAACAAATACCGTGGATAAAGCCGGATCGATAGATATCAAAACGCAGTTAAGGATGGGATTCTTATCAAAATCCAGATATTCAAGTTAAGATATAATGCAGATAATGTTAAAGCGTAGACATGATATTTTGTTAGATCCTCTTCATTACCTCCTTCGATCTTTGGACAACTTATCCTCCTCGCTCATCAGTGTCATGCATCCAAAAAAAGACAATCCATTAGTTAGAGGTATCCATCTTTGTGCGTCCTAACAACATGTTGAACCGAAAAGAGGCTGAGCACTGCCACTCTGGCTCTGATACCATATGTAACATACTTGCCAGAAAAATGAAAAAGAATTTACCCTATTAAAAATAATTTACAACTCAAACATAAATAAGCTCTTCAACATGGAAATAACATAATTGAAAATACTTGACCTCAATGATTGTACATTTGCAAATGCGTTTTACATCCTCTCATACCAATGTAAACAAAAACCAAAAACCATTTATAGGGTACCCTAACAATAGACATCATTGAGAAAAAAAGTATACACGAAATCATGAAGGTGTACAAGGAAATAAAGATGAGGCCTCAATTCACGAGGTTAGGCTACATCCACAAAGTTTGTTAGTCTATTATTGAATTATGAGAGAAAAAATTTACAATGCTGTGGCACATAAATTGCTCTCTCCTTACCTCAAGTCTCTTCACTGAGAGAAATTTTCAAAGTAACAATGTTTATTGAATATTCCAGACCTGAATTTGTCCTTTGATACAAACTGAGACAAATGCAAAAACACCCAGGGTTACAATTATGCAGAACACCCTTTGCAATATATATTTTTTTTCCTTCAAAGTTTCTTTCACCCAAAACACCATCAAATTGCTAGTAGGACTTAACGCAAAGCCTTCCTTCAAGTCATAAGTAGGTATCCCCAATTACAATATTGAGGCCTTCTTTCTTTAATTAACCAACATATAACCATAGCTCCATCTAAATTGAGGTTCATTCTCTCTTATATCATGTGTGACTTAGTTTGTTTCTTATACATGGGTTAAATCCACGTATGTTGTCTTTCTTATATAGATTAACCTTATGTATTAGTCTAGGAAGGTGTCTAGAGTTTTCCCTTCTCACCTGAACATCTAAGTATGATTAGGTAAAGGACCAAAGATCTACCCTAATCTTGGTCTTACTAAATTTAATTTATGTACTTAGGCAGATTCATCAATTCAATAGTTAACTTAGTCTAGGGCTATGCCCTCATATACTCTCTTTATACTTAGATCTTAGTAAGAAATAACATCAAAAATACTAAACGTATATAGTGAAGGCTTTCACTTACATCAGAGTGTATGAGCACTCTTTAAATCTTGGACAGCATTCTAATATAACATTTAAAACATATAAGCCTACAAGGGTTGCATTCCATAAGCTGAAGCAAGAAAAAAAATTCAAAGGTAAAATACCCAAGGGACAAAAAAAATAATAATAAATTCGAGGCCTTTGCCTCTTCCACCTTTTCACGCATGACAAGACGAGGGTCAAACCAAATAGAGTATGCACTCTACAAAGGAAAGGTGAAATTAACAAAAGACATGGCTTACTTTAATCAACGACAAAAGTATAAGGTTACAGCCCTCAACGAAAGTACACTCTTGCTCCACACTCATTATAATTCATAGGATTGTTGATGAAGTAACGGAAACGAAGAGGTACCATTTCTAAGGTTTTAACTCCCACTTTAATATAAATTCGACTGAGGGTAAACATTGGTTTTTAAATCGTCATATCTGGAGGAATCATCCAATGAGATGCTTCTCGGAAGTAAGAACCACATAGCAAGCTCATTCTCTTTCCAATGAGGAACATTTTTCAGAAATTGACTTAAAGGATAGTGTAAATAAAAATCATGGTAAACTATGGTTTATGCAGTCTAGAATAAAATACATGGCTCTGTAAATGACAAGCCAATATAACTTAAAATGATATATCAGAAACCGAAAAGCCAATTTAACTTAAAATGATATATCAGAAACCGAGAGAAACGTGGTCCTCTTGCTGAGAAGCTACCCAAAATATTATTTCTGCCATAACAAAAGCTTCACTCTTGAAATGAGCAGCCAACCAACAAGAGTCATTAAATTTGAAAGAGAAAAGTATAGCTCTCTAAGCGAATCGACAAACAATGATAATTAAACGCACAGATTTTTCTAATTGCAAAGAATAGAGATTCGGAGTTAATTCTTACCTTGGTGTTTGTGGAGACCTCAACCTTAGATAGGGCATATAGAAAGAATAGCTAGAACCAAGACCCCCTCCTTTTCTCATGCCTAGGTCTTTTAAAAGCCTTTGGTTTTCCCTTCGGCAACACTTCAAGAGAGATCTGCGCTCTGGGGTAAGCGAGTACAGGATTTCACTCCCCAAGGTTGCAGATAGGAAACCATCCTCAATCCTCCTGGACGCCCTCTTCAAACCAGAACCTGGTCTCTTTAAAAAGGAGTACAGACCAGGGAGAAATGCATCCAATTTTATGCATGCTGAGCGTGCAGGGTCCCCTATGTCCCGGAGCAGATTAACGACAGTCAAGGTTAGTGGTAATCAATTCCTTTCATTAAGCCGGATTCTCTCCTTAAGTTATGCCTAGATCAAAGCACTAATGGTTGAAGGAAATTAATTTATCTTATAGTAAAATATAAATGTTAATGATTTCTCTTTGATAAAAAGATTTCATATTATGTTTTTCCTTTGTCCTCATGATATAATTTGTATTATAGGTCTTTATCATTTTTTCCTGATAGATAAATTTAATATTTGTCTTTTAATTTTTTTTTCCATCATAATATCTTTTGTCAAACCCGTTTTTTTTCCAATCCCATAGCCCTAGTTCTTGTGGCACATGTGTTAGTTGGCCTCTTTGTGTTATTAAACTTTCAGCTCACTTTCAGGTTTCTTCGGGTGAGGCCTTGGCACTTGAGATCCTCACCCAAAAGCCCTCATACAATAATATTTAAAATCGCAAAACACTTAAGGGCATCTAGGAGGAACATTATAGGCAACATGTCTTTTTATAACCATTACAAGGGGACCTCATTGATGACACCAAAGAGAGCACATTAAATGATGTTCATTATTTAAACTAATATATCCAATTAATACATTGCCTAATACATAATGGGGAGTGTGGGCCTCCCATAGAGCCCAGTCCTTCTTATATCCATGGTGAATACGATTCTACTAGAGAATCCCTTTTCCATCATATCAAACAAATTGAATATATTAATATTGACAGAAAGATTAATCTCATATATATGTAATCATCTTGCAACTGTACTAGATGAGGAGAGTCCGTTGATACTATAATGATCACCTAAAAGATAAATACAATGGAAAATGACATATAAAATGATTTTGACATGTTCTATGGTCTTCCATTATTAGTGCTATAAGTTTGTAGTTTAATATTCAATGACAAATCCAAAAATATATTTCTTTTTATTTAATTTTGCATTAGTTAATTTAAGTCACAAAGTTATTTTCAAGGAAATGCTCTTTTTATTTATTTATTTAGCCCTTGCTTCTAATAATAAGTTGTTGTTTGCTCCAAACATGCCACTAGCCTGTCCAATACAAGAGCAAAATAATACATGCCTACAAGATACATACATAATTTGCAAATAAACCTTTTGACCAAATTCCAGTGGAAATTTTTTGTTCTAATCCATTGCCAAAGGATAAGAAACCCTATACAAATTTGATGCATCATATGAAACTTGGAACACTTTAAAGAAAAGGAGAAGAACAATCCATATATATTGGAAATTTAGAAATTAGATGCATCCTCTCCGAGCAAAGACACCAACTAACAAACTTCAAGTATAAATTGCATTGACATGAAACAATATCCATAGATAGAACCAACAACAAAAGAATATCCACCTGGTACATTGGCAATAAGACACCTTTAAATTCTAAATATATATTCCATTTACACAAATGGAGCTAGCCTTTTTTCAAAGACCACAACTAGAAACATTTGAAACATGGCACATCAACACTAACTTCGAAAGAGAACCACACCATAAACACTATCAATACATAGAACCATAGAAGAAAAAGTGTCCAAGTCAAGAAGTGCCAATAATGCACCAATACATTATATATGTAGGTTCTATTTCTTCAGATTGAGCTATCGTTTGACAAACTCAAAGATCTATCCTTCTTATATCCACCTTTAATACAGTTCTAGTAAGCAAAATATAACCTAGTGGACACCCCATTTCAACAAGAAAGTTTTATAGTATGCAATCATTTTCCACCTCGACATGATGATGGGATGTTGTTGATACTATCACGTAGTTCTTTTGATCATCACCTAAAATATAAATACATTGGTAAATGGTGTGTAAGTGTCACCATGTATGATTTTCTATTAGGTTATTATTTTAACTACTTATTAACATTTTTTATAAAGTTTTAAAATAGTTTTTAAACTTGATTACAATTATTTGAGGGAAAAAATTCAAATTTATGTGTTTATATTTTATTTTAATTCACTTGTGATTTTAGAAAATGATTACTTAAGTTTCAGTTCGATTTAATGACTTTTGATTTGCTTATTTAAATCACATGAATTACTATTAATACATAATGTTATCTTTTATAAAGGATAAATTGATTTTTATTGTTTAAAATATTAGTTTTTATTTTTATTTTTATTTTGTTGTACATTACATGAATAAAACAAAATTAAGAACGTTTAACCAATTTTTTCATAAAAGAAACAATGTTTTCATTACTTTCATGAAAGTATTTGAAATACTTTATTTATGAACAATTGTAATAGATTAAAAATTAGTTATTAATAAATAAAAAAATTATTTTTGCTCTTAAGAAATTTTCTGTAAATCCTAGTTTACAAATGAGAAAATAGTAGTGTAGATTTGTGCTATCAATGAATTTGTTTGCATTATGTAATTGTAATAGACTTGGATTTGGAATTATTTTAAAACCATTCACAACCTTGGACATTCTATTTGATAAATTTTTTCTTTTCCTTTAATAGGGATTGAGTAAGTGGGTTGTAATTAGGCTTTCCTAAAAATAAATCATTAAATTTGTCACAGATAAAAAGGACTAGTAACAATCAACATCGATAACTAGATGCACTTCTTTTCCTCACTAGGTTTTCACTACTTATCTTATTATAGATTTATATGTGGGCGTCATTCTTTCTTAACAGTAACTAGTTTTATGTCAGATTCATAGTATTGTAAATGATGTGTAAATGTCACCATTTATGATTTTCTATTAGGTTATTATTTTAGGGTGGCTTGTTATGCATTTCATTTTGATTTAACTTGATTACACTTCATTCTTACTGATCTCCACAAACCGACTCTTCCACATTACCAACATGGAATCCAACTTGGCTCTCGCAGTCGCAATAGCTCCAAAGACCACTTTACCACCCTTGAGAACCGATATGTTGAGGAATCCGCTTTTGCCAACAACATCTCCACTTGTCTGATACAGTGGAGTAGAGATCATGCTGCAATTGAAGATTTTGTGAAGCTTTTGTCCGTCGAAGTAATCCAACAACACACGTAAACTAAGAGCCTTTTTAATTGCAAACCAACCCAACCGCTTGTTTGTTAGAGCCGAAAACCCATTCAAAATCTTTGTTATGTTATCTGCATTCCGTGCACAAAACAAGCTTAACAACAATAAAAAAATATAGATGACATTATGTTATCTTTGTTTTAGCTTTGAGGGTGGCTTATAGTAAGTTGTTGTTTGTACCAATGGGAGAGAAATGCCCAAGAAAAGCAAATCATACGAGCCAGATGACAAAGTGTCATGCTCACATTCAAGTTAAGATGAAAGATTGAGACCATGAAGGTTGATGTAGTGATCCCTCTAGGGTTTGAAGTTGGTTTATAGATGAAATAAAATATATATTTTTCTCAATTTTAGTTTGGTTATATGTGTGTTTTTGTGTTGTTTTATTTCTAGGTACATGGTCACCCTATTTTAATTTCTAGATAATTTTGGTTTGTAAATTTGCATTTTGTTAGGGTAAATAGTTCCATATCAAACTTACTTAGTGCCTAGGTTTTGACTCCTTACATTATTACATATTTATATGCGTCCATCATTCTTTCTAAATGTTCACTAGTTTTATGTCAAATTCATAGCATCGTAAATGTCACCATTTTTTTATTTTCTATTAGGTTATTATTTTAGGGTCACTTGTCATGCCTTTCATTTTGATTTAACTCTATTACACTTGATTTGATTTTAAGTATTTATTAGCATTGTTTACAAAAAAAATTAATTTTTTCTTTAAACATGATTACAATTATTTAAGGGAAAAAATTCAAATTTATGTGTTTATATTTTACTTTAATTCACACAAGTGCTTTTAGATAATGATTATGTAAGTTTTAGTTTGATTTTATGACCTTAAATTTTCTTATTTAAATCACATAAATTACTATCAATGCACAATGTTATGTTTTATAAAGGATAAATTGATTTTGATTGTTTAAAATATTAGTCTTTTCTAGCATTTTTTATTTTGTGTACTTTACATCAATAAAATAAATTTAATCCTCTTTAACTAATTTCTTCATACAAATCACAACTTTTTCATGATTCCAAGGAATGTATGTCAAATACCCTTCTCATGAACAATTGTAATAGATTAAAAATTTATTATTAATAAGAAAAAAACCTTTTTTTGTTGCTCTTTAGAAATTTTATGCTTCCATATGTAAAATATGGTCAGGTAAAGAATTGTGATGATAAAAGGTAGACCTTAATGAAAAATAGTTATTGAATAAATCATGTAACATATTCATATTTCATTGTAACCAAATAAATCAATGTCGTATTTGAAAGAAGATACAATATGATTTTAACTACATTGAAATTATTACAGCTTTCTAACATTGTTAACTTTACTTTTCCCATAAAAAAGAATTGGAAAAATGGAGAATTTATTGTATATAAATACTTAATATTAGAATTGAGTGTCATTTTACTATACTTGGTTGTAATAAACCATTTACGTTTATTAAATTATAAAATCAACTATTGGTTCCTTTTATAAAATATTCTTTATGATACTTTGAAGGGGAATAAAAAATAGCATAGCATATATAATGTGTAGATGGCCAAAAATAAATAAATTAAAAAAATCCAAATGAAATACTTTTTATTTTATTTATTTGACATCAAAAGCATATTATCCTCCAAAAGAGAGTGACAACAAAAACCAAATGAAAGATTAGATATTTCCCACAACAAATATTTAGATAATGTGCATATTTCTTTCTTTAAGTACTTCCTAGTTTATAAAATATTTCATGCTTACACTATTCTAGTGGCCTTCTATGGAAAAGCATGTTGGATTGATCTATATGCATGTCTCTACTCTCCTATACTAATCTCAATATCGTCACATGACAGTGCAACACGAGAAAATCCTAGTTTGCATGTATGTAAATCCTAGTTTACAAACGAGAAAATAGTAGTATAGATTGGTTGATTGAACCTCGGGGCAAGCAATGAATTTATTTGTTTTATGTTATTATAATAGATTTTGATTTGGAATTAATTGAAAACCATTCACAAGCTTTGACATTCTATCTACTAATATTTCGATTTTCTTTTATTAGTGATTTAGTAAGTGTTTTGTAATTTGGATTTCCCAAATAACAATCATGGGATTTGTCACGGGTAGGAATGACTAGTAACAAGCAACATGCATATTGCGGAACTATACAATCATTCTTTTGTAGGATCAAAAGCTAAGGATTAATAGAAGCTTGCGACAACTCAAAAGTTATATTCAAGGTATCGAGATAAAATTTCCCGATTAATAACTTGACATAATAATTTCTCTAAAATATTGATATCAAGTATAATTAAATTATTCTACTCCACAAATTCAATTTTTGCACGTAAACCTTCGATTGGAGATATTACTTCATAGTCTCTTTCAAAAGTAGGCATATTATTCCACAATTTTCTATCCTATTGACAAGACTTAGCAACCAGCCCAGATTGAGGCGTGAGTAAAGGAGTGCCACCTAGCATATAACTATGCAATATATCTAAAAAAATTCATTGGATACTTTGTTACTAATCATCAATTTTGAAATGTTTGATGTTGAATAGGTCTAGAATCCATTCTCATTCTAAGAAAAGAGAGGAGACAAGATTAATCCCTACCCAACTTCACGTTTCCAACCTTCGACGCATTCCTCAAGTACCTAAATGTCTAATACAACAACAAAATAGAACACTACTACAATATACATACATAATTTACAAACAAACCTTCTGAAAAGAATAGACTATAAACTTTTGTAATTCTAGAGCATAAGAAACACTATCCAAATGTGATGCATCATATGGAAACTTACAACACTTTAAAATAAGGAGAAGAAAAATAGATCTCTATTGGAGAGACACAAACTAACTAACTCCAAGTATAAATTGCATTTCCGTGAAACAATATCAATAGACAGAACCAACAACAACACTATATCCACCTTGTAGAATGCCAATAAGACACACATAAATTATAAGTAGTAATTGACGAAGAAGGTGCGAAGAAATGCAAAAAAGAAAAAAAACGGCTTGCTATGAGGAAAAAAAAATATTCAAGCAAATGCTATGAGCACGTTAGCATGTGGTTTCTTTTGAGTTCGGAAAGGGTGGTTAAATTATTATTTTTCTAAGTAATGATGTTGAAGCATCTCACCAAGATCCGAAATGAGTTGACATCACATGGGCCACCCCAAAACACTTTATATATTGAAAGGGACTTAAGAAATCAATCCATAACCACCACTAATTTCCCTTGCCTCATGGTTGATACCCCGTCTGTAGCCATCTTCGATTGTACCAAGCAAGCCCTCCTCCTCTCTTTTTGCACACCCCATTAATGGAACTCCTCACACACAACCCTATAACAATCCACAAAAACAAGAACAAGGCTAATCACCCACCAATACCAGTACCACAAGAAATATGCATCACCCATAATTCCACAAAAGCATGCACCAAGATCCATGCCCTCAAAGAATTGACGCACCAAATCCCTTGTGTGACTACAATAACATCTAGATGAAAAAACCTCCTCTTAACTTCTCATTGGAACCAACTAATGCCCAAAACAACACAACCTCCCAGTGCTAAACTCCCCACCTAGGGGTAAGCACCCACAAATTGGTTGATCTAACTTAGGGGAAAGCAATGAATTTATTTGTTTTATGTTATTGTAATAGATTTTGTTTTGAAATTAATTTAAAACCATTCACAAGCTTTGACATTCTCTCTACTAATCTTTTGATTTTCTTTTATTAGTGATTTAGTAAGTGTGTTGTAATTAGGATTTCCTAAATAACAATCATGGGATTTGTCAAGGGTAGACATGACTAGTAACAAGCAACATGCATATTGCAGAACTCTACAATCATCCTTTTGTAGGATCAAAAGCTAAGGATGAATAGAAGATTGTGACAACTCAAACGTTATAGTCAAGGTATCGAGAGAAAATTCCCCGATCGATAACTTGACATAATAATTTATCTAAAATATTGATAGCAAGTATAATTAAATTATTCTACTTCACAAATACAATTTTTGCACCTAAACCTTGGATTGGAGATATTAGTTCATAGTCTCTTTCAAAACTAGGCATATTATTCCACAATTTTCTATCCTATTGACAAGACTTTGCAACCAGCCGAGATTAAGGTGTCATGCTACCTAGCATGTAACTATGCAATAGATATGAAAAATTTCATTGGATACTTTGAAGAAATGCAAAAGGGAAAAAAATGGGTTGCTATGAAGAAAAGATAATATTGAAGCAAATGCTATGAGGAGGTTACCATGTGGTTTCTTTTGAGTTGGGAAAGGGTGGCTAAATTATTATTTTTCTAAAGAATGATGTTAAAGTATCTCACCAAGATCCGAAATGAGTTAACATCACATGGGCCACCGCAAAACACTTTATATTTTGAAAGAGACTCTAAAAAACAATCCCTAACCACCACCAATTTTCCTTACCTCAAGGTCTACACCACATTTGTGGCCATCTTCGATTGCACCAAGAAATCCCTCCTCCCCAACACTATCTCTCTCTCTATTTCCAAACCCCATTCGCGGAATTCCTCACACACAACCCTATAACAATCCACAATAACAAGAAAAAGAATAACCACCCACCAATAGCAGTACCACTTGAAATATACGTCATGCATAATTCCACAAAAACATCCACCAAAATCCATGCCCTCATAGCATTGATGCACCAAATCCCTACCTTGACTACAATAACACCTAGCTGGAAAAACCTCCTCTCAGCTTCTCACTGGAACCAACTCATGGCCAAAACAGCACAACCTCCTAGTGCTAAACTCCCCACCTAGGGGAAAGCACCCACAACACTAAAATGCAACCCCTTGAATAATTCTTCATGAGAGAGCACATGTCCCATCTTTCCACCGGATTCAAATGGAAGATGCAATCTGCTGAAATAGGTAAGCAAATGCAGACCTATGAAATGAAAATAAACCCAGGTGAGATGAACTCCTAATTCAAATGAAAGACACAATTTGCTGAAATAGCTAAGCAAATGCGGACCGAGGAAAATAAAATA
Organism: Pseudotsuga menziesii; assembly: GCA_001517045.1. NCBI lineage: Eukaryota > Viridiplantae > Streptophyta > Pinopsida > Pinales > Pinaceae > Pseudotsuga > Pseudotsuga menziesii. The sequence continues at coordinate 125,822 of LPNX011184774.1, forward strand.
AACCCACCTGAGATGAACTAGCTCGTGGCAAGAGAAACACCACGTAGTGGCATCGATGCCAATTCCCCATCTAGGAGTCAAAACATCCAACCATTCACCTAGCATGGAGGAGTGAGGCCAGCTAAGTGCCAAAAGTCAACGAAGACCACTAGCCAACCTGGATAACTCAAATATGTTAACTACATCGTAAATGCATTTCAAACCATTTTTAATTAAAGCCTTGAAATCAAGGACAAAGTGAATCAAAGTATGCAACACTTGAAAGAAAAGAGCTACGGAAGGGACATGCTTTTGCTTATGTTGGTGGAGTGGAAGAGATCGATGGTAGAAATATTGAATCGCGTCTATTAATTGGTACATGGAGAGGTTTGTTTCCTAGTTCGGAAAGCTTCCCATTTCGAAACAAATCTTCTGCTGAACTATCTTCTGCATCATTCTGGGTTCGAGGGAAGCCCTGGGCTGCATTGGAATAGAGCGGGTTATTATACAAAGCAGAGCGAAAATGAGTGGCACTGTGAGAACCGATGGCGCGGTTTCGATTCCGGACAGCGTTCGGAAAAACATACAAGGTATAAAGGAAATAACAGGGAATCACTCTGATGAGGAGATATATGCAATGCTAAAGGAGTGCAATATGGATCCCGATAAGACGGTTCAACAGTTGTTCAGCGAAGAACCTTTCCATGAAGTTAAGAGGAAGCTTGACAAGCGTAAAGCGCAGAATCCAAGAGATTATAGAGTTACAATGTCAAGACCATCCAACCATAATCCGGGTGGAAGTTGTCTTCGCACAGGAAACTATTTTCGAGGAGACAACTAATATGATGCATGTGGATAAAACTCATATGATACAGGTTGTGGTAGGCGCCCCAACATATGGAAGTCAAAACCACCAAATCAAAATGTGGTACGTAGTCCGGGGATAATCTGTAAATCAGCCGATACTATCATTGCTACTGAAGTTTGCAGCTCACCTTCTTCCAAGTTGCACAAAAATAAGGATGAGTTGAACTTTAGGGATGGCCAGCATTTAATTATACCAAGCCATCTTAAAGTTACTGAGGAACAACTTAGAGGTCTTTATTTTGGAAGTTTTGATTCCAAGTCCATGTTCCCAGCTAGGTTGTAGTAGGGACATGACTGTATATAAATTTTGACGAACACCTAAGTTGTTTCGATGCCAAGTCCATGTTCCAAGCAAGTTTGGAGTGGGGACATGACTATATATAAATTTTGATGAACACCTAAGTTGTGAGAGAGTTGATTAATTATAAGTTGTGAGATAATGGATTAATTATAAATATCTGCTATTATCATTAGTCATGTTTGGAAATCTCAGATTGCATGGTTGCTTTCATCTTAGACTTTATTTTATTTATTTGATAGGAATATGTACATGGTTTTAACTCTGGCTAAGTAAGGCTTCATGCTGTTTCATCTCGGAAGCATGTGGGTTTTGATTATTCTCCACAATCTTAACCTCATGGAACCAATTTTAACTACAACTCTAGTTATTGACCGGTTTTAAGTGTTGCAAGGTAAGTGGCCACTTATGGAATCCATTAGAGAGCTTCAAATTTATGGATGTCATATTGGATCCAAACCAAATTTTATAGATGTATTAATATATAATTTTCCACTCATCTATGTTAATAACATAGCTTTTTTTTATCATGCTTTTTTATCATTAAGAACTAAGTTCCGCAACAACGTTGATAATTAGTTATGTATATTGGATTAGGAAATTATGGAGTGGACAACACAACAATCTCATGCTTGCCACATCAACCCCAACACCAATAATCAATGGGCCTCCAAAAAAATAAAGTAAATCCATTATTTTCAAACTGCTAGTAATTTAATTGAATCTAATGGTATTATTCTAATGTTGGTAGTAATTAATTGTGATATATTACGATGAATAAAGACACCCACTGAAACTAAACCCCGTCTATAGAAATATAACTAAATTGATTTATGTGGACATATTTTGAAAATATTATGTTTTATAATAATAATAACAAATAGTCCGTGGGGATTTAAACTAATATATCTAATTAATACATTACCTAATACATAATGGAGAGTGTGGGCCTCCCATAGAGCCCGGTGCTTCTTATATCCATGGTGAATATAGTTCGACTAGAGAATCTGTTTTCAATCATATCAAACAAATTGAATATATTAATATTGACAGAAAGATTAATCTCATATATATGTAATCATTTTCTAGCTACACTGGATGAGGAGAGGTCATTGATACTATAATAATCACCTAAAAGATAAATACAATGGAAAATGACATATAAAATGATTTTGACATGTTCTACGGTCTTCCATTATTATTGCTATAAGTTTGTGGTTTAATATTCAATGAGGAATCAGGTAAGAACTTTCTTTGAGCAACTGTATACTAATGAAGAACCAGTCCCTCTTCATGTCATGGAGACTATGGTCTCAGATATCCCTCCTCTTATTAGTCATGAGGATCGGCTTAGGCTTGAATCCCCCATTTCGGAGGAAGATTTTAAGAAAGCCATATGGGGCCTTCATCCGGACAAGGCCCCAGGTCCAGATGGTTTCCCCATATGTTTTTACAGAATCTTTTGGTTCTTGGTCAAGAAAGACCTGATGAGGCTCATTTCTTGGATGGAAAAATGCAACGTGGGAGGGGCTACCAATTCCAACTTTTTGGCCCTGATACCGAAAGAACACAACCCCACATCTATCAAAAAGTTCCGTCCAATCTCTTTATGCAACGCCTCGTACAAAATCTTTTCCAAAGTGATGTCCTTGAGACTCAAGCAGATCATCCCTCATCTCATCTCCCCAAATCAGGGTGGCTTCATTTCAGGCAGACAAATAAGTGATAATATTCTCCTCGTCCAAGAAGCCATCCACTCTAGTAACAAAAGAGGGGAACGAGGAATGGCCATTAAACTGGACCTGGCCAACGCGTTTGAAAGATTAAGACATGCCTTCATCATCCTGGTTATTAAAAAACTTGGGTTCCCTGACGTCTTCACTAAGCAAGTCCAAGCGTGTCTATCCTCCCCTTGGATAGCTCCTCTCATAAACGGAAGGCCCTCAGCCTTTTTTAAAGCAGTTCGTGGTGTTAGACAAGGATTCCCATTATCCCCCTTCATCTATCTTTTCGTAGCCGAGTCCCTCAGTAGAAAATTGAACAGACTACAATCTGAAGGCTCTCTTCGAGGCCTATCCTTCAGAAGCGGAGTCCCTCCTATCAACCACGCCCTCTTTGCTGACGACACCATTCTTCTAGGCANAGGCCCTCATCCTTTTTTAAAGCAGTTCGTGGTGTTAGACAAGGATTCCCATTATCCCCCTTCATCTATCTTTTCGTAGCCGAGTCCCTTAGCAGAAAATTGAACAGACTACAATCTGAAGGCTCTCTTCGAGGCCTATCCTTCAGAAGCGGAGTCCCTCCTATCAACCACGCCCTCTTTGCTGACGACACCATTCTTCTAGGCATCGCCTCCACCCAAATAGCCAGAAATATCCTCTCCCCTCTTGACCTCTTCCTCCAATCCTCCGGAAGTGCAATCAATTTGAACAAATGCCAAATCTATGGCTGGAATAGCCCAGCTGCTACCCTCAGCCGTATCTCTCAGACCCTGCAAATTAAAGTCAATCCCTTGTGAACCCACTTCACATATTTAGGCATCCCCATTGCTAAAAAAACTTCTGAAATCCTCAATGTGGATCCCTATCATTCAAAAAATCAAAGCTAGAACTAAGGCGTTGGGGTCGAAATGGTTAAATCTAGCCGGGAAGACAGTTCTAATTCAATCAATATTATCCTCTTATCCCATATATACCAGCTCCATGGTTCTTGCTCCCAAAAACGTAATGAATAACATTTGTAAATAAATCAGGAAATTTTTATGGCAGGGAGGCAAAACTCAGACCAAAAAATTCCACCTGGTCAAATGGGATATGGTCAAGCAAGCCAAAAATCAGGGTGGTCTTG
>LPNX011184793.1:0-57197 GCA_001517045.1 Pseudotsuga menziesii
TCTTCATTGGTGGAAACTTTTCAGGTTTTTTAAACAGGTTATATGAGCATGTATTTCATGGGAGGCTTTATGATTTACATGCTGGAATGGAGGCTATTTGCTTCGGCCTTTCTGGTTTTTTGCTGGTTTTTATTTTGAACTATGATTATGGATGTTGGATATCTTGCTGATACTATGATAGATCTTATGATGGACTATGATGGATACTATGGATATATGATGCTACGGCTGATTATGGATGATGGATCTTGCTGAACTATGATGGATCTCATGATGGACTATGATGGATACTATGGATATATGATGCTATGGCTGATTTATGTTTCATAGGTGATTATACGCATATTTCCGAGAGCATGACCTGTGGGCTATATAGGACTCTTATATTCACCTGTGGGCTATATAGGACTCTTATTTTTATCAGCTGGATATTTCTCATTGGATGGCTTGGATGCCAATTTATTGATGCTGTGTCTTTTTCCAGCTCATTACAAAAACCACTAGTACATGCCTTCAGAGTCTATTTAGCCATCTAGTGATGCTCTGGGTTACAATGCTTATGATCACCATCTATATTTTTTTCTCATATCTGACCTGATTTATCAGGAATGATGAAAAAAAGTCTGCAATGATCAGACTTGTTTTTGATTGATGAACTGAAATGCTTTTTATGAGGTATTTTTATGATTGTTATAACAACTTTAAACAGTTGGTTATCTTATGATCTGTTTAGATATTGTGTACTCTTTTTGAGGCAAATATCGATGTAATGACAACTTTTAGTTGGCTTATTTTGTACAATGGACCTAACGGACCATCTACTGAAAGTGAATAATATATTTACGAATTTTTTCCTTGGAAAAAAAAAAGGTATGATTATAAATATAGCATTATAAGTAGAACAAACGTCTCTCAAAATAAAAATTAAAAACATTGTAATTAATTTCCTACAGTAAATATTGTGTTTATATAAACATTTTGCATAAATGTTAAATTATATGTAATTTTTATAACCAATTTATATTTTAAGCCTAGGTTTATAGTGTCTAAGAGTACATAGATCAAATGTGTCTCTTGGATTCCTTCAACTAAGGGAATAAAAAAAAAAACAAAAACAAATTTCAACTTACTACCATACTGCCAACCAAACCAAAATCTGATATAAAAAATCACAACCAGAGCAACAAAAGAGCATATAGTGCCAACCAAAATATAAGCCCAACAAAAAAACACAAAGGCCGACATATGAAAAACATAATGACTAATTCCAAAGGAACACAGAGTCATGAAAAGAGAGTCTGCCTTCCAAATATTCTTCAATATAAAGAATACATTCTTCAACTCCCAAAGCAACTTTTGAAAGATTGCGTGCAACCACTTTGTATTCTCTATGGAAAGCGATCAAGAGTGAAATCTTTTCTCTATGGAAAGCGATCAAGAGTGAAATCTGAAAAAACATCCAAAAGGTTCAACATCCTTAAACACCACTTGCCAAAGATAGAACCTAAATCTCAAAGAGTTTCTTAACGAAGTTGACCATGACTAAAGAGTCATCCAAAATTTGCAAAGAAGCTGTCCATAGACGTTGCAAATTTAAGTGATGTCCATAAAGCCATAAACTTTACTTTTGTTTTTATTCCTATACCAGAATTCATTCACACTTTGAAATTATAATCTTCATTTATGTACAAGAAATTCTAGCATCACACATGCCTTTCTCAACAACTCTATAAAAAAAAAATCTTAACAAATTTCAAAATAGAAATATTAAATTATATGAAAATTTTATTGCAAATTTACACTTCGAACTCTAAATTTATTAAATATGGAGAGGGATTAAATTTGATTGATACCCCTTCTATTTGAGAAATTAATATTTAAATGTACTTATATTTGTTAAATTTAACACCACGTAGTAGCTATCCCACATCTCATGTTTGATCCCTCTTAATTAATTAATAGATATATACGAAAAATTAATATTTAATACTTGTATTTGTCGTTGTTAAATTTTGAAGGTAGTTGGCACCACGTAGTAGCTATCCGGATGTCAACCTTCTAATCTAGGGCTACTTTCTGTGGATGAAACATCTTAGTTTTTCCAGTAAAAAAAAACCGTTCCTTGGTATTCATTGAATCAAAGGAACCTTTTACATCTTCAGTCAATACAGTAAAACCCCAGGGGTTAGCAGAACAAACAGGTGACAATATCAATACCCAACATACATACATCATAAGCAAAAATAGAACCAACATAAAATCAGAAGTACCCAAAGCACCTGGGTATCAATACATAAAATCCCTCTCATAAGAGAGCTGTATAAATCAGTCATGTATGTCCCTAGAGAAAATAACAAGAGCCAAGAAATTTGATCCAAGCAAGGAGAGTGACTCTTGTATATCCTGTAGTAGCTTGCTCAACAATACCTTATAGAAGCTCATTGAATCATAAGAGATAAAACTGTAATAGAATGAGCATATTCTAAAAAAGCTGTGATGAGTCAACCCCAATAATCTCATTTCCAAATGATTCAGTAAGTAAGAGATGGCCCGGAGCTAATTGCTATCCTTCCTTGGATAAGATGTCTGCCCTCTTGTTATGTTCCCTATAGACATGACTGAAATCCACCCAAGTAAAAGAGGACATGATAATTCTGGTGTTGTAGCACCAAGCCTCAAGATTCACCATGTCCAGGGTGGATTCCTTTTTTGCCCAGTTTATACTCATAGAGGAGTCGCCAAAGATATGTAGGTAAGGCAACCCAATATCCTTGGCGACCCGTAGTGATGCCCAGAGTGCTAAGAGTTCTGCTCTAGTATTTGTGCAACTGCCACATCCAAGTTTGAAAGCAAGAAGGTGATGATCATTCAACCAAAGACAAAAGCCTGCTCCACCTATATTATTTGTAGCTGTACCATCAAAAAAGATCATAGGAAAAACTGAAGTAGGAGACTTCCCAATGTTCCTAATTTTATGCCTGTGCTTCAAAAGAGGCTTAAAGGTATTAACCTCATAAAAAATAATATGTAATAGGCCAGTCATAATAGGTTTCTGTTAATCAAAACACATACGGTTCCTGGCCTTCCAAATATTCCACATAAGGAAAAGGGGCAGATACAGTGAAGAACCACTTTTGGATACCCAAATAGAGAGGTTTTCCAAAAAAGTAGGGGCAGTCCATAAAATGTTCACATAAAAAATATAGTTGAGCCCCAAGATCACCTCCTTCAGGAAAAAACAGCTAACAAATAAGTGATCAACCGATTCTTCTTCCTCATTGCAGAGACAGCACCTACTAGGACCGATCCATCCTTTCTTACGTAAATAATCCCAAGTATTAATTTTCTTATTGCAAGTGAGCCACACAAAACACTTAATCTTAAGGGGAATATTAAAATACGAAATCTTCATCATAATATCATTTTCCATAACAGTTCTGTGATTTGAGACAATGAAATCATAAGCTTTCTTTGCTGTCACCTTACCCATCTACTCATCAAACATCCATAACAGCTTGTCCTCAGTATGTCCAATCCTTATACCCCCATGAGTCAGACCTTTTACATAGGAGGACCATTGAGTATCCCACTCTCCCCCCAAAAGTAGGTCTGAGGCAGAGTACCAATCTGGTCCATCAGAACCACAAACATCCAGGTTTAGAGCCTATGCAAGATATGTAATCCCCAGGTTAGTGAGATATTCTCTGAGCTCTTCAGATAGGAAATACTGCGAGTTGTGCCTAGCAATGGGGTCAATGCCCACTTTGATCTTTAATCCATTACCCACCTTCCATCCCAGCTGGCAGGTAATCCACTCAAATATCCTTATAAACCCATTCCAAAAGTATGAAGTACCAATAATACTGAATGTCCAGCCATGTATCCAATCTTCAAGAGGTCTATTCTTTAATTATTTATGGATAATAATCCTGCTCCAGATCCCAGTACTAGTAAGTAGTTGTCACATACTCTTAAGTATCAGAGATATACTAAACCATTCGAGATTATTGATATCCCAACCACTGAATTCAATAGGTAAGGAAAGAGTTTCCCAGTTTACCAGATGAGAATTCTGATGTCCTTCAGAGGTTCCCCAGAGAAAGGAGAAAATAATTTTGCGTAGTACATTCAGTATGGATTTAGGGCACCTAGCCAAAGCAAATCAGTAGACATCCAACCCTGTTAGCACAACTTTAATGAGGACCACTCTGCCACCAAGAGAAAGATACCTGTAGGTCCAATTATGTAATTTTCTTTCAAATAAGTCGATCATCCATCTCCAATCTGAGGTGTGGTACCCCAAAGGTTTAAGATGATAGCCCAAGTACTTAAAACCCATAGTTAGAGGATCCATCCTGAAAGGGAACAACTCAACTATTTTTCCCTTGATATTAGAATCCACATTCTGATAGAGGAAAGATGATTTTAATGAGCTAACAGACATCCCAGATACCCGACAAAATAAATCAAGAGCGCCTTTATAAGCACTCCATTCTTCAACAGTACCAACACCAATAAGAATAACATCATCCATGAAAAGCAAGCGAGTTAAGGAAAGATGAGGAGAGTATTGAAAGCCCTTTATCAATCCTTTGTGTTGTGCATCCATAATAATGCAACTGAGGCTTTCCATAATCAAAATGAATAAGAGGGAGACAAGGGGCAACCTTGACGTAGCCCCCTAGATGCAGGAAAAAAATCTGAGGGTGATCCATTTACTAATACAGCATAACAGGAGCTCGTGACACAACCCATAATCCAATTGACACCCATAAGAGGAATACCTATATGAATGAGCAACAATCTAATGAAGGTCCAGTTGGCTCTATCAAAGGCATTAACCAGGTCCAATTTTAATACCAAGACATTGGAATTCTTAGTCTTAATAGAGTGTAGTAATTCCTGGGTAATACCAACCGGTTCAGTAATCTGTCTATCCTTAAGAAAACCAAATTGATGGGTTGGCAGAGAACGGTTTAAGATAGGCTTAAGTCTGATGGCTGCAATCTTAGATATAATCTTGTATGCCAGGTTACATAAAGAAATCAGACAGAAATCAACAAAAGTCAAAGGCTTTTCACATTTAGGTATCAGGGTCAAAAAAGTAGAATTAAGGGCACCCGTGACTTTACCATGTAATCTGGCTTGTTCCACAGCCAGAACCAAATCCTCCCCCACCAGATCAAAAAAGGCCAGAAAGAACTCAATAGGCCACCCATCAGGCCCAGGACTCTTATCCTTCTTAAACCCCTTGAGCACAACTTCAATTTTTAGGCCCGATATGGGCTTAAGAAAGCAATCAATATCTTCATCAGTAGTCATGTGCGGAAAGAGCCTGACAACATTCAGTTGATCCAATATTTGAGGACTTGTCATCACTAAAAAGGTCACTAAAGTGTTTTTTTGCCAAGAAGCTTAAGTGCCTTGTCCTCTGAAATAGAGTTCCCTCTTGGTCATTAAGAGACCAAATGGTATTAGTATTTCTTCTGGCAAATGCAAAGGAGCGAAAAAATATCGTATTTGCATCCCCCTCTTTTAACCACAGTACCCTACTCTTCAGCCTCTGAGTAGTGATCTCATGGGCCCAATATTTACCCTTCCTTTCCTGAAGAGTTTTCCACTTTTCAGCATTTGGAGCCGATAAAATACCAGAGTCTTCCAGTAATAAGTCTGAGATACCTTCATTTATATCCAGAAGTTGCTGCTTCCTTTCAAGATTCTTTGCCATTTCCCAGTCCTTCACAGATCCTTTAAGTCTACTCAGCTTGAGGTGAGTACATCCATATGGAAATAGTCAATCAAATCCAGAGGAGCATTCCAGGAGGAAAGGACCAAATGTGCAAAATCCTCCTCCAACAACCAAGCTCTATTAAATTTGAAAGGCCTACAAGGGGCGCAACATTTCAGACCCCATTCCAAACAAATAGGGTAGTGATCTGATACATCAGATGGAGTAGCCCAGGTCCTATAGAAGGAAAAACAAGGAAGGAGAGACTCAGAAAGCAATAACCTGTCCAACCTTTTGCTTATACCAGCAGCCCCCGAGCACCCATTTCTCCAGGTAGGTGCAAAAGGGTACATAGAAAGATCAACCAACTTATTTCCAGAGATAAGCTGGGAAAAGAAGGATGCCAAGGGATCCAGCCTAGCTTTAAGCCCCCAGAATTCAGCAGAAGATAAAGTGAAGTTGAGATCCCCTGCCAGTAGTAAATTAGGCTATCCCAGAATCCCTCCAGACACCAAGTTGTTCCAATAGGTAGTTCTATGAACATAGGGACAGTAGCAGTTTATAATAGTTAAAGTCTTAGCCAGACCTTTAAAAATAGCTTTAAGTATAATACCAGCCAGAGAAGAAAAATCCTTGCATCGGACCAAGTGAGGGTCCCAACCAGCAAGTAATCCACCAGAGAGACCGGAAGCATCAGAAGCACAGAATTTCCAACCAGGATTAAGTTTAGAGAACAGGTAAAGAGCTTGTGCATGACAGCATATCGTCTCTTGTAAGAGAATCATATCAGGTCTAAGGTCAGATAATAATACACCAAGGGATTTTTGTTTGGCTAACCCCCCAAACCCATGGATATTCATGGATAAAATTTTCATGGAGAAGGAGGCTCCACAGGTGTACATGCTCTAAGTACCTAAGAGGAAACATGAGAGGAAGGATAGTTTCTGGCCGCTTGCTTTAAATGAGTCGAGAGAGGGCTGTAAGTCCTCGGGTCCCCAGTTCCTTCCTGAGGAGGCTTCTTTGATTTTCTGATGGTCACATTCTTAAACCGGATAGAGTCCAATGGTAAGGTAGAGGGGGATAAGGGAGTCTTGTTTGAGAATATAGAGAGAGCAGTAAGGAGAGAAGGGTCCTGGAAGGCCGGAGCTTCAGGAGGACTAGAAGGGGTGGTTAAAGGAATAGGCAGAGAGCAGCCAGCAAGAGAAGAAGGGGTGGTAGAAGAGGATAGCCCAGAAGAGCTCAGAGAGAGAGAGGGATAGTGCTCCAGGGTAAGGGGAGGAGGGCCAACAGCATCAACCTACTCAGAAGATGAATCCAGAGCTGAAGAGACCAAGTTCTCCATAGGTGCTACATGTGAAAGAATAGCAACAACTTCCATGTCTTCAATGTACATCAGCTGACCTTTCGAGAGGTCATCAAAGGAGGAAGGAGAAGACGAATGATAAATAAGACCAGTGGAGTCCTCCAGGCGTACAATAGGATGGGCACAAGATTCAGGACAGGGCAGATCAGGGACAGGTATGAAGTTAAAACCACTCTTGATAGGTAGACTAGTACGGAGACTGTGACAGGTATTCCAGAGGTGTCCTGTTTCATGACAATAGTTACACCTGAATGGCATATGTAGATAATCCAATCTCTGGGTGATAATAATGTCACCACACACAATGTCAATTTCAGAAATAAGACCCTTGGTGATATCCACTTCAACCAGTACCTTTGCCAATCTTGGATGAAACATCTTAGTTGTAGTCAAAGACGTACCCACCTACTCAAACGACCCAATTAGATAGAGTAATATATATATTTTTTGTTATAAATTGGTGTGAAAATAGTTTTCGTTCCATAATCAAAGGGATAAGCGTGGGTTTTGTTTTATTGGGCGGCTCTATTTTTTTTGATAGGAGATATTTTTAATTTTAATGAAAAATATTTATTTTAGTTAATTTCTTTTATAAAATTTTACTTTTAAATTTACTTTTATAATATTTTGAGAAATAAATATATTTAAATTAATTTTATTATAATAAAATAAAATTAAAAAATAATATGTTTATCTCATAAATCACTTCATTAATGTTTTTTATATTTTTATGTCTCCGACACCGAATATATATGATTCGCTTAGGTTGCTTAATTCAAGAGGTATATTTAAATTTTTTATTTTTCAAATGTTTTTACTATAGTTTTGATTAATTTTATTTTTTTGAATTATTTGAATATTGTTTTAACTTGGCTCCTATCGGTCTTCTATAGGTGACGTCTACTTGGGACTTTGTGTCCCTAGGCCCGGCGGCGAGATGGCGTAAGCACTGATAGATATTGGAAAATGGTTTTCATTTCTTCGGACAGAGAGCCTTCCTACCAAATTCAAAGTGTCCTCACCAAAGTTCTAATACAACCAAAGTTTTTATGCAGCAGTTTGTAGGTTGAGTCCAAGGATACAATGAATGTACACTAAGTAATAAATGTTTAAACATGTGCTATGGAAATACAATCACACTAACTCTTCCCAAGACAACAATGCTTAAAATAATAATTATGCCAACCTCCTAAACCTGGAAAGCAATAAGCAAAGATTATTCATTACTAGCCTCCATGGGAAATTTGCCTAGTAGCACTCTCGTAATGACACCGGCCTCAATGGGAAATTTGCCTCATAGTACTACCTTGATGATGCAATGAACTGGGGTTTAAGTTATGGAATTAGAAGGGTTGGCTTCTCACATAAGGTGATTTCTTTATTTTTACATGTATGCTATATTAATTCTGAAAGTTGCAATTCTTCAGGTTGGAATCAGTCATATTTCTTACAATTAAATGTTTGAAAGAAAAAGAAGAAGCTATGAAGGTGAGAATGGCCAAGCCTGCCTCGGCCCTTTGCATATCCTCAATCTCTTCTGGAACTGTCGAAGTATCTCCCTAACCAACATTTGGTTGACTAACCCTTGACTCAGGTAGGGGCATACAATATTCAACTCGTCATTCCATCTTTTTCTATTGTCTTCTAGACCGACGGGAATCAATAGCCTCACGAAGCTCTTCACTCTTATTTTTTCTTTTATATCTTTCTATTTTATACAAATTCGTATTGTTTTTGTGCACCAGAGCAATTGGTTTTTTCATTACATCATTCGGTTGACTAGACATATCTTACACAACCATCATGTCGGTGACACCCCTGACGACTTGCCCGACTTACTTACGAACAATGGTGGATTCTTTACAATCATGCTCATTTTCTTATAAAATATTCCCAGGTTGCTTGTCGTTCTTTCCAGTTGGTGCAGATAGGCGTGCCCAACGGAGGTCAGGGTTCTACGATGTTATTAAAACCTTTGTCGATCAAGAATTTTTCTAGAAAAACTAGCACCGTGTAGAGAAATCCTTCGTGGAGGTTGGTATAAAATCTTCACCATCGCCTTGGCCCACTGAAATTCGTCCAAGACATACACTAAGGATAAGGGAATGGCAGACTTTCCCAGAAATGAACCTTTCGAACTCTACATTGAGCAGGTGAGTTGTAGTTTAAAAATTCTCTTAGCATTGTTACAATTCTTATCCGCAGAGTTTGAATGGGTATGGCCAATAATGTGTTTTTTTTTCTGAAAAATTGGATTATTGAGCAAAAATTGATGGGAAAACCCTTTATAGGATTCGATAATGAGCTCTTTATTGTGATTCAAAGTAGTTTTAAGATGGGCTTAGTTTTATTGTGATTCAAAGTAGTTTTAAGATGGGCTTAGTTTTCTTTTTCTTTCTTGATGCTTTCAAGCTATAACTTCGCTGAACAAAGGGGTGTGTTAGCTAAAGAAATGGGCGTGTTTTCTCAAGTACTGGCAGAAAGGAAAGCCTAAATTTTGTCTTTTTTAGGCTTTCTAAGGTAAGGTTTTGGCCTCATTCTCATATTTATCCCGAGGTGTATAATTTGTTTATGTTCTTGAGCGCTAACAAGATTGTAGGAAGTATTATATCTAAGAGAGAAGTTTTTACTTATAAGGTAACTATATTATGGGGAATTACCTTATAGAATGAATAATTTCGTTGTCCACAATCATGGAATTTGAATGACAGTAACCTTGGTCTGCAATCATGAAATTTGAATGACAGTAACCTTGGTCTCTTGATATAAGCTTTCAATCATTAATGGAAGTCTAATTATTCCTCATTAACTCTCCCTTGTCATTGACTTTCAGCTGATGCACCTTTTCTTGTGAATAGGGTGGATAGTTCGGAGTATTGCAGTCACAATGAGAGTATTGTGGTCATAGCTATATGCTCCCACTCCTTCAAAGGAAGAGTAAGAATTATTTCTTTTATGGAGGGGTCGAGGTTTTCAGACATGGCCGTCAAGTTGCGCTGCAAAGGAAGAATATACATTGCTGCTTTTATGTGGAGCTGGCCCTTTTGGAAAATGTTGGCTAAGATGACTATTTGGAAGTGATTTCCATAAACGTAAATTCTATATGTTAGATTTTATAAGATCAGGTGTTTTAGTTAAACACAATTTCTGTTTTTTGGCTTTTATGAAACCAGGTTTTTTGGTTAAACACTTAGTTGAAGTACCTTGAGTAGCTCTTGTCCTGATCCGAAAACAAGATCTTTGCTACTCTATGAAGTTAACATGAATTGCATAAAGAACATGAATGAAGCTCACAAATCCACAAGAAGAGAACCAAACAACATAGACAATACGCACATAAAGACAACAAGTTGATAACGGAGTTCGTCCAGGATGGACTACGTCTCCGGGCCTGCTTCTCAATAGGAGGGTTGATCTATAATCTCAGCATGAAGGCAAAATACATGGCAATGATACAATGATACATTGGCAACAATGGTCAGGAAGAGAACCGCTTCCCAAAACACAACAAGACTGCTTCCAGCAACTCCGAAGCCTGAAGACGGTGTAAAACGAGTATAAATAGTCGTGCCTTCCTCCTGCAGAGCTACGCAATCTCCCTTCTCTCCTTTAGCTACAAAGTCTCCACTCCAAAGCATGAGAGGGAAATGGAAAATGAATGGGTTTATATAGGTTGGCTTGCCCTTCTTCACATGACTCTCATGGATTCCTTTGGTTGCAACTAATTTGCCTATCTTGGCCTTGGTTACAACTTCTCCAAGTTGGTTTTCATGTGGTTGGGCTTTTTATTAAATAATAAACAAACATATTTAAAAATACCCTTAAAATGGCATACCCTTTTGTTGGCTTTTAATATGGTTAAAACCATATTATATTGAATAACCATACAAACCCACTTTTAAAACTTTAATCCAAAGTCTGTTATGCAATATGTGGTGGCGCTCCAACCCTATGGTTATAAATACACATGTATTAGGTGGCATGTAATCCATTTATAAACATGTGGTCATATGTGTTAAAGAGTGGGCGCGTCCCACGCGGTGGCTGTGCCAATGGGAGGAGGGGATATCACGTGGGTCGTCCACTCCAACATAATTTTCGTGGGTTGGCGTTGTAACAAACCTTGTCGCATTGAAAACCATGGGTCGGGGCTTGCCCCGACCCCTTTTTGCGCCATTATAAACTTCCTCAAGTTTAAATACAAGAACCTTAACACACATACCAAGAACCACATGTATCCCGAGTGGTGAAGGCGCTCAGCATTCTTTACAGAGGTCATGGGGTCGAACCCCGCGGAGGCTATAATTTTTGTATTAGATTTATTGGCCAATCTCGTGCTGCCACATGGCGGCCTAGGATTGGTCCACCTCATGCCCAGTCGATGTCCATTCAACCACCAAGTCATTTCCCGTACTTCCACGTGTTCAATCTCCATTGGTTCGTACATACATGCCATGTCACCTCGTTCGTCCTGTACGGATGCCACGTGTCATCCTCTGAGTGATGCCATGTGTCGTCTTTTGGTTGGTCCGTACACCTGCCATGTCATCTTGTCTGTACCATATGGATTCCATGTGTCACCCTGTCAGTGGTGCCACATCATCAGGTTTGTACAGTACGGATTCCATGTGTCACCCTGTCAGTGGTGCCACGTGGGACCTCTTTTTGCCAATTTTGCCTGTTGACCTTATAGAACAGAACGTGATAACTTTGTCATATGGAGTCCGTTTGAGGTGAAACGAATGCCCTTGGAATCGTCTCGACGAGCCCTTCGATCTAGCACTGTTTTTGCTGATATTGGAGGACTTTGAAGATTTGGCCTTCCTAGATCCTCTTGGATCATGTCCAAACATTGAACAAAGCCAAAATCTAATTTATTAATGGTATAATTTATTAATGATAAAACAAAAGGAAACGAACCCTAAATCTAAAAAATCTAGAAACCATTTATTAATTGTAAAAATTGACTGTGCAAATTAAAACAAGTCTTCCAAAAGAATGGGAAAAGGGAATTTTAGTTGATTTTGGATATGGTAATCTATTTGGAGCATGAATGTATCTAATATATGGATGAAATATGTCAGTTCTAAATTGGCATAATTTATCATTTTGGATAAACTGCTATGTACTAGAAATATCCTTTGCAATCAGACGATTGTTGACAATGCCAAAATATATTCATTGTAGGCCAAGTATATTTGGGTTGTTCTTATAGATGCAATCAGATGATTGTTGACAATGCCAGAATATATTCATTTAAGGCCAAGTATATTTGGGTTGTTCTTCCAAATAGAGGCGGTCTATTAAACACAAATGTATTGAATTGTTTTGCTTCCAATAATTTCGACACAAACATAAAGAACAAAATTTTTGCAAAGTTGATGAAATGAACATACTGCCAATGAAAAATGCTACTTTAATTTCTACCCAAACATTAAAAAATGGAATAGTTGTAAAAATTAATAAATGAAAATACTTTCAATGTAAAATGCTACTTTTAATGACATCTTAGGTTCGATAATGGAAGGTAAAAGAATGTCAGAAAGTAAAATGAAAACAACTACATACCATGGAAGAAATAATAGCAATAAGCCTACAAAACATTAATGCATTGAAAAATCGAAAAGAAAGAACAATATAGAGAAGTGAGAGAAGTAACTTCAAGTATGCAACCATGAGCCTGCACATCAGTCCTCTGACCTGAGTTGCTATCAGAAGTGTCAACGGAGGATCTCCTTGAGCAAATTGGTCCCATTGATATCGATTTGCATCATAAAAAAGAAGTGATTATTATACAAATTATATGTCCCCCAAAACATAGTCCATCGTACCATTGTCTATTGTGCATTGCTTTCTAAATTCTACGCATGACCCAACCCCACTGCGAGTGTTGAACTGAGATCCTGTGAGGTAATATGGCAGTAATAAATTTGAATCTTTGCATTTATAGATTTTAGATATTGAAACCTCGGAACCCAAACCGTAAATCCAGCAACATGGTCTGGAATTCGGCATCTACATCTATGATCGACTGGCTTACGGTGGGTGTCTGACTGGGAAAGGAATCCAATAATTTTATCCAAATAAATTGGGTGAAGAGATTTATTCGATTTGGGCTTCTTTCCTTGAGTGGGGAACATTGGGGTTAGGTTTCCAACAAAATGTTGAATTACAAGACACTCTATCAATATTTTTTTGGGTTGGGTTTTTGTTAATGGAATAACAACTATTTTCAATTTTATTTTAGTATAATATTACCATCCATTGTATGTGATATTAAGTTGTGGTACCAACAAAAAGAATGTGTGGAAACAATGGACATGGCGCAACACTTATGGGTTCTCTTCCACTTACAGATGTTCCAATTTCACTTTCAAAAAAGGAAAAGTTGGGGTTAACTTGAAGCAAGAATCACATTCTTTGGATGTACGATACAACCAAACACATAAAGTATGAAAGGGAGTTACAAATTCGTATTAAAAACCACCCATAAAAATAACGTTATCTCATTAATGAGTAGAACTGACGGACATGATGGGAATTCTCAGACCCACTTAGTACAACACCAATACTTCCAATTAACAGGTGCTTCCAAAATACTAGCCAATGGCGGTATAGGCCCTTGATTAGTGTCATTCATCCCATTTATAGTGGGATTATTCATGTAAACATTCGGGTACGCTGAAGAATTCCTTTGGAAGAAAGGTCATAATTTCAATTACAGTCAGAATTCTGTTAAACTTGCACTGCTTGCTATGTTGCACAGTTTGCTATGTTGCAGGCCTACATGAACATCGGAAAGGGTTTAATGTTTTGTTGGTTTCCTACATTTCTTGGAAGGCATGATGCGTAATTGTTTCGACCTGTTATTATTAATATTTAATGATTTCAGCGATTCTTCTCAACTTTAAATCCAGTTTTAAACAAAATTTGAAAAAACATTAAAAGTTTAATATGTATTTATTTTGGTAAAACTTAATATACATGATAATATGGTAATAAAATAATATTGTAGTGCCTAAAATATACATAATTGGATTTATAATATACATTTAAAATTTCAATATCAACTTATATGGAACTACTATATATTAATTATTTTTACATATTTAATTATATTAAATGAAAATATACAATTTAGAGTTTCACAATATCGAAAGTGTATATGTTGTTATTTTGCTATGTTGCAGACCTACATTAACAGGTAGAAAGGGTTCAACGTTTTGTTGGTTTCCTACATTTCTTGAAATGCATGATGAGTAATTGTTTTAGCCTGTTATTACTAATAGTTAATGATTTGAGCCATTTTTCTCAACTTTAAATCCAGTTTTAAATAAAATTTTAAAAAATAGTGAAACTTTAATATGTATTAATTCTGGTAAAACTTAATATACATGATAATATGGTAATAAAATAATATTGTAGTGCCTAAAATATACATAATTGGATTTATAATATACGTTTAAAATTTCAATCTCAACTTATATTGAACTACTATATATTAGTTGTTTTTACATATTTAATTATATTAAATAAAAATATACAATTTAGAGTTTCATATTTAATTGTTCTTCTAAAAAAAGGAAGGCTAACCTTGAATGATGAAAATATCGTAGTGAGTTTTTTGCCATTTGTAGATTGAAATCATCGCTATCATTCATATTTGTCTTTATTGTTTATCATCATCAGTTTAATGATTTTATAACATAAGATCAATCTTTCTAAGGGTTCGGTCTGTAAAACCATTACATATTATTTTCTTATATAATTATATATAAACATTTTAAAAACTAATACAGATGTTATCTTATTATTAAACATTTGAAGAATTAATATGCATGGGTCCTTAATATTATACTTTTTCTATTGAACAACCTTATATTCAAAACAAAACCATGAATGAGTTGTCTTTCCATCACTTATTAGCTTTCCCACATGCTTTAGCCAATTCGTGAGGATCTTCATAGATTTGGAAAGTGTTTTTTGCACCTTTGGTGGATTTGACTTGATTTAGTAAGCCTGCATTTTTGACCAATTTGAATAGAAACCTAGTGCTTTCGAATATCTCATGTAATTATATATTTGAGGAGCCTAGTACTTCATATGGTTGGCTTATGTACACTTATTCAATACATGATTAATTTATGCTCCAATTTCAGTCTCCTTTTGTGTGAATTTTGCATGTTTGATTAGCAAATTTGTGAGTGTAATTGATTTGTCACTTGGGTTCAATTTCCACATGGTATTAGAGCCTTTGTAGATCGATTTCTCTCCTTGCAAATTGTTATTGGAGGTTTGAAATCACTGACTAGGAGTGCATTCTATTGACTGAAGGGCACAGGAGTTGAGATATGGACTAATCTCAAAGGATCATCTTGATTCCATTCAATTTCTTCGAATGGAAAGCTCAGATGGAGATATTGTTGAGAGCGAAGGGTCTCTATAGGGTTACCATGGCTACTGAGGTAGAGCCCAATGTAGTGCAGAGAAAATCAAATGGCACAATAGGAGGGATGAGGCCTATGGTCTTTTGTGTCTGAGTATTTCAAGAGACCTCCTATTTCATATTGATTCATTGACATCTCCTAATGAGGTGTGGTAGAATCTTGAAGATATTTTTGGAAAGATAGATGAGATGAGAGGACATCAAATTGAGAATGAATTGTTCTCCTTGAGTCCCAGTAGATTCGAATCATTGCAACTCTATTTGACCAAGTTTAAGGCCTTTGTTTTGCAGTTAAAACAATGTGGGATTGAAAAGAAGGAGGAGCAACTAGTTTTAACCATTCTCTCAAAGCTTGGTCCTGACTATTCAGTGTTTGTTTCGACCTTCTATGCCACTAAATTGGTAGCTTGAACCTGGAAGATGCCTAATCTTGTTGAGTTCATGGAATCCTTCACCCAGGAGCAATATAAATTGGTGATGATGGGCACCTTCAAACCTTCCAAATACCAAGCTTTGGTTGTTGGAGATTTGAAGGTGGATTCAAAAAGCAAGAAAAAAGCTAAAAATCCACCTGAGCAAAAGAGAGACAAGTCAAAGTCTCAAGAGGAGTCCTCAGGCTCCAAGAAGAACCCTTAGAAGAACAAGAACAAAGGAGAAATTAGAAAGTACGCATACTGCAGTAAGGGCTATTATCATGAGAGCTCTTGTATGAAAAAGAAAATTGACATGTTGATCCAACTCCTGGAGAAAAACAACATCTCCCTTCCTGGTTACTCAAAGAAGAGGGAAGGAGGATCAAATTTAGAATACAAGGAGAGAGTACATGCCTTGGTTGCTGGCACCTCAAGCTCACCCAGCTTCATCATTGAGTCTAGAGCTTCTAGACATATGGTTTCAACAAGGGAGATATTTTCCTCTCTTAACATGTCGAAAGGTCCACCAATAGTTTTGGGAGATAACTCTCTGACTGACAGTATGGGAAACGGTAGTATTGATATTGACCATGGTAATTTCAATAACGTGTTGTATGTTCCAGGTCTTGCCTCTAATCTCTTGTCAGTGTATCAGATGAATCACACTGGGTCTCCAAAGAAAGTCATATTCTCCCCCAATGAAGTTTAAATCACAGAGATTTCGAATGGTAAAGTCATAGAAAAAGGTGTTGTTGATCACACTTCGAAGGTATACAAGTTTTCCCATTTTCTACCCTTCTCAAACCCCTTTGCTCTTCTTACTCATGCTAATGAAGCAAGCAAGGTTTGGCATGAAAGATTTGGACATATTAACTACAAGTATCTTTCTGATTTGAGTGACAAAGATATGGTCATAGGGTTACCAAACATCAACTTTTCTAAGGGAGTCGGTCAAGGTTGTATCCTAGGAAAACACCCAGAGTACAAGTATGAGAGAGATAGTCATGAAAGAACCTCTGCACCCCTTGAGTTGATCCACAATGACATTGATGGTCCATTCAATCATATGTCCATGAGTCAAGCCAAATATGCACTCACCTTCATAGATTACTTTTCCAAGTATTGTTGGGTTTACTTCTTAAAGCATAAGTCTAAAGTTTTTTACCTTTTCAAAGTCTTTAGAGCCTTGGTTGAGAACCAGTCTGGGAGGAAACTCAAGATCCTCAGATCTGAAAATGGT
This sequence comes from Pseudotsuga menziesii, assembly GCA_001517045.1. Lineage (NCBI taxonomy): Eukaryota > Viridiplantae > Streptophyta > Pinopsida > Pinales > Pinaceae > Pseudotsuga > Pseudotsuga menziesii. The sequence continues at coordinate 17,191 of LPNX011184793.1, forward strand.
GGTGAGTATGTCAAGTCTGAGTTCATCCAATATTGCAAATATGCAAATATCTAGATGCAACATTCTATTCCTTACACACCACAACAATATGGTGTTGATGAGAGAAAGAATAGATCATTGAAGGAGGTGGAAAGTTGCATGATGGAGGCTAAAACTTTGCCACCAAAGTTTTGGGCCGAGACTATAAACTGTGCATCCTATATCTAGAATAAGGTGCCACATAAGCAGCTTGATGGTATGACTCCTTTTGAATCTTGGAGTGGGCACAAGCCATATGTGACCCATTTCAGGATTTTTGGCTCAAAGTCTTGGGCTAGAATTCGAACTGAAAAGAGGAAGGCTTTGCAAACCCAAAGCCAAGAGTGCCTATTTCTTGGGTATTCTGAAGATTTAAAAGGGTACAATCTGATCAACTAGAGCACTAACAAATCTTTCATTGAAAGAAGTGTTCAGTTCGAAGTAGAGCCTTTAGCAACAGTTGAAGTTGGAGAGTCCTCTTCACCACCATAGCCATTGATTGTAAGTGAAGAGACTAATGAGTTTGCTGATTCTGATATGTATGATAATGATGAATTGATTGCAGATCCAAACATCCCTACAATACCAAAGTGGGAAGCAAAGACCATTCATGTATCTAGGGAACTAGCTGGAAATCCTAATGACACTAGGAGGACTAGATCTCAATTTGAGAGTGCCCTTTGTGTGAAAGATCCACTCTTTGTTGAGAGGTGTTATTTGATGATAGATTCTGATCCAAAAACATATGAAGATGAAACACATGATCCAATATGGAAAACATCCATGAAAGAAGAATTCAGGTCTCTCCAGAAGAACAACACATGGGAACTAGTTGATCTCCCCCCAGGGAGAAAGCTAGTGAAGTGTAAGTGGGTCTTTAAAACTAAGTTTGATGCTGATGGTTCACCTTTTAAATATAAGGAAATATTGGTAGCCAAGGGATAATCTAAGGTACATGGTATTTATTACAATGAGACCTTTGCACCAATGGCAAAGATGGAATCCATAAGGCTAGCTCTATCCATTGCAACTTCGAAGAAATGGGAGGTACATCACATGGATGTGAAGTGTTCCTTTCTAAATGGAGATCTGAATGAAGAGATTTATATGTAGAAACCAGAATCTTTTGTATCTAATCTATCATTAGTGTGTAGGTTAAAGAAATCATTGTATGGGCTCAAGCAAGCCCCCAGGGCTTGGTATGCCAAGATTGATGGCTTTCTGCTGTCACTGAGTTTTGTTCGATGCAATTCTGATCCTAATGTCTATTTGAAGCTGATTCATGGTTTTGTAATGATTATTGTTCTCTATGTGGATGACCTACTGATTACAGGAAGTTCAAATAAAGAGATTTCCTCCTTGAAGGATGCAATGAACCATGCCTTTTCTATGACATATTTGGGATTGTTGAGCCAATTCTTGGGTCTCGAAATTGCTCAATCCCAACATGGAATTAAAGTCCACCAATCCAATTATGCTTCATATTTTCTTAACAAGTTTAGCATGAAATATTGCAAGCCAAGCAAGACTCCATTCCTTTCAGGAGTTAAGCTTGAGAAAGCAGGTCTTCTCCTATGGTAAATATTACACTGTATAGGTAGTTGATTGGTTGTTTGCTTTATCATACACATAATCAACCTAACTTATCATATGCAGTTAGTGTGGCTTCAAGATACATGGATCAGCCTCATGAGATCCATTCCAGAGAATCCAAGAGGATCCTAAACTTTGTTAAGGGAACAAGGATTCATTGGATTTTCTACAAAGCAAAATCTAACTTAGAGCTAGTTGGATTTACTGACAATGATTCGGCAGGTGACAACACAGATCGAAAGTCTACCTCAGGATATGTGTTCATGCTTGCAAAAGGACCAATCGGCTGGTCAAGTAAGAAACAGAGTGCCATAGCACTCTCATCTACAGAGGCAGAGTATAGAGGAGTTGTAAATGCAACTACTTAATGTTTGTGGTTGCAGGGGATACTTGGAGAGTGTGGTTTCGAATCAAAGTTTTCAATAGTAATCTGTTATATTTTTAACATTAAGCTAGAATATCATTAGGATCTTTAACTAAGAGAACAACAAGGACAATAATTAAACACAAGAGACAATGAACACAGTGTTTTTCCTCGGGGAAACCATACATGGAGAAAACCCTGCAAATTCCTAAGAGATAGAATCAACACCAAAGTGAAACCCAAAAATAGTAAGATGATTTCCCGACAGTGGTAAGCTCTTTCTTCCTTGCCCCAGTGTCTTTCTCTTCCTCAGCTATGCGCTACAACTAAGTGTGGATGAGTGTGTGATAAATAAAGAGGTCACCTCTCTATTTATACTAATTCCCGACATGACTAAAACCCTACTAGGGCCGACCTCTCTAGGAGAGTCTAATAACCCTAGTGCCCCGGAACTACGGGGACTTTAACCCTTAGACAATAAGAGGGTTACCCACAATGACTTGACACGACTTGTTTACATTATAGATCTTCCCAATAGGAACATCGGGGCATGACATGACATAAGTACATCCCGGAATAAACATAGGGTTACAATAGATAAGAAATACAAGTCAATACATTCCGAAGTTACAATTACATTAACACTCCCTCTTAACTAGGAAGGTATTCTCTCGACACAAATTTTCATCACTGGTCTTCTTCTCTGGATCATCTCGTCATCTGCATCTTCAAGTCATCTTCGTCTTCAAGTCATCTTCATCTTCAAGTCATCTTCATCTTCGGATCTGGATCATCACTCGATCTGGATCATTGTCACTGGATCTGGATCATCCCTCGATTTGGATCATTTCTGGAGCATCATTTCTGGATCTGGATCTTCCCTCGATCTGGATCATCAACACTGAATCATCACAGGTGCTATCTCATGATTCTTCTCATCATAGGAAGTTCTACAGAGCTAGCCCTTTTTCATGCTGGTTGTAGGCCTAGCCTCCATGTAGGTCTTCTTCAGTGCTTATATCTGACCCTAAGTCAGAATGGCCCTCCCAGCACTTATTTATGATCATGTAGGAACCAATCCTATAATCATATCAGAAAGGCATGCCCAACACTCACATATGACCATGTGGGAACCAATCCCACAACCCTGTTAGAAAGGCCCAGCACTCACATTTGACACATGCGAGGAACCAATCCAACATACATGTTCAAAAAGGCTCTGCACTTACATCCGACACATGCAACATGCATGTTCGAAAGGGCTCTGCACTTATATCTGACACATGTGAGGAACCAAACCAAAATGCATGTTCGAAAGGGCTCTGCACTTACATCTGACACATGCAAGGAACCAATCCAACATGCATGTTCAAAAGGGCGTGCACTCACATCTGATCAAGTAGGAACCAATCCTATAGTCATATCAAAATGGCCCCCAGTCCCATACTGAGCTACTTGGTAACTGACCAGGTGCTCCATTCCAAGAATGGCATTCAACGCTTACTTCTGATAATGTAGGAGCCAATCCTACAGTCACATCAGAATGGCTCAGCACTCATATCTAACATGGGAGGAACCAATCCTCACCATGACAGAATGGCTCAGCCCTTATATCTGACCTACTTGTTAGAATGGCTCATGAATTCAGCACTCATATCTGACATGGAAGGAACCAATCCTCTCACCATGACAGAATGGCTCAGCCCTTACATCTGACCATGGAAGGAACCAATCCTCTCACCATGACAGAATGGCTCAGCCCTTACATCTGACCATGGAAGGAACCAATCCTCTCACCATGTCAGAATGGCTATGGGTCTCATCACTTCCCCTTGGGGGAAACGTCGATTTGGAGAACACCAAGCTTCTTTTTGAAGTACTTGAACTTCACCCTAGCTAATGACTTCATCAATAGATCAGCTATCTGTTCCTCCGTCGCAACGTAATGGAGCTTCACTGCTCCCCTCTACACCATATCCCTGATATAGTGATACTTGATCTCGATATGCTTCGACTTGTCATGGAACACTGGATTCTATGACAACTTCACGCAACTCTGGTTGTCACAATGTATACAAGTAGCATCCATCTGGAGATCAAATAAATCAGATAGTAGCTTCCCTAGCCATACTGCCTCACAACTAGTTGAACAAGCTGCGACATACTCTTCTTTAGCTGTACTTAGTGCCACACAGGATTGCTTTCTGCTAAACCAAGAGATCAAAACTGATCCCATACTAAAGAAACAACCTAAAGTGCTCTTCCTATCAATGGCACTGCCTGCCCAATCTGAATCAACATAACCCTCTAGGTTAATTTTTTGATTCGCTTCGTACTTGATCCCATAATCAATTGTACCCCTCAGGTACCTCAGAATATGCTTTCCAGAAATCAAGTGAACATGTCTTGGATCTGTTAAGAACTGGCTCAAGGTGTTCACAGCAAAGCAAATATTTGTTCTCGTGTTCATCAGGTACATCAAGGACCCAATCATCTGACGATACATCGTAGCATCAACTGTTTCAGATGAAGCATCACTCAATAGCTTCAAGTTCGATGCCATAGGTGTGGTCATATCCTTGCAGTCCATCATCCCAAACCTCTTTAGGATCTCTACTGCATACTTCCCTTGTCCGAGGGAGATTCCATCCGCATTCTGCCACACCTCCATGCCTAGAAAATAATGCATGATACCCAAGTCCTCCATTTCAAACTCGGCAGTAAGATTTCTCTTCATATCTGCAATCAACCCATCCATACGTGTTACAAATAGATCATCTACATACAGTAGAAGCATCACTAGGTTTCCATCTTCAACCTTGTAGTAAAGGTTGGAATCTGCTTTACTCTTGGTAAATCCCAAATTGGATAGAAAGATGTCAATTCTGCCGTACCATGTCCTGGGTGCCTGTTTCAAACCATACAGGGATTTCTTCAGCCTGCACACATGAGACTCCCTGTCATGTGTCTCAAAACCATGTGGTTGTTCTACATACACTTCCTCTTCCACTACACCATTCAAGAAAGCAATCTTGACATCCATTTGGTGTATCTTCCATTTCACTACTGCAGCCAAAGCAAGTACCGATCTGATGGAATTGTATCTGGCTACAAGAGAAAAGTTTTTTTCATAATCTATTCCTTCCTTTTGTTAGAAGCCACGAGCAACGAATCTTTCCTTATATTTCTCTATGCTACCATCTACAGCATGCTTAATCTTGTAGATCCACTTGGAAGTTACAACTAACTTCCCTTCTGGTCTTGGGACAACATCCCAAACATCATTCTTCATGATCAATTGATACTCTTAGATCATAGCATCCTTCCATTCTTCCCGTTTTGCCACTTGTTCATAGTTGGAAGGTTCTTTATCGATAACATCACATAGTAAGGCTACATATCCGGAGCAGGTCTGGTTCTCTTTCTTTCTCTGTAATTCTCTTCTGGAGCCCCATATCTTTCCGCACCTTGGATAACTTCTCATACCCAAGTAGGTTTCCTCTTGTGAGGATTCTTCTATTGAGGTGGATCTACAGGTCTTTGTGGTTCTTCAAATTCTTGATCTTCTTCTTGAACTTCTTCATTCATGGTTGTATCATGAATTCTGGGTGCTTCTGCTTCTTCAGTATTTTCAGCAGGTCTCTTCATCAAATGTTATGTACCTGCTGATGTCGATCTTCTTGAACCCTGGGAAATATATTCTGTAAGCATTCAAGCTTTCAAAGTATCCCACAAATATATCCTTCTTTCTTGAAGGATCTAATTTTGTTCTTTTCTCTTTTGGAATGTGTACGTACACTGGACAGCCCAATATTCTGAGATGGATGACTTCTGGTTTCTTGCTAGGGAAGACTTCTTTAGGAGTCTTGTTCTCGAGTACTCTGTGTGGAGTACGGTTTTGTGCATACACCGTTGTTTTAGAAGCTTCTTCCCATAGATGCATGGGAAGATCCCGATCATGAAGCATTTCTCTTGCAGCTTCCTTGATAGTTATGTTCTTCCTTTCTGCAACCCCATTCTGTTGTGGATTATAAGGAGTGGAAAACTCCCTCTTAATCCCTGATTCTTTGCATAAATATTTGAATTCATTTGATGTGAATTCTCTGCCATTATCTGATCAAACGGCATTGATCTTCTTTTCTGTGTGGTTCTCGATCAAGGCTTTTAATTCCTTGAACTTGTTGAAAACTTCATCTTTGTTCTTCATGAAGTAAATCTATGTCTTCCTAGAAAAGTCATCATTGAAAGAAACATAGTATACATACCCGCTTAGCGAACTTGATGACATTGGCCTGCATACATCGGAGTGGATGATTTCCAAGATTCCTTTTGCTTTGCTTTCACTACTTGGAAATGTCTTCTTTGTGTTCTTTTCTTTCGCACATCCTTTGCAGACCCCTTCATGTTTTGCTTGGATTTCTGGAAGACCTTCAACAAATTTGCTTGCAAGTGGTAGTGCTCTGTAATGCACATGTGCAAGCCTTCTATGCCAAAGTTCATTTGGCTCTACTGTGTCATGGACCATAGCTTGTTCTGGATGGCCCTTTGTCTTGTATAAACCTCCTTTTTGTTCTCCAATCATTATTGCATCATCAATAGTCTTTCCTCTTGCCCACATTAGGACTTGGCCATCTACAAATGCAACCCTCATGCCTTTTGCATCCAATGCTGATATGGATAGAAGATTCTTCTTCAGTCCAAGTACAAACAAGACATCCTTCATTTTTATAGACTTTCTGGAGTCTAGCTTGTAGGAGGATTCACCACTACCTTTTATAGGATATTGGTAGTCATCCCCAAGCTTCACCTTATGGGGTGAATTATGTTTGGATAGTTTCTCAAAATATTCCTTGAAACCTATCATGTGCTTGGAAGCCCCACTATCAATAAGACAATCTTTGCTTCCATGAGTGACAATTCCCGTGAGAGCGGAGATCAGAACATATTCATCTTCACTTGAAGAGTCTTCACTTTCTTGTTTTACTCTCTTCCTTGGAGGATCATCATCATCCTCAGTGTGAGCATGATGTCTTCTTTTGGAGTTCCTCTTCATCTTGGATCCATTCTTATTCATGGGACAGTTTCTAGCAAAATGTCCTATTTCATCGCATATATAACATCTGAGTTTAAATGAACTTTTCTGATGAGAATGCTTACCTTGGTGAGGATGCTTTTCCCTTCTTCCTTTCTTGGAGTGTACTTTGAGAGCTTGATCTTCACTTCCCATCTTTTCTTCTCGAGTTGCTATTCGAGCTTGTTCTTGTGAACATTCTTCCCATAGTCTACTGAACTTGACTAACTTCTTCCTAGCACAGATTCCTTGGATGAAAGAATCCCATGACCTAGGGAGGCCATTCAAAGTTGTCATCACAATTTCTACATTCTCCACTTCTTCATCTACAACTTCTAGTTGTTCTTTGATCTAGGAGACCCTTGTGAAGTATGACTGGATGGTCTCCTCATTCTGGATCTTGAAATTCTTCAATTGGTTCCTTAGAGTCATCTTCCGATTGATGTTCTTCCCTTCAAATAGTTTGGTTAGGAAATCAAACATGGCTTTAGGTGTCTTGAGAGAGGACACGTGTGGAATGAGGTGATCTTTGATAGAATATGAAATGATCCTCTTTTCCATAACCAAATTCTTCTTATATAAGGCCTTGGCCTCATCTCCCTCTGGGATTGGAATCTCCTCATGGATATAGGAGTCCAACTCATTTTCTTCCAGGACCAGGGAAATCCTGTACTTCTAGGCTCAGAAGTTATCAGCTCCCTCAATATTTTCATCAAGCTTGGTATGATGAGACATCTTAACTGGGAACCTCAAATGGAAATAGAAAATATTTAGATCTTACCAGGTCAAGATGTTCGATCTGGATTTTGGAGCTGAGATCCTACAGTGCTGGTTCAGGAGCATATTAGGGTTTTTCTTTTCCAGAGTTCTAGCCAACCAAATGCTTTGAATTTGATCCCTAACTTTGATTTTTTTGGAGGAGATAAATCCAGGCCTAGGCTCACTGAAAAATTCCACTTCTGTGAGAAGCCCTAATTTCCGGCAGGAGTGTCGGGTCCAAAACTGAAAAACCTCAGAATTGGATTCTGCTTCGACAAAAAGATGCGCCCTAGGGAGGAGAGTTATTCCACCCTAATTTTGCTGAAAATTTGTGTAGAGAGATCCACAAAATAAGAATCCCTAGCTCCCACAACTACACAGTGTCTTCTTCTCAGGTTAGCTTTGATACCATGTTAGATTTTTAACATTAAGCTAGCATATCATTAGGCTCTTTAATTGAGAGAACAACAAGCACATCATTTAAACACAAGAGACAATGAACACAATGTTTTTCCTAGGGGAAACCATAAATGGAGAAAACCCTGCAACTTCCTCAGAGATAGAATCATCACCAAAGTGAAACCCAAAAAAATGAAGATGATTTCTCGACAGCAGTAAGCTCTTTCTTCCTTGCCCCAGTGTCTTTTTCTTCCTCAGCTATGCACTAAAAATGAGTGTGGATGAGTGTGTGATAAATAGAGAGGTCACCTCTCTATTTATACTAATTCCTAACATGACTAAAACCCTACTAGGGCCGACCTCTCTAGGAGAGTCTAATAAACCTAGTGCCCTAGAACTATAGGGACTTTAACCCTTAGACAATAGGAGGGTTACCCACAATGACTTTACATGACTTGTTTACATTATAGATCTTCCCGATAGGAACATTGGGGCATGACATGACATAAGTAAATCCCGGAATAAACATTGGGTTACAATAGATAAGAAATACAAGTGAATACATTCTAAAGTTACAATTACATTAACATAATCTATTGTGACAATCAAAGCAATGATTTTCATTTTAAACCATAAATTTACCTCACTCAGATCTTCAAGCAAAGTTCATGTCTAGCGGTGCTAGTAAACTGGTTTTCACAACTAGACTTATTGTTCTCTTTACTATATTATTTATTTACAATGTCATAGACTACTTGTAAATAACAAATTTTCTCAAGTGTAGGAGGACTTACAATGGATCCACTTTCAAAGAAATGACTCAAGTATGCTCATACTCCCAACAGAAAAAATATAACTTTATGAATGATAGGATATGAGAGGTCAACTTCCCCTGTAATGATGGTGCCAAGAATTGCTGAAGTATGGAATGATGTTGCAGACTAATGGTATATTGAAACAAAGCTTCAATATAGTCCTTGTGCCATTGACTCCTCATAGTTGTTACATCGTGAATCTCTTTACAAAAATGATCTTCTTGAATGCATAAGAGATTCAAATATGATGACAATGATGTTGGAAGTCCTTCAGTTTTTGGTTTTAATCCTTATTCTTCATTAAATATTATGTGTGTCTTGTTGATCTTGTCTGCTTGCTAATGAGGACTAGAATTGAACTCCATCTGCAAATCTTGGACCTATAATAAGTTTAGGAATTGTGTGGACTTGCTGCAACCATGCACAATATTTTTGTAGTGGTGTAGATGAGGTAGAACAGGAGGGAAATGTAGAAGAATTTTGTAGTTCAAGATTGAAAGAATACTGTACTTCTTTATTATGGTTAGGGAGGAGGGCAGGTTGGATAGGAAATTGTGATGGATACCAAGGAGTTTGATGAGAAGATAGATGTGGTTCGTGTAGAGGATTGTTTTGTGAGGCTGATCTTGATGGACCAAGTTGTGTTGCAACATGAGGGAGAGTGGCCATGTGATCATAAGATAGGCCATTCCAACCTTGTGGATAGGGTAGGTAAGAGTTTTATTGAGGATGCAACAACTTCCATGGTGGAGGAGTATTCAATGATTGAGTATGAGAGTAAGGAAATGGAGGGATATAGTTTTGAAACATACATGTAAGCCACGGTTTCCATGATTATTGCAATGAGTTTGCTGAAACTCCTATATCTCTTTGATATGTTTCTTTCATCCGGGGTAAAGAGGGGCAACAATCTATGGAATGATTCAAGTCACATATGCCACAAATTGTGAGACTATCCAAAGGATAATCCATTACAAGATGTTGCTTTTGGCACCGAGGGAAAACCGTTTCTTCAAATTCCTCATTCCTTTCCTTAACATGAAAAACACCCAATTGTGAATTTAGTGAACCATTGATATCATCATTAAAATTTTCAAATAAATTTATGATTTCAGCCCCTATAACTCTTGTTTTGGTAGCATATTTCAAAAATTGAGAGGAAGGTTCCTTAGAATTCTTACCAATCTTCAATTTTCCTCTTGAATACCTTATACATAACTCATAAACATCATCATATGATAGATGAAATACATCACCTGTTCCCATTAGATTTAAGATTTCTAAATATTTATCTTGGATTCCTTTAAGTAGGAGTGTTTTCAAGGTCTCCTTCCCCAGTTGCCTTTGTTTGGATATTTGGAGGTTGTATTTGAAAGCATTCCATGTAGTCCTCAAGACTCTCTTCTTCTCCTTGTGTCATTTCGAATATGTCTTCATTGACCTTGCAATAATCTTGGTAACTTTTCAAGAGTACATGTTTCATGTCTTCCCAAGTTTGTATGCAATTCCCACTGAGGCTCATGAACCATTGGAGATCTGCTCTTTTTAGAGTAAGGGGAAATATATTCATCTTTTAATCATTAGTACAATAATATCCTCTACAAAGAACTTCAAATTCAAATAAAAATACATGAGGGTCTTTATTTTCCAAACCGTGAAAATTTGGTTGAACATGTGGGGGAAATATTTGTATTGGTGCCACTCCTCTTGAATATCTAATAGGGAATTCAAAGGTAAAAATTTATTCATATTTCTTACCTTCCATCTCTTCGTTAGGTTCTTCATGTGCTATTATTAGGCTCCTTGTTCAAATGTTCCTGTCAACTTGTTAGTAGAATGGGTGGTGCTTACAACACCACTAAGGTGAATGATAAGATTTGCACACCAAAAATTGAGAATGAGATAAAAATGAATGCAAAAAAAGAAAATCCACACTCAAATCAAATTCAATCAATTGAAAAGTAATCATGAAAACTACATGCCCTGACCCTTATGAGGTCGAGCCTGTTTCAGTATGTCGAACAATGCATAGCTCTTCACTTCGTCTTACCGCCCTGCACCTTAGGATCATGAACAAATCTACCATGCTCTATTTTAACAATGCATCTACAAAACAATGTCAGATGTATTTTTGTACCATTGATAACTTCCCTAACAACGATGTCAAAATGTTGGGAAAATTAATTGTTTAATGAAATAAACAACTCAAATTCCCAAAACATAAATTGTCAATTCGAGGAAGTATTTTATTTCAAATCTATTGTGCAATATCTATGCAAGCACAATTTCTACCTAGCATTGTTGATCTATTGGTATGAAATCAAAACTATTTGTAAACTAGTTCACACCTTGAAAATAAATCAAACCCCAAACATATTAATAAAATTACACTGTAAATCTAATCACTCATCAAACAAAATCAACTCTTATGAAGCAAGATCTAATTACATAAATATAAAAGAAGCGTTATGTTGACCGATGATCTATCAAAATGGATTAAGAGGAATAAAACTATGATAAATATAATGAATGAAAAGATGAACTAAATAATAAACAAATCTACATAATAACACACTTACAATCAACACTACCAACATCCGCTAATGGAAGAGGGCCCTTACTCCATTGAGTAAAGCTAGATCTCTACAATGAAAGTCTACAACTCCCAGAATTAAGAAACTACCAGCATGTACTATCAGAATGAAATCATTACAATAGAGTCTGGATCAAATTATACATCATAGCATTGCTTTCTCTCCTATCCCCCCTCTCATGAGATTGATTACATATTTATACATAAAAATCCTTCATAAGGATCAGGAACTGAATTCCCAACTTGGAATCCGTTTTAACAAATTTGCTAATTTGAGACACGACTGTAACTGCAAATCTAGGAATTACAAGTTTATAGAACTAGTTTTATATCAAAATCCGTGGCTTTGTTTGGTGGTTTCCCTATGAATCGGGTAATTGAGGCGATTATGCACAAAACTCATGTCCTAGATTATCGATATTCTTCTCCATATTCCAACAAATCGAAATGCAAATCAATGTGTTCTTATCTGGCATGTGTTTTTGGTTAAGGCCGTTTGATCATGACGGGGAGGTTGCTATGTTGGACTTGGGCTTGAATTGAATCCACATAATCAATCCTAGGAATTAAACCATGTTGTGAATCTCCATGTGGACGTGTGCTAGGATGCCAAATTTGGAGGCTTGAACCATGAGTGCTACTACTGTTAATATGAAAAATCACTCCACAAACCATCATTAGTAAAATTATGCATAATAGTATTCAATTCATCAAAAATAAAGGAAAATAATCATTATTAACCATTAGAGCATTAACGGGAGTAATATGGTATTTTACAAGTAATTACAACAAATGGATGGAAAATGGAATGAAAAATGACTAATAATAGGAAGAAGAGGGCTGCAATATATGTCGATATGTGATGAAAATATGGACAAATCTATGACCCAATAGAGTGGAGTTTGGGTTTGTTACAAATGGTATCAGAGTAGGCTCTTAACACTTGGACCTAATGGATTCCCCTTCATACACGTATGTTGTGAACCTCGTGAAGAATTGATTATTTGAATATGAGATTTTATGTTCACTTCTTGTCATGCATGTTGTAGAAAAAATATTGTTTTAATGTTATGCTTGCCAATTACATGAATTGTCTTGCTTAGAATCAAGTGCTTGAATGCATGAAGCTAGATGCACAAACTGAAATGATAGCATATGAATGACTTGTCAAGATTATGCTAGAAGAGTAAAAAGCATAGTTAGGTTAGCTATGATAAATGACTATTGGATATATGGTGTTAAATATGATTGAAAATAGGACAAGATATAGTTAAGCTAGTACTGGCTTAAACAATTTAATGTTTAATCAAGATACAAGAAGTAAGGAAAGAGTTATGCTTAGTATACTACAAGAGAAACTCAATGAATAGTATATCTTAGTAGAGATAATGATATAGTAGTGTAAACATGACTTTGATTTCCTACAAGATTATGTATGATAAACGCACAAGGATTGTGCATTCTATATAGTTTTTGTGTTTATAATTTTACATTTTGATTAAAGTTACATTTATTAAAGAAAATATGATGTAAACACTATAACAAAACCCTATGATTGGTGTCTCTTTTAGCTTTCGTTTTAGTGTCCACAATCACTTTTAGTGTGTTTTTCATCATTTTTTGGACAAAGTGGGTGCTTTTCCATGGGATGGCGCTTTTACTGGCATTATTTGCTTCTCTTTTGAAACGTTGGCGCTATTTTGGACCTTAATTAGCATCCCAATTAGCTTCCTTATTAGCGTCCCAATTAACATCCCAATTAGCGTCCCAATCAGCATCCCAATCAACATCCCAATTAACGTCCCTTTTTAAAAGTTGGGGCTATTTTGGACTCTAATTAGCATCCCAATTAATGTCCCAATTAGTGTCCCAATTAGCGTCCCAATTAGCATCCCAATTATCATCCCCATTAGAATCCCAATTACCATTCCAATTAACATCCCAAATAGCGTCCCTTTTTAAAATTTGGTGCTATTTTGGATGCTAATTAGCATCCCAATTAATGGGGCCAATTAGTGGCCCAATTAGCATCCCAATTAGAATCCCAATTAGCGTCCCAATTAGAATCCCAATAAGCATCCCAATTATCACCCGCTTTAAAAAGTTGGCACTATTTTGGAAGATAATTAGCATCCCAATTAACGTCCTAATTAGCATCCTAATTAGCATCACAATTATTATCCCAATTAGCATCCCAATTAGCGTCCCAATTAGTGTCCACAAAAACATCCCATATAACGCCAAGACTAGTCTAAAAAAAAACGTGCTGAATAGCATATCAGCATATATTAATCCAGGGTTATCGACAGGAATTGCGCCATGAATTTCGACAGGAAAAACATTCAACATAGCGTTAAGTATAGAGCCAGGAATTGTGCCTAGAAAACATCCAACATAGCGCCAGGTATAGATCCAGGTATAGCGCCTGGAATAATGCCTGAAATTTTGAAAGGAACCACTCTAGGAATTGCACTAGGTTTAGAGCTAGGAATTGTGTTCGAAAAACATTCGACATAACGTCAGATATATCAATGTCAATGATCATGTTTCATGTGATAGTACTTTTGGATGTTGATTTATCATAGTGGCACCTAAATGATCTTAATCATGGAACTTTTGGATCTTGATTAATCCTAATGAGGGGTAAATTGCTCTAATGGCATTTGTGTGTCCCCAACAACATTTGATAGAACCTAATGGCATATTATTGTCACTAACAACATGACGATGATGCATTACGATCATAATTATGATGGAGAGTATGGATATGATTTGATAATTATAAGACTATATCATCCATTATTTTGAGGTAGTATGGCACCTTGCTCGTTATTATCGCAATTATATTGATGATGACTACGACAATGACAATAATGTTGATTTGTTGCATGATGATGATGACGATGTGGATGTGGATTTCAACGATGATTATGCATGTGGTATCACTTTTGGATCCTAATTGATTCTAATGGCACCTAAATTTATGTAACGAAATCTAAACAACCCTATTATCATCAAAATGACTATAACGACATATAAATGACCTTAAAAATTACATGACATGAATTCTAATGTCGATGAGTGATTAATAACACTAATGGGATATCTGTGACCATAATGAAAATGATGATGATGATTTTGTTGATGATGTACTCAATGCTGACGATGATGATGATAAAAAGGATGATGATCAAGATGATGTTGATGTACCATATGGAATTGATGATGATGATGATGACAATGTCAATGTCCATGATGATGATACATGTCATAATACTTCTAGATACTGCAAAACTTGAGATATTGGATTTGATAACAAGTAATAGAGGTTGTGAAGTGTTGGCCATAAAAATATTGTTAGCCATTGGGTTTTACATTGACTGAAATGGCCATTGGGTTTAGTAGTTCCCCAACCCCCCTACACCCCCTTGCAGAAAGGTAGTACAATACCACCTATCATGGTGCTACCAAAATGTCACCCTACAAGGTTGTTTTGGACAACCCCCCCATCCATACCCTCATTTTTACCAAGAACATCCAAGGCACAAGAAGTGCATATCAATCTTAACACAAAAGTTAACTTTCTTTGTACTCTTAAGGACATTTTGGTCTTGGTTTAAAATGGACTAAAGCAACAAGCATTTCAATAATTCCCATAGTGTTACTTTGAAGAAGTGGACCAAATGTTCTTACATTTTGGCCTTATAAGAGAACATCTCTCAAGGAAAAAAGTAGTAGTTGCTCAAGTTGATGCCATTGGTGGATTTTTTGTTAAAGATTCATAATAATTGGTTCAATTTTCGACGATTCTTTTGAGGTTTGTCAAATTCCTATTAAAGTTTAAAGAAGTTTTGTTTGTTATGTGAAACTCCCTTGAACTAACATATTTGAGTATTATTTTTCATTTTACCTACTGCGAAGCCAGGCGACGGAATTTGATAGAGTTTATCAAATATCTTTGCTGTGTGCTATGGAAAAGCTCAGGTCATGGGATGTAGGAGTGTCTTCGCTTGTAGAGGAAACCCCAACATCTCCACATTTTGAGGATAAAAATTCATCAACGAATTGTAAAACAGTCCCATGTGGATAAGGTTGGGTGGGAGTGGGGCCACATACGCTTTTCTAGGTTTGCGTAAAATTATAACTTACTAGAAATGGAAGAATGGGGGACTATGGTTTAATAAATTAAGAGATTATTAATTAATGTAAGGTTAATATAAGATATTAATGTAGTTGGTTAGTATGTATAAAAACCACACTCACTTTTACCAAGAGGACCTATACCGTCTAATAAGCAAAGGGGTCTCATAGAACAATTTAGTGCTAGTCATGACCCGACGAGACACCAAATCGACTATGCTCCTAAAAATATTGAATTTCCCTTCTTATTTGCATATCTCGAACAAAGTATCAAACTAGCACATACCTACTCAAACCATAACATTTTTTAGACACCAAAACATGAATTTTTTTACGTGGGTCATTAAACAACATATACCAAAATAATGGATGTCAAATCTATTAATCTTTTGTTACATCCTCTGTAATTTTGCATGTAACTTGATAGATACATTCCTTGAAACGAAAATGAAAACAAATACAAGGAAACATGTAAAGATCCCCACCACTTCAATAAGGTGCATATATGGTGGTACATTCTAGGTCTAGGGGTATAAATAGTTTATTCAACTATATATATATATATATATATATATATATATATATATATGATTTTATATCGATATATAAATTAACATAGATAATATGTTTATATATAATAATTAATATATATTTTAATATACTTAATATATAACTAATATATAAATTAAGAATAAATATAAAAACAAAACACACAAATAATAAATAAAAAGCAAAACAAAAAAAAATGCAAAAATGAGTCTATTATGAACAAAGATGAATCGATCTATACTTGTGATGCATACAGAGGGCGTCGTTCGGTATGTGGGTCATGATTTTGACCTACTTCTCCTTTTGGTGAGGACTCAATTGGAACCATAGCAAGGATTGGTGGAGTTAGTTTCGAATGAACAAGTCTAGTCATGTTCGAGAAGCTTGAAAGAGAATTACAGTCCAATGATTTACATTACTTCATAGGAAAGGTCTAGAGTCTATGAATCCATCGTGATTACATCAATTGGCACATAAATTTGAGATTTTGGGAATTTGAAATAATACATCATAGCTATTCTTGATTACCTTCAACAGCTTTGCTTGCAAGTGGTAGTGCTCTGTAATGCACATGTGCAAGCCTTCTTTGCCAGAGTTCATTTGGCTCTACTGTGTCATGGACCATAGCTTGTTCTGGATGGCCCTTTGGCTTGTCTAAACCTCCTTCTTGTTCTCCAATCACTATTGCATCATCAATAGTCTTTCCTCTTGGCCACATTAGGACTTGGCCATCTACAAATGCAACCCTCATGACTTTTCCATCCAATGCTGATATGGATAGAAGATTCTTCTTCAGTCCTGGTACAAATAAAGACATCCTTCATTTTTATAGACTTTCTGAAGTCTAGCTTGTAGGAGGATTCACCAGTACCTTTTATGGGATATTGGTAGTCATCCCCAAGCTTCACCTTATGGGGTGAATTATGTTCAGATAGTTTCTCAAATGATTCCTTGAAACCTGTCATGTGCTTGGAAGCCCCACTATCAATAAGCCAATCTTTGCTTCCATGAGTGACAGTTCCCGTGAGAGCGGAGATCAGAACATATTCATCTTCACTTTCTTGTTTTACTTTCTTCCTTGGAGGATCATCATCCTCAGCAGTGTGAGCATGATGTCTTCTTTTGGAGTTCCTCTTCTTCTTGGATCCATTCTTATTCATGGGACAGTTTCTAACAAAATTTCCTATTTCATCGCATGTATAACATCTGAGTTTAGATGAACCTTTCTGATGAGAATGCTTACCTTGGTGATGATGCTTTTCCCTTCTTCCTTTCTTGGAGTGTACTGTGAGAGATTGATCGTCACTTCCCATCTTTTTTTCTCGAGCTACTATTCGAGCTTCTTCTTGTGAACATTCTTCCGACATTCTACTAAACTTGACTAACTTCTTCCTAGCATAGATTCCTTGGATGAAAGAATCCCATGACCCAGGGAGGCCATTCAAAGTTGTCATCACAATTTCTACATTCTCCACTTTTTCATCTACAGCTTCTAGTTTTTCTTTGATCTGGGAGACCCTTGTGAATTATGACTGGATGGTCTCCGCATTCTGGATCTTGAAATTCTTCAACTGGTTCCTTAGAGTCATCTTCCGATTGAAGTTCTTCCCTTCAAATAGTTTGGTTAGGGCATCAAACATGGCTTTAGGTGTCTTGAGAGAGGACACCTGTGGAATGAGGTGATCTTTGATATAATCTGCAATGATCCTCTTTGCCATAACCAACTTTTTCTTATGTAAGGCCTTGGCCTCATCTCCCTCTGGGAGTGGAATCTCCTCATGGATATAGGAGTCCAACTCATTTTCTTCCAGGACCAGGGAGATCCTATACTTCCAGGCTGGGAAGTTATTAGCTCCCTCAAGATTTTCATCAAGCTTGGTATGATGAGACATATCAACTGAGAAACTCAAATGGAAATACAAAAGATTTAGATCTTACCAAGTCAAGATGTCGGATCTGGATTTTGGAGCTGAAATCCGGTAGTGCTGGTTCTGGAGCAGATTAGGGTTTTGCTTTTCTGGAGTTCTGTCCAACCAAATGATTTGAATTTGATCCCTAACTTCAATTTTGGGGAGGGGTTCAATCCAGGCTTAGGCTCACTGAAAAATTCCACTTTTGTGAAAAGCCCTAATTTTCGGTAGTAGTGTCGGGTCCAAAACTGAAAAACCTCAGAATTGGATTTTGCTTCGACAAAAAGATGTGCCCTAGGGAGGAGAGATATTCCACCCTCCTTTTACTGAAAATATGTGGAGAGATATCCACGAAATAGGAAGCCCTGGTTCCCGCAGCTGCACAGTGTCTTCTTCTCAGGTTAGCTCTGATACCATGTTAGATTTTTAACATTAAGCTAGCATATCATTAGGATCTTTAATTGAGAGAACAACAAGCACAAAAATTAAACACAAGAGACAATGAACACAGTGTTTTTCCTCGGGGAAACCATAAATGGAGAAAACCCCGAAACTTCCTCAGAGATAGAATCAACATCAAAGTGAAACCCAAAAACAGTAAGATGATTTCCTGACAACAGTAAGCTCTTTCTTCCTTTCCCCAATGTCTTTCTCTTCCTCAGCTATGTGCTACAACTGAGTGTGGATGAGTGTGTGATAAATAGAGAGGTCACCTCTCTATTTATACTAATTCCCGACATGACTAAAACCCTACTAGGGCTGACCTCTGTAGGAGAGTCTAATAACCCTAGTGCCCCGGAACTATGGGGAATTTAACCCTTAGACAATAGGAGGGTTACCCACAATGACTTGACATGAATTGTTTACATTATAGATCTTCCCAATAGGAACATCGGGGCATTACATGACATAAGTACATTTCGGAATAAACATCGGGTTACAATAGATAAGAAATACAAGTGAATACATTCCGAAGTTACAATTACATTAACATAATCTATTGTGACAATCAAAGCACCATTCTAATCTCCACTGATCTAGTTCAAAGACAAAGAACCAAGCACATTGAGATCCATATGCACTATATCAGGGAGCTTGTGCATGATGGTACCATTGCTCAACTCTACTGCGCATCTTCAGAACATGTAGTAGATATCTTGACCAAAGTATTCTTTGAGAAGACCTTCAGTAATCTCAAATCACTGCTGGGGATTGATGATCATGTGGTGAAGAATAATTGATAACAGGATTTCCAAAATTTTGTTGCCTGTCCATGTTTAAGGGAGGATTTTCCCATTGGGTTTTTGCCTCTTTCCTTGGTTGTATGGACATGCAGTATGTAAAAGGGTGGCTAAGCCTTGTTGCCAGGCCCTATAATTTTCTGATATTTACTCATAAAGTCAGGCTTGGGGGGGGGGTGTTAGAAAAATCAACACATAGTTACCCATATTTGACATTAATTAATCATTTTTTCCTTATTCCTAGGTTCCTAGATTCCCTCTCTATGCTAGCTGGCTTCCACATGTTTCTAGAAGTCAATACTTGCTAAACTGGGTCATGGAGCGCTTTGGAATCATCTTGGAATCATATTTAGCATGCCTGCTTTTATTCCTAGTTCCTAAAAGCGCATATCTTCTTTTTTTGAAAGTTGCCTTGCTTTACAACTGTTACAGAGAGAAATTCCTATGGCTTGGGGTACCACAATAGACATCTTAACTCCAGAAATCAATCCTTTCCTATATGCAAGAGAAACAAAATATCTAACACTAAAGGATCTCGATTTGTACCTTATTCCAGAGGGTTGATGTAGATCCCCGTTGAGCTTTCCAACTCCAGCTTGAATTGATAAATTGCTTCCTCAACATTCAATAAACAAAACAAGCATGCTATATATAATTGTGTTATACCTACTCTAGCATATATAATCAATAACATATAAGCACTTGAAATCATCCATGGATTAATTATTCATTCAAATACACATTATTGGATAGGAAAGGATATTTCTATTAATATAAATTAGAGATTACAATAGAGACAACCTCTATCGGCACGTCTACGAATCAGAGAAACTGAGTCCCCCACTTGGGCCTCCACCACTTCAATCCTCCATCTCTCGATAGCAAGCTCACAAGCAAAGGGCAAGCTTGGGAAGAACACAAAAGTGCTCCAAGGGACAAAGGGACGCAGACTCAAGTATAAGCTCTAGCAACAATGGACTATAGTTTTCTTGCTCTCAATTCCTCATGCCTTCAATGTATCCAAAGGGTTCCTTATATAGCTCTTCAATGGGGTAATGAAAGTTTGAATCCGAGTGATCTCAAGGCATATGGAAGGCCAGGAGATAAGTGAGTCGGATCCACATCAAGGAAAACTCCAAAAGAATTTGGCCTTTTGCACACATCCCGATGTACGCTATTTTAGGGGTCAAACCCGTGTATATACGCGATAAAGGGTTTAAAAGTCGCGTATGGAAATTTTTGCATGTTTTTAGGGATGATCTTGGAAACATCAAAGGAACAAAAATGGTCCATGGGGTCTAAGGAGTTGCAGAGGGATAGGGAAGGCCATAAAAATGTGATTCACCATGTGTGGTAAAATCAACTATAACAGATGCCTCCTAATGTGTGAGGTCAGAGGGGTCATACGATGGCCGAAATACATTATAAGTCCATCCCAGAAGTGAAGTGATGAAGAACCCAGTGGAAGAACTGGCCATCCAATTAACACTATACAATGATACAACTCTGCACATAATTGCAAATACATATAGCAGTCCTGGATCCATAGGAGTACAATGGCCATGAATAGGCATGATACAATATGACATATGTGGTCATCGCCACGTACAATATAAATAGATCATAATCTACATGATGAAGATATACAAAGGATCATGATCTCCATGAATATTGAAGATACATAATGGATCAAGATCTCCATAATGGCTAGAAATGTCTGACATATACTGGAATCAAGTCACGAGAGCTGAAATCTCATGAACACTAGCACGATCAAGGAGGTAGCATATAAGAGATGCCACCACTTTGGAGGGTCTTCTACACAAACCGCTATGAGTACATGTCCTACTATGTGAATAGAGGTGTTGAGGTCGAACATAGTAGTCCATCGTCTGATTACTGGTCATTGATGTATACCGTTAACAGACGCGAGACCACCCATCGATAATGAAAATGGGAATCAAGGTACTAGAGTGAAAACTAACAAGTGTGAATAAATGTGTTGAGGTCGAACACTTGAGAGAATCCATCGATCATGAGACATTGATGTATTCCCAAAAAACTATCGATGGCAAGAGAACCTGCCAATTCTGTTACGGAGAGAAATTCCCATGGCTTGGGGTACCACAACAGACAGCTTAACTCTAGAAATCAATCCTTTCCTATATGCAAGAGAAACCAAATATCTAACACTAAAGGAGCTCGATTCGTATCTTATTCCAGACGGTTGATGTAGATCCCCGTTGAACTTTCCAACTCCAGCTTGAATGATAAATTGCTTCCTCAACATACGATAAACAAGACAAGCATGCTATATATAATTGTGTTAGACCTACTCTAGCATATATAATCAATAACATATAAGCACTTGAAATCATCCATGGATTAAATATTCATTCAAATACACATTATTGGATAGGAAAGGATATTTCTATTACTATAAAATAGAGATTACAATAGAGACAACCTCTGTCGGCACGTCTACGAATCGAAGAAATTGAGTCCCCTACTTGGGCCTCCACCACTTCAATCCTCCATCTCTCGATAGCAAGATCATAAGAAAAGGGAAAGCTTGGGAAGAACACAAAAGTGCTCCAAGGGACAAAGGGACGCAGACTCAAGTATAAGCTCTGGCAACGATGGACTATAGTTTTCTTGCTCTCAATTCCTCATGCCTTCAATGTATCCAAAGGGTTCCTTATATAGCTCTTCAATGGGGTAATGAAAGGTCGAATCTGAGCGATCTCAAGGCATATGGAAGACCAGGAGACAAGTGAGTTGGATACACATCAAGGAAAACTCCAAAAGAATTTGGCCTTTTGCACACATCCCGATGTACACGGTTTTAGGGGTCAAACCCGTGTATATACGCGATAAAGGGTTTAAAAGTCGCGTATGGAAATTTTTGCATGTTTTTAGGGATGATCTTGGAAACATCAAAGGAACAAAAATGGTCCATGGGGTCTAAGGAGTCTGCAGAGGGACATGGAAGGCCATAAAAATTTGATTCACCATGTGTGGTAAAATCAACTATAACAACAACCGTTTTAAGGCATAAAGGAAAAGCTATTCTAGGGGAACTTGCCTTGTTTTTTACCCACATCCTCCTCCTTCCTTTTCTTCAAAAAAAAGCATGAATGAGTTGTATTTCCATCACTTATTATCTTTCCCACTTGCTTTATCCAATTCGTGAGGATTTTCATAGATTTGGAAAGTCCTTTTTGCACCTATGGGGGATTTGACTTGATTTAGTAAGCCTACTTTTTTAACCAATTCGAATAGCAACCTAGTGCTTTCGAATCTCTCATGTAGTTATATATTTGAGTAGACTATTACTTCATATGGTTTGATTATGTACACTTATTCAATACATGATTAAGTTATGCTCCAATTTCAGTCTCTTTTTGTGTGAATTTTGCATGTTTGATTAGCAATTTTGTGAGTGTAATTGATCTATCACTTGGGTTCAATTTCCACAAGACCCACGAAAATGGCCAAGGGATAATCCTCATGTAGTCGAAGCTTGCAGTAGTAACCTATGTCAGTTGTATCAACTATAATAAAACCTAGCATTGTTGATGTATATAAAATTGAGAATATTAACTTACAAATGAAATGTAGAAATGGGGAAAATGATAGATAGCTTATCCACATAATCTAAGATGAAAGAAGCCATGTCACAAAACTCTACACAACAATATTATGGTTTTAACTCATGAAAATGTTTCTAAAAAAATGAAAATAGAAAAAAAGACTTTAGATAGAAACTTACCGACAGAGTGTTCTCCTTGCAAACACTCCATGGTTATTTTTGTAGCTAAACCCTTAGATCGCAGACACTCTGGACATTATCAGAGCCGAACCTTCCACAAAAAGAAGATAGCGAAATTGTTGAGAAATCGTAGAACCATTAAAGAAACGAGAGCCCAACTCTTTAAACAATACCTCAACCCTATAAAAAAACCTTGAAACAAAAATGCATAGCCCGTATGAACATCATGGCTCATTAAATTGTAGGGTAAACACAGAGCAAGAAACCCTCAGCCAATTCCGTGTAAAGGAACGACTAAATGCCAAACAACAGTGAACAACTTGACATGTTGAATAACACTTATTTTCAAATCACAACTAAACCAGGAAAGACTCATCCAATGACTCAGAGCAAGTGTATGAACACATGGAGGGACATAACCTCATCCACAAAATACAAGGTCTGAAATGCAGTTATTTCTCTGTAAGAAAAGAAATCAACCACTTGGATGCGCTGTCAACTCCCATTCCACAGGTCAAGCCAAAAGTACAGGATTTAAATTATTCGCATGCTTTCAAAAACATAATGTTTCCCAAATACTTTACCATGGGCCCTCCATACCTCATGCCAACTCTTAATCAATATTTTTTTAATATCACATGGTTATTACATGGTCACATCGTCGAGATCACATAGTTCATAAATATCGTATGGATTGAAATTTATGTCTAACCATAAACTATAACAAGGAACCAAAAGCCATAATAAAGGTAAGGTTTTCATAAGACTAACAAGGTTTATGAAAATTAAAATCATTACTTACAACCTTTATCCAATAACACTATTTCATACTAATCAATGGTATAAACCAAGCTTAAGGCTAAGGTTAAAACCTTAGGCCCTAACCTTAAGACTTAATTTAAACATAGCCTTAAACTCTCATTAAACCTACTATAGAATTGCTAAAGTCTTTTACCTTGGTTGAGTAAGGACCCTAAGTCCTAAGTTTGTACCTTGCCAACATTCAATTTTTTAACTATAGGTTAGAATCGGAAAAATAGAAAACAAGTGTTATAAGCTAAAAACAATATTATAGTTACGCTTTTGATATAAGATTACAATTTTACTTTTTTTAATTTTTGGTATTTTTGGGTTGTGACATTCAATGGAGAGAAGGATTCATCTCTTGGACGTGAAGCCAAAGTGGAAATTTTGTATAGGTATTAGAGGAAATTTCAACTCAAAATGAGCCTTTTAACCCAAATTCAAATTCCATGTCATCATGTGTTAGCCAATGAAATTGATTTAAATTTGAAATACCGTATAGGTTTTAAACAATTTTTTAATATAAATTTGGGGATAGGTATCATAAAAAAAACTACTTTTTTTGTTTGTATTTTCGACATATCTCCTTGTGTTTTTACTGAAATTTCGATCGGGACAGATCCTTGGATGCAGAATTAAATTCTGCATCGAACGAGTACCCACTTGGAATACTTTTTATAGACCCTGCTTCCCAAAAAACAAGAAATACCTTAAAAAACATGATGATGACATCATCATCACGTTTTTAGGTTTTAGGTATTTCTTGCTTTTGGGGTAGCAGGGTTTGTCAAAAGTATGCCAAGTGGGTACTTGTTGGATGCGGAATTTAATTCCGCATCCAACGAGCTTTCCCGATCGAAATTTGAGTAAAAACACAGGGAGATATGTCGAAAATACGAACAAAAAAATAGTTTTTTTCTTTTCTTCCTCCAAAATTAATAAATTTTATTTTATTATTTTAAGAATTATTTTATTATTTTCCTTAGGAAGCCCATTTTCAGTTGAAATTTCCTCTAATCACTAAGGATAGAGCTTGAAATTGAAGGAAGAACACGATGGTGGAAGCGTTGCTCGGACTTATCTTTTCTTTATTGTTTGCATGTATTCAAGCTTCAAGCCATTGCAGAGTGGAGTTTAGCAGTTGATCCATGTATGGAACGTGGCTTGAAGTGAAAGACATCGGTTAGGTTACATTCGTCCGTTTGCTAGAGCAACCAAAACATGAAAACGCCAAGTTTTACCTCTGGTGTTATTTTTCTTGCTGATTATTTCAATAAATAATATATGTTTTCTTGCTGATTATTTTATTTCAATATATGTAACAAATTGTTTCATATATTGTCTTATTTCTGTAAAACTGAATTATAAGTCGTTATAAGTGATGTTCCTGAGTGGGAAGTAGTGAACTTAATAGAGAATTAAAGCCCTTATGATGTTTACAAACATTATCTTTGGTGGGGAAATAATGGTTTCTAGGTAAGATCACCATTTCCACATTGTTTGTATTAAATGGGAATACACAATGTTTTTGTCGAGGATAATCACCATACCTGCCAGCATACCGATGAGTTTGGAAGGTGGATTGGTAATGTTAATATACATGATGTTTTCGTTGAGGATAATCACCATACCTGTTAGCATACGGATGAGTTTGGTAGGTGGATTGATAATGTTAATCCGTGTGTTCATAGAATTATATGTTTTTGTTTATCGTAATTCTCACCATTTGTAACGCTTTTGAATTGAAGGATACTTTCGCTTAGATTTGTTTTAAGAAAGGAGTGGGTTCTATTTTAGAAATGACTCTTAAAACTTAATCATGTTGGAAAACGTTGCAAAATTGATCAATCCTTGAGAGTGAAATTGAGTGTCATCCTTAATGAATAATGAATAATGGGTAATAGATGATATACTTTATATTTTGGTGAAAGTTTATAAATTCATTTACGTTATTTTGTGAGGGAACTAGGAAGTTTAAATAGCCTCTTATCCCTTTTATTTAATATTTGTTTTAAAGGTAAATAATTAATACCTTGCAAGAGAATATTATCCTTTTTGGTATTTTTTTATTATATAAAATGGGTGGTTTCTTAAAGTAAGGGCTTGGTGATATTATGCTTGCAAATAGAAAATTACATAAGTTAATAAATATATTCACTGATTCTAAATGACTAATGGTTCAAAATTGATCATGAATATGGTATTGTTAGAGGTGTTATTTTGGAATTACTCCCATTTGATCAAGCATCTTCAACCCTTACCTTGTTTATAATTGTTATGCAATATTTAAGGCTAACTTATTTGGTTGTAATTTGAATTGGGTTTGATAAAATTGTTTATATATAATGCATGAATTCCTTATCGTTGTAAGAACATTTGAATTATTGGTTGAAGTAGGAAAACAAGATATTTATTACCCAACTCTCGAAATCGTAGAGTGTGTTGGGAAAATTAATTGTTGAATGAAATAAACAACTGAAATCCCCAAAACATAAATTGTCAACTCGAGGAAGTCTTTTATTTCAAAGCTATCATGCAATATCTATGCAAGCACAATTTCTACATGACACTATTGATATATTGGTATGAAATCGAAACTCTTTGTAAGCTAGATCACACCTTCTTGAAAATAAATCAAACCCCAAACCTATTCATAAAATCACACTGTAAATCTAATCACTCACCAAACAAAATCAACTCTTATAAAGTAATATTTAATTAAATAAATCTAAAATAAGTGCTATGTTGGCCAACGATCTATCAAAATGAATTAAGAGGAAATCAACTACGATAAATCTAATGAATGAAAGCATGAAGTAAATAATAAACAAATCTACATAATAACTCACTTACAATCAACACTACCAATATCTGCTCAGGGACATTAGAGAAAATTTCAACTCAAAATGGGCCTCCTAAAATGAACTAATAAAATAATAGTTAAAATAATAAAATAATATTTATTAATTTTGGAGGAAGAAAAGAAAAAAACTACTTTTTTGTTTGTATTTTTGACATATCTCCCTGTGTTTTTACTCAAATTTTAATCGGGAGAGCTCATTGGATGTGGAATTAAATTTCGCATCCAACGAGTACCCACTCAGCATACTTTTGACGGACCCTGCTACCCCAAAAACAAGAAATACCTGAAAAAATGGAATGATGATGTCATCATTCCGTTTTTTCAGGTATTTCTTGTTTTTGGGGTAGCGAGGTCCATCAAAAGTATGCCGAGTGGGTACTCGTTGGATGCGGAATTTAATTCCGCATCCAATGAGCTCTTCCGATCGAAATTTGAGTAAAAACACAGGGAGATATGTCAAAAATATAAACAAAAAAAGTAGTTTTTTTTATGATACCTATCCCCAAATTTATATTAAAAAAATGTTTAAGACCTATACGGTATTTCAAATTTAAATCAATTTCATTGGCTAACACATGATGACATGGAATTTGAATAAAAGTTAAAAGGCCCATTTTGAGTTGAAATTTCCTCTAATGAGAGGTCCCTTCCTCCACTAAGCAGATCTAGATCTCCACAATGAAAGTCTACAACTCTAGAATTAAGAAATTACCAGCATGTCTATCAGAATGAAATTATTACAACAGAGTCTAGATCAAATTATACAACATAACATTGCTTTGTCTCCTCTCCCCCATATCATGAGAGTGATTACATATTTATACATAAAAATCCTTCATAAGGATGAGGAACTGAATTCCCAACTTGGTATCTGTTTTAACAAATGTGCTAATTTGAGAAATGACCGTAACTGCAAATATGAGAATTACACATTTAGAGAGCTAGTTGTATATCTCAAATCATGGATTTTTTTGTAGGTTTTCTCGCGAGTCGAGTAATTGAGGCCGTTACGCACAAAACTCATGTCCCATATTTTTGAGATTCTTCTCCATATGCCCAAAAATCAATATGTTCTTATCTTGCATGCGTTTTTGGTTAAGACCGCTTGATCATGAGCTGGAGGTTGCTATGTTGGACTTGGGCATGAATTGAATCCACATAATCAATCCTAGGAATGAAACCATGTTGTGAATATCCATGTGGACATGTTCTAGCATGCCAACTTTGGAGGCTTGAACTAGGAGTGCTACTGCTGTTAATATGAAAAATCAGTCCACAAACCATCACCGGTAAAATTATGCATAATAGTCTTCAATTCATAAAAAATAAAGGACATCTCCCCCAAACTGAACTTATTGCATGTCCTCATGCAACCCAAAAACTGTGTAGCATCTAAACTAGAAGGACTCTATCAATTGTTTCTTTCATGCATAGTGACCAAAACCACTATACTTTCCCATTGATGATGCTAATGGAATATGATGTTTTCCAAATAATACTTGAAAACTTCTTCAAATAGTGGTTGTTTCATTTCTCCTTCAAAATTAGCCCTCAAGTGACTTCTAATAATTCTTGTGGAGTTTCAACAATTAGTGAAAACTTTAGCAGAGAATTTTAGCGGTGTTTCAGCCATTTAGCGAAAAATTTAGCAGAGTTGCAGCCATTTAGTGGAGAATTTAGAGGAAAATTTAGCGAAGTTGGAACCATTTAGTGGAGAATTTAGTAGAAAATTTAGTGGAGTTGCAGTAAGAGAACGCTAAATTTAGAGGATTTACAACAAAAGAGTGCTAAATTTAGTGGAGTTTCAACAAATAGAACAGAAAATATTGAATCCATTTTCTCCCAAATGATGAACTGGGTTTGGCTAAAATTTTGCAAGCAAGTTTCTAATAGTCCAATGCACCTCTTAACCAAAAATAAGAGATACCCACATCACAAATTTCGAGAAAAAAGTAAATTGGATGTAGGTGATGATGGTCATTTTCTCAAAAACTATGCAACATTTTCTTTTCTGAAACTTGGTGATTATATTCCTCTTACCATAGTGCTTCTTCATGCCGAAAATCGAATCCATTTGATGCACGAATATCGAGATATAGTAAAAATGGATGTAGGTGATGATGGCCATTTTCTTGAAAATCGTGCATTGGTTTGGGATGAAAATTATCAGAGTTGTTGATCATAATATTATGCACTTCTTGTCCCAAAATCATAAGGAACCAGTTCACGGTTTGATATGCTCAAATCAAATTCTGCACTTTTGTAGCTGTGAATGAGTAAAAACAAGTATGTTTGCATGATTGATTTAAGCATTCACATTAGCAGGTAGTGGTTAGAAGAGAATTACACAAATAATGCCAAAAACCACACCCCCAAATGGAATATGTTGCATGTCCTCATGCAAGAGAAGCGTTGTCATCTTAGTTGTAAATAACTATCTCCCCCAAACTTAACATGATCTCATTCTCAATTACCTTGGAAGATATAAACAAATATATGCAGCATTCAATGATTCCCAAATTAATTTTCACAAACATTTTCATCTTTAACACCTGGCCCATTTCTCCATGAAAAATAACATATCACAAATTTGTTTAAGATGTTGCTATATGAATGCAGATATCATATTTATATGGCTCTTTGTTACTCAACAAAACTCATGCATATAAATTTTGTGATAGCATCAAACCTAATTCAAATCAGTTCATGGTATCAAAATGCCAAGTTTAGCTTTTCAACAGTTGTGTGGAAGTGAACTAATATATGCATCAATAAACCACCAAGCAATTCATACCTCAAAGTGCATTTCCTTCCCTATTGTATGACATCACACTCTTATGAAGGAATGGCTTCTACACCAGGTTATTTTGCTGTAGGTTCTTGTGGAGTAGCCCATACTTTCTCTTCCTATTACTGGTTCTTGTATTAGCAACAACAAATGATTTCCTCATGCTTGGATGTAGGAGAATGTAGAGGAATAAAATGTTGATTTGGTTCAATTGAAGTGAGGGCTTAGGATTGAGTGGGAAATGATGGAAGTGAATGGATAAAAAATGGTATGGTTATGACAACTTAATGAAGAATGTATATAAATTGGAAATAGAAATGAAGAATGCATAGTGGTTTTCATGACATCTTCCTAAATCTTTAAAAAAGAAAAAAACTCATGCCATTTTACCTCAAGTTTTACCTCTGTGGAATCTTTGATTGGCATGGATGGACTGATGTCTGCTGGAGCTAATGTAGGCCAAACTGTTGCGGAGAGAGATGTAGCTAAGAGTTGAAACTATTTGAGACTGACTCTGATATGAAATGATGTTGTGCTGGTTGCATGTAAAAATAATTGCAGAGAGCTCCTTCTCTTATTCTGAAAATCAACTGCTGGAATGAAAATGGAAAGAATTGTGAAACTACTAAAACAAATGATACTGCAAGTCATTGTTGAAACCATTATATCACATAATATTTAGCTGCTACAAAACTGAGGTACAATTCTTACCATGCGAATGAATGTGTTAAGAGTTGAGCACGGAAAGAAATCATTGGATTATTGACCATTAATGTATGCTGTTAACCACTGTGGAGCAACTCACCTTTGATGATAGTGAGCTCTAAAGTACCTTAGTGGATCTTGACAGGTACACATGGATGTGCTGGAGTCGAGTCACTTGCAAGATTTGTCAATCAAGAGGCTTTGATGAATCCCCATGATTAACAACAAGGAAATATGGCATTGATTCATGTAGATCCCATAGAACTATAAAAATATAATATTGATCCCAGATGATGTGTTGGAGTCGATGGGACAAGACCATTGGAAGGTGGACCTTAATGAATTCCACATCATCCAATATGAGTACAAAATAAATGATTGTGAAGAATCATAGTGAAAAATAGAGCCAACATGAAACTCAGAAGTATATGTGAAGTGTGATGTAGTAGTGATAGCAAATAAAAAGGTTAAGGTTGACTACATAAGCAGTGAAAAATGGGACTTCGACATGAATTCATTTTTATAGCTTTGAAAGGAGGAGGGTGAATGAATCTACCATAGCACAATTGGCTTCTTGAGAGGTTTCTTTTGGAAGCAATTGGTATGACAGGTGTGATGAGATTAATGTCGTCTTAAAATGATTCTTGGCATGTACCAATGGGACTTGACTTCGGAAACATTGGTATCTGTATGGTTTTCAGATCAATATATCCATTTTATGTGCTCAATCCATTTGCAAATTGAGAAATTTTTTTCATGAGTCACTCGTGCATGCAGTGACTTTCTTCTTCTAAGGACCTGCAAAAACCTAGCACTCCCATGCAATAAAACATGAGATGATGGAAGAAGAGAGGTGATTGGTCTCTCTTCACTCAACACTTATGAAAAAAAATAACAAGCAATTACTTCTAAAACAAATCCAAAGAAAAATGAACGAAGCAAATTCAATTATACCCGGGGGAGAGTGATGGCCAATTGGACTCACTATCAATGTTTTGACCACAAATTATTCATTCCTCATCCAATTTGAGTGATTCCAAATCCAAATGAAAGTATATTTATAGGTATGTTACCATTAGAAACATGTGTTAAAAATTCTATGATATGATATTCCAATTTTCTCAGTAATAACCTGCATGACAAGGTGTTTCTTGAATTATGGACTAGACCAACAATCATGGTTTTATGCATAATTTTTTTGTTTGATAATGGATTGACATAATTAAAATTGGAGGTGAATGTATATTCATATAGGTTTCTTCATTTGAAATATTTTTTGAATCCAAAAATAATTTATGGGTCAACTATGCTAATGAACCGTCTAGGAAACCGAGTTTTAAAGATGCTGATTTGTGATAAGAAGTTGGTATTTTGGTGATAAAATTTTCATATGATATCGAAATTGAGTGATTCCAATTGTATTGTAAAATATATTCTAGAGGAATATATCAATTAAACATAGTTTCAATATATATCCAATAAGGCATCCAAAAAGTGACTGTCCCAGCTCTGTTCCTAAGATGCATGGTTGACACCCCATTAGTATTTAGACCAAA
This sequence comes from Pseudotsuga menziesii, assembly GCA_001517045.1. NCBI lineage: Eukaryota > Viridiplantae > Streptophyta > Pinopsida > Pinales > Pinaceae > Pseudotsuga > Pseudotsuga menziesii. The sequence continues at coordinate 49,131 of LPNX011184793.1, forward strand.
ACATTTTTGTTCGATGTCCAATCTAAAAAATTCAAATTGTTTTGGAAACTACATTCAAAGGGATACTTAGAAATGAAACAGGTTTTAAAAATCATTCCATTTTATCTCCTAAAAATAGGTTGTCCCGATTGTGTTTCAGTAAAAACATTCAATCCAAAATGCCACAGAAATCCAATAAATGAAATATGGCTCCCATAAAGTGATCGGAATAGGTGTGAATTTTTTTAATGATATAAATTTGAATAGAACAAACACCCATACCAAAAATTTCAAGCATTGAGTACCTAGATTGTCTTACACAATGTGTTGCAACAACTGCTGTAACTCTTAAAAATGATATAATGATTGAAATAAAGCCTGTGTATTTTTATGGATGTGTTATAAAGAAATGAAAACTAAATAAATACCATGATGATCGCACAAGTTTCAAGATTAAATGTTTCCATAATCGTTTGGATCCTTCCCTCATGTAGTCTTCATTCACCAATGCTTCCTTCCTCTTACCAACTTCTTGAAAAAGAGAGATTAGTAATATGGGTGTCCCTTACTGCACCATGTGTCCAAGAGTTATTATTCAAAAAAATGATACTATCTATGCATCCTAGATCTAAGTGAAAAATCAAATGGTATATTACCAATGATTTTCATTTTCAACCATAAATTTACCTCACTCATATCTTCAAGCAAAGTTCATGTCTAGCGGTGCTAGTAGACTGGTTTTCACAACTAGACTTATTGTTCTCTTTACTATATTATTTATTTACAATGTCATAGAATACTTGGAAATAAATTTTTTTCTCAAGTGTAGGAGAACTTACAATGGATCCACTTTCAAAGAAATGACTCAAGTATGCTCATACTCCCAACAGAAAAATATAACTTTATGAATGCTAGGATATGAGAGGTCAACTTCCCCTGTAATGATGGTTCCAAGAATTGTTGAAGTATGGAATGATGTTGCAGACTAATGGTAGATTGAAACAAAGCTTCAATATAGTCCTTGTGCCATTGACTTCTCATAATCATGAATCTCTTTAGAAAAATGATATTCTTGAATGCATAAGAGATTCAAATATGGTGACAATGATGTTGGAAGTCCTTCGGTTTTTGGTTTTAATCCTTCTTCTTCATTAAATATTATGTGTGGCTTGTTGATCTTGTCTGCTTGCTAATGAGGACTAGAATTGAACTACATTTGCAAATCTTGGACCTATAATATGTTCAGGAATTGTGTGGACTTGCTGCAACCATGCACAATATTTTTGTAGTGGTGTAGATGAGGTAGAACATGAGGAAAATGTAGAAGAATTTTGCAGTTCAACATTGAAAGCATACTGTACTTCTTTATTATGGTTAGGGAGGAGGGCAGGTTGGATAGGAAATTGTGATGGATACCAAGGAGTTTGATGAGAAGATAGATGTGGTTAGTGTAGAGGATTGGTTTGTGAGGCTGATCTTGATGGACCAAGTTGTATTGCAACATGAGGGAGAGTGACCATGTGATCATAATATAGGCCATTCCAACCTTGTGGATAGGGTAGGTAAGAGTTTTATTGAGGATGCAACAACTTCCATGGTGGAGGAGTATTCAATGATTGAGTATGAGAGCAAGGAAATGGAGGGATATAGTTTTGAAACATACATGTAAGCCACGATTGCCATGATTGTTGCAATGAGTTTGCTGCAACTCCTATATCTCTTTGATATGTTGCTTTCATCTGGGGTAAGGAGGGGCAACAATCTGTGGAATGATTCAAGTCACATATGCCACAAATTGTGAGACTATCCAAAGGATAATCCATTACAAGATGTTGCTTCTGGCACCGAGGGAAAACTGTTTCTTCAAATTCCTCATTCCTTTCCTTAAAATGAAAAACACCCAATTGTGAATTTAGTGAACCATTGATATCATCATTAAAATTTTCAAATAAATTTATGATTTCAGCTCCTATAACTCCTGTTTTGGTAGCATATTTCAAAAATCGAGAGGAAGGTTCCTTAGAATTCTTACCAATCTTGGATTTTCCTCTTGAATACCTTATACATAACTCACAAACATCATCATATGATAAATGAAATACATTACCTGTTCCCATTAGATTTAAGATTTCTAAATATTTATCTTGGATTCCTTTAAGTAGGAGTGTTTTCAAGGTCTCCCTCCCTAGTTGCCTTTGTTTGGATATTTGGAGGTTGTATTGAAAGCATTCCATGTAGTCCTCAAGACTCTCTTCTTCTCCTTGTGTCATATCGAATATGTCTTCACTGACATTGCAATAATCTTGGTAACTTTTCAAGAATACATGTTTCATGTCTTCCCAAGTTTGTATGCAATTCCCACTGAGGCTCATGAACCATCGGAGATTTGCTCTTTTTAGAGTAAGGAGAAACATATTCAACTTTTAATCATTAGTATAATAATATCCTCTATAAAGAACTTCAAATTCAAATAAAAATACATCAGGGTCTTCATTTTCCAAACCATGAAAATTTGGTTGAACATGTGGGGGAATTATTTGTATTGGTGCCACTCCTCTTGAATATCTAATAGGGAATTCAAAGGTAAAAATTTATTCATATTTCTTACCTTCCATCTCTTCATTAGGTTCTTCATGTGCTATTATTAGGCTCCTTCTTCAAATGTTCCTGTCAAATTGTTAGTAGAATGGGTGGTGCTTACAACACCACTAAGGTGAATGATAAGATTTGCACACCAAAAATTGAGAATGAGATAAAATGAATGCAAAAAAAAAAATCCACACTAAAATCAAATTCAATCAATTGAAAAGTAATCATGAAAATACATGCCCTAACCCTTATGAGGTCAAGCCTGTTTGAGTATGTCGAACAATGCATAGCTCTTCACTCCGTCTTACCGCTGTGCACCTCAGGATCATGAATAAATCTACCATGGTCTATTTTAACAATGCATCTACAAAACAATGTCAGATGTATTTTTGTACCATTGATAACTTCCCCAACAACTACATCAAAATGTTGGGAAAATTAATTGTCTAATGAAATAAACAACTCAAATTCCCAAAACATAAATTGTCAATTCGAGGAAGTATTTTATTTCAAATCTACTGTGCAATATCTATGCAAGCACAATTTCTACCTAGAACTGTTGATCTATTGGTATGAAATCAAAACTCTTTGTAAACTAGTTCACACCTTGAAAATAAATCAAACCCCAAACATATTCATAAAATTACACTGTAAATCTAATCACCAGTCAAACAAAATCAACTCTTATGAAGCAAGATCTAATTACATAAATATAAAAGAAGTGTTATGTTGAGCAATGGTCTATCAAAATGGATTAAGAGGAAAAAAAATATGATAAATATAATGAATGAAAACATGAACTAAATAATAAAAAAATCTACATAATAACACACTTGCAATCAACACTACTAACATCCACTCAGGGAAGAGGGCCCTTACTCCACTGAGTAGAGCTAGATATCTACAATGAAAGTCTACAACTCCCAGAATTAAGAAACAACCAGCATGTACTATCAGAATGAAATCATTACAACAAATTCTGGATCAAATTATACATCATAACATTGCTTTCTCTCCGATCCCCCCTCTCATGAGATTGATTACATATTTATACATAAAAATCCTTCATAAGGATGATGAATTGAATTCCTAACTTGGAACCTATTTTAACAAATTTGCTAATTTGAGACACAACTGTAACTGCAAATCTAGGAATTACCCGTTTATAGAACTAATTTTATATCACAATCCGTGGCTTTGTTTGGTAGCTTCCCCGTGAATTAGGTAATTGAGGCCATTATGCACAAAACCCATGTCCTAGATTTTTGATATTCTTCTCCATATTCCCGCAAATTGAAATGCAAATAAATGTGTTCTTATCTGGCATGTGTTTTTGGTTAAGGCAGTTTGATCATGACATGGAGGTTGCTATGTTGGACTTGGGCATGAATTGAATCCACATAATCAATCCTAGGAATGAAACCATGTTGTGAATCTCCATGTGGACGTGTGCTAGCATGCCAAATTTGGAGGCTTGAACCATGATTGCTACTACCGTTAATATGAAAAATCACTCCACAAACCATCACCAGTAAAATTATGCATAATAGTATTCAATTCATAAAAAATAAAGGAGAATAATCATTACTAACCATTAAAGCATCAATGGGAGTAATATGGTATTTTACGGGTAATTACAACAAATGGATGGAAAATGGAATGAAAAATGGATAATAATAGGAAGAATAGGGATGCAATATATGTCGATATGTGATGAAAATATGGACAAATCTGTGACCCAACAGAGTGGAGTTTGGGTTTGTTACAAATGGTATTAGAGCAGGCTCTCAACACTTGGACCTAATGGATTCGCCTTCATACACGTATGTTTTGAACCTCGTGAAGAATTGATTATTTGAATATGAGACTTTATGTTCACTTCTTTTCATGCATGTTATAGAAAAAATATTGTTTTAATGTTATGATTTCCAATTACATGAATTATCTTTCTTAGAATCAAGTGCTTGAATGCATGAAGCTAGATGCACAAACTCAAATGATAGCATATGAATGACTTGTCAAGATTATGCTAGAAGAGTAAAAAGCATATTTAGGTTAGCTATGATAAATGACTATTGGATATATGGTGTTAAATATGATTGAAAATAGGACAAGATATAGTTAAGCTAGTACTGGCTTAAACAATTTAATGTTTAATCAAGATACAAGAAGTAAGGAAAGAGTTATGCTCAGTATACTACAAGAGAAACTCAATGAATAGTATATCTTAGTAGAGATAATGATATAGTAGTGTAAACATGACTTTGATTTCCTACAAGATTATGTATGATAAATGCACAAGGATTGTGCATTCTATATAGTTTTTGTGTTTATAATTTTACATTTTGATTAAATTTACATTTATTAAAGAAACTATGATGTAAACAATACAACAAAACCTTGTGATTGGTGTCTCTTTTAGATTCCTTTTTAGTGTCCACTATCACTTTTAGTGTGTTTTTCATCATTTTTTGGACAAAGTGGGCACTTTTCCATGGGATGGCACTTTTACTGGCATTATTTGCATCTCTTTTGAAAAGTTGGTGCTATTTTGGACCTTAATTAGCATCCCAATTAGCGTCCCAATTAACATCCCAATTAGCATCCCAATTAGCATCCCAATCAGCATCCCAATTAACGTCCCTTTTTAAAAGTTGGCGCTATTTTGGACGCTAATTAGCATCCCAATTAATGTCCCAATTAGCGTCCCAATTATCATCCCCATTAGAATTCCAATTTCCGTTCCAATTAAGATCCCAAATAGCGTCCCTTTTTAAAATTTGGTGCTATTTTGGATGCTAATTAGCATCCCAATTAATGGGGCCAATTCAAGTGTCCCAATTCGCATCCCAATTAGAATCCCAATTAGCGTCCCAATTAGAATCCCAATTAGCATCCCAATTATCGCCCCATTTTAAAAGTTAGCGCTATTTTGGATGATAATTAGCATCCCAATTAACATCCCAATTAGCATCACAATTATTATCCCGATTAGCATCCCAATTAGCGTCCCAATTAGTGTCCACAAAAACATTCCATATAACTCCAAGAATAGCCTCCAAAAAAACGTCCTGAATAGCATATCACCATATATTAATCCAGGGTTATTGACAATAATTGCGCCATGAATTTCGACAGGAAAAACATTCAACATAGCGCCAAGTATAGAGCCAGGAATTGCGCCTAGAAAACATCCAACATAGCGCTAGGTATAGATCCAGGTATAGTGCCTGGAATAATGCCTGAAATTTCGAAAGGAACCGCTCTAGGAATTGCACTAGGTTTAGAGCTAGGAATTGTGTTCGAAAAACATTTGACATAACATCAGATATATCAATGTCAATGTCAATGATCATGATTCATGTGATAGTACTTTTGGATCTTGATTTATCATAGTGGCACCTAAATGATCGTAATCATGGAACTTTTGGATATTGATTAATCCTAATGAGGGGTAAATTACCTTAATGTCCCCTAAATTGCTCTAATGGAATTTGTGTGTCCCCAACAACATTTGATAGAACCTAATGGCATATTTTTGTCACTAACAACATGACGATGATGCATTACGATCTTAATTATGATGGAGAGTATGGATATGATTTGATAAGTATAAGACTATATCATCCATTCTTTTGAAGTAGTATGGCACCTTGCTCATTATTATCACAATTATATTGATGATGACTACGACAATCACAATAATGTTGGTTTGTTGCATGATGATGATGACAATGTGGATGTGGATTTCAACGATGATTATGCATGTGGTATCACTTTTGGATTCTAATTGATTCTAATGGCACCTAAATTTATGTAACAAAATCTAAACAACCCTATTATCATCAAAATGACTATAACGACATATAAATGACCTTAAAAATTACATGACATGAATTCTAATTTCGATGAGTGATTAATAACACTAATGGGATATCTATGACCATAATGACAATGATGATGATGATTTTGTTGATGATGTACTCAATGCTGACGATGATGATGATAACGAGGATGATGATCAAGATGATGTTGATGTACCATATGGAATTTCTGATGATGATGATGACAATGTAAATGTCCATGATGATGATACATGTCATAATACTTTTGGATACTGCAAAACTTGAGATATTGGATTTGATAACAAGTAATAGAGGTTGTGAAGTTTTGACCATAAAAATATTGTTAGCCATTGGGTTTTACATTGATTGATATGGCCATTGAGTTTAGTAGTTCCCCAACCCCCCTACACCCCCTTGCAGAAAGGTAGTACAATACCACCTATCATGGTGCTACCGAAATTTCACCCTACAAGGTTGTTTTTGACAACCCCCCCATCCATACCCTCATTTTTACCAAGAACATCCAAGGCACAAGAATTACATATCAATCTTAACACAAAAACTAACTTTCTTTGTACTCTTAAGGACATTTTGGTCTTGGTTTAAAATGGAATGAAGCAACAAGCATTTCAATAATTCCCACAGTGCTACTTTGAAGAAGTGTGTCAAATGTTCTTACATTTTTGGCCTTATAAGTGAACATCTCTCAAGGAAAAAAGCAGTAGTTGCTCAAGTTTTATGCCATTGGTGGATTTTTTGTTAAAGATTCATAATAATTGGTTCAATTTTTGACGATTCTTTTGAGGTTTGTCAAATTCCTATTAAAGTTTAAAGAAGTTTTTTTTGTTATGTGAAATTCCCTTGAACTGACATATTTGAGTATTATTTTTCATTTTACCTACTGCGAAGCCAGGAAACGGAATTTGATAGAGTTTATCGGATATCTTTGCTGTGTGCTATGGAAAATCTCAGGTCATGGGATGTAGGAGTGTCTTCGCTTGTAGAGGAAACCCCAACATCTCCACATTTTGAGGATAAAAATTTGTCGGTGAATTGCAAAACAGTCCCATGCGGATAAGGTGGGGTGGGAGTGGGGCCACATACGCTTTTCTAGGTTTGCGTAAAATTATAACTTACTGGAAATGGAAGAATTGGGGATTGTGGTTTAATAAATTAAGAGATTATAAATTACTGTAAGGTTAATATAAGATATTACTTTTACCAAGAGGACCTATACCGTCTAATAAGAAAAGGGGTCTCATAGAACAATTTAGTGCTAGTCATGACCTGGCGAGACACCAAATCGACTATGCTCTTAAAAATATTTAATTTCATTTATTATTTGGATATCTCGAAGAAAGTATCAAACTATCACATACCTACTCAAACCATAACATTTTTCAGACACCAAAACATTAATTTTTTTACGTGGGTCATTAAACAACATATACCAAAATAATGGATGTCAAATCTATTAATCTTTTGTTACATCCTTTGTAATTTTGCATGTACCTCGATAGATACATTCCTTGAAATGGAAATGAAAACAAATACAAGGAAACATGTAAATATGCCCATCGCTTCAACAAGTGCATATATGGTGGTACATTCTAGGTCTAGGGGTATATATAGTTTATTCAACTATATATATATA
>LPNX011184793.1:57510-129591 GCA_001517045.1 Pseudotsuga menziesii
AAGAATAAATATAAAAACAAAACACACCAATAATAAATAAAAAGCAAAACAAAACAAAAAACCCAAAAATGAGTCTATTACGAACAAAGATGAATTGATCTATACTTGCGATGCATATAGAGGGCGTCATTCGGTATGTGGGTCATCATTTTGACCTACTTCTCCTTTGGGTGAGGAATCCATTGGAACCATAGCAAGGATTGGTGGAGTTAGTTTCGAATGAACAAGTCTAGTCGTGTTCGAGAAGCTTGAAAGAGAATTACAGTGCAATGATTTACATTACTTCATAGGAAAGGTCTAGAGTCTATGAAATCCATCGTGATTAAATCAATTGGCACATAAATTTGAGATTTTGGGAATTTGAAATAATACATCATAGCTATTCCATCACCATGCCTTACCAAGGCATGGCTTTACCACAAAATTAAAATGTTGTTCAATGTCATAGTATTCATTGGTGGGGCCTTGGCCTTAAGATCGTTTCCATGAACCCATACATAGTTACAATCAAATCAATTATACTTAGTTTCAAAAAATGGGTTAGGAATAGGGGATATTACATAGTTTTTCTTGGACACCTTCCATGTACCTTGGGGGTCTATCATAGAGTCAACACTTTTGTCTATGACACTAGGGACTCCCTCTATGCATAAATTTTATCACTCAATCTATGAAAGTGTATTTAACCCACCCCCTCCTTATTCAAACATGTGACATCCAAGGAGGAAATACATGTTGTAAATTTGTAGGTCCACTCATGTTGTACACAATTTCCATAATGCCCATGATTTTTTTTCCAAGAAAAAGATCATATATTTTCTATTTCAAGCATAAATAAAAAATTACTATCCATAATGCTCATGATATAATAATGAGTTATATAATTTTATGGGTTAGTTAATATATTCGATTGAAATTTGAGTTTGGTTGAGTCACATTAGATAACCGATTACTATTTTAATTAATAGCTAAACTACCCTATATGTTAATATTCCCAAAAAAGGTTTACCATATTCATAAGAAAAAAAAAACTATATAAAACACATTAAAAAAATAATTGAAGTTAACCTCCACAAAATCACCAACCACAATCCAAGCAAAACACGCTCTCATGTTTAACACAAACATGCCTCATTTCCTACACATTTTATTCATAAACATAACATCCCAACTATAGAGGTTAAGTGTGTTTAAAAATTCAAGTCACACTCTAATCCTCAAGTATTACTTTAAAGAAAATAAGAGCATTGAATTTAAATATGGTGTCCCTCTCCAAAGTACTTGATCTTATACGAATTTAAAAATTTGAGTGTATCCCTCCCTTCCCTCCCATTTTCATCCTCCATTTCAAATTTTAAAATTCACATTTATGTTCTCCATGAAATACACTGAAATTTCGATATACTACTGGATACCTTCAACACAACACATCCTCCATGACCTCTGTTCCACAAAAGTACAGAGCTCGAATCTACGGACCCAATTCATACCTTGTGTCCATGGTGATATCCAATCTCAATTTGAAGGAATGATCTCAAATCCCGTATGAAGACTTCGTTTCTATGATTTCTTGAATGCAAGTAAGCTTTTCTGCACTTTTTTGAACTTGGGTTGAAGGTATTTTTCAGCTTTATGCATTCTTTTGGCTTGAAGGAAATCCCCATAGTTACAAATTTTATGGATATTTGAACGATGGGACCGTAAAGAGCTTGGGAAGTAAGGAATGAGCTGATGTTTCCTTAAGAAATCCTTTAGTATTGCACCGAGACAAGAGTTTAAGGTTTCTCTCATGGGTTGTAGTCGTCTGAAGGTTAAATATCATAAATGAAAGCCCCATAATTATAAAATTTGTGGTGTTTACAGAATTGAATGATGCATCTCAATACTTGCTGATGCACATAGATGATCCGTATCCTAGGACTGTATTTAACCTTTTCTTTGGACAAACCATGTTTATCAAAGTTTTTTGGGATCACCCGCTCAAAAAAAAGGCACATACAAAAGAAAGGGACACGACGGCCCCCCTCATTCCCTACTTCCCAAGGTAGGTTTTATCCAACTAGATGGAGGGCCAGGCTAGTCGAATTCTTTAGACTCCTGGCTAGAGGTATACTATTTATGGGTGGGACAGAACTAGGCCTGCAAGCATAGAAATAACATGCATTGCTTAGACCATAGGATGCTTTTGTGCTTTTATTAGCTATACCTTGTGTACTTATATACATTGCACCTGTATATTTTCTTATTTAGTAAGAATAAATCACCCAACATTGAATCCCTCCCTCAATAATTAATTTAGGAAGAATGAGTTTTAAATAAGTATAACAATAGTGCTTCAACGAAGCTTTCTCAGACTTACTTGGGATTGTTGCCTTAGATTGCTAGAAATAAACATATGAACCTTTGAACTTGATAAGTTTTTAAGATATTTGTGGGGTACCTTGCGATATGATGAAGTTATTATATGTGATTACCCATGGAGATATTGGGAAGTAGGGAATGAGGTGATGTTTCCTTAATAAATCCTTTTGTATGGAAGCTATAGGAGGTTTATGGATTCTTTATCGAGTTTTAGTCATATAAAGGTTAAATCTCATTGCATAGATTAATTCCTGTAAAGGAATTAGATCCTCCACACATATCGACCATGCATATGTGCCTCATAGATATTCCAAAAAATGAAACACAAACATTGATTAGAAGCTTCGAAAAAAATAATGGAGAGAGAGTATAGTCTAACAAGCTTTTGCAATCACCTGCAGAATGCTCCAAATGCTTCCTCCTCTTCTCCCGTATTGTTTTTTCCATAAAAAACTGATACTGATTCTATTTATGCACTTAATATACCCACTCACATTTTTCCATATGATTCCTTGAGGTATTCATACTATCCATTTTTTGGATTTAGAGACATGGATGGAATTGCAGGTCATAATCTCTAGTCAGATGACTAGGCTATAACCGTGTTGCTGATAATTGGGGATGCTCCAAGGATTTGAGGAGGTTGTTGAAGTTGGGTCCTAAGGTACACATTTTTGTTGTATATATCCATCACTCGATTCATCTTCATAATCCGAGTGACTAGAGTCAATAGGTTTGCTTGTTGTAAACCCGTGAAGATGAGAATCAGGCTGATAATGATTATGATTTTGATGTTATGAATTAGAAAATGTAATGGATTTGGATAGTGATGATGAAACAATGATATAATATGACAGGGATGGAAGTGATAGTGATGATGAAGAAGCTAGAATAATAAAGAAGAGGAGTTTGGATTATCAAGATGATGGTGTGAATCCAATGAAAATAGATAAAAATCTAAAGGCAGAGTATTATAGACTAGGAACATATCATGGTAGGCTTGCTGGGTGATTGATGTTTGGTAAAGATCATGGTATGTACAAGAACACCAATGAATTTCTTTGGGTAGCATGTGTATCTTTGACTGGTCAATTTTTTCATGAAAGGATCACAAATCAGAGGTACCAAGCTACGGTTATGGAGCTCGAACAACATGTAAATAGTGTAGGAAATTTAGAAATTCTCATATCAGTAACACTTAAGTATGGCACCAAGGTTATATTTCTCGACATGTCTAGAATTTCATATGAAGATGAACCATGCCTCATGTTGTTGAGAGAGTGGACTCTTCTTTACTCAGTGTTGATCTCATCCTATGTTTTCATGAAATTGAAGACTTAGAGTGACAGTGGATGGAAGAAACTAAAGTTTATTTTAGCCCAGAAGGGCATTTCACTTGTGGAGTGACAACAAAAATTTCAATACATGAGTAATGAGATGATGAAAAGAAAGAAGGAGTTTGATACATTTTTGCTAGAATATGGCCTCAATGAATTATATTCTAGGATTTTTCAAAGGATTCATGGATATATCTCAGTTTAAGGTCTTGGCAACAGATGTTGTGTATGGTGTCATTGCTTTTCTAGAATCTTTAACAAACAACAACAATTCTTGGGTAGAACAGTTTTGGAATCCATATCCTACACTATCCTTGAATGTCTTGGATGACTTACAAAGAGGGATGCAACTTGCCATAAAGTTTCAGCGTGCTACAAAGCGGAGGGGTAGCCTAGCAATGAAAGGAAATGGTTTTATACAGAGTACAATTTGTCAAGTAAATTACTGCTCGACCAAAAAAGTTACTGACCAAAGTGTTTAAAATTAAATTATAAACATATGATAGGAATGGATCTGATTTTGGGTGTCACTTGCTCTGAACCATATTAATGGAAAGACAAAAATAGTGTAGAATGGGATTTTAACACTCATGGAAAATATATGACAAGTTGCATGTGAGTTATCCTGCTTTGAACTATGATGATTTGAAATCTTAATTTTTTTCTATGTTATTGATGGTATGGTCTTGTTTATTTTTCCAGGTTCTTGCACATGACTTTGGTATCAAGCATAATATACTAAGGCGCATAGCATCATATGGTTGTAATATAATTGTTTTTCCTTCCACATGGCCTTCTTCATGATTTCTGAAACCAAATCTTGATGGCGTATTATTCAACAACGGGCCAGGTGATACTTCTATAGTTCCTTATGTTGTAGAAAGTGTTAAACAAGTAGTTGGAAAAATTCTTGTGCTTGGAATTCTCAGTGTGGCATCAACTACTTAGCCAATTGTTGGGTGGAAAAACACTTAAAACAAAATTTGGCCATCATGGAGGTAATCACATGCATGCAATATTCAATGTAGTCATGTTGAGATAAGTGCTCAAGCATTTTACACACCCGAATTCATCACTTGCATATGGAAAAAATGATTACTCACATCTAGCCTTTTGACTGTTTTAAGAGTTTGGTTTATGATTTGTAAACTTTATTTCATTAAAGCACACTTCTATAATAGTTAACAATGATTCTCTTCTCTTTCTAGCAGAATCACAACTATACACCGGATCTTGACACACTTCAAGCAAGTGTATAGGTAACTCACATTAACTTAAATGGTGGAACTTGTGCTCCTCTTGCCTTGCAATGAAAGTAATGTCTCTACAATATCATCTAGAAACATCCCTTTGTCCTCATGATTTGGATCCTAGTAAAATATGTACTTTAAGGGGGGCATGATATTTTAAATTTTCTTGAAAATGGTTAATAGTGTGATGAATAGTTATAAACTATCCACAGTTTGATTGCATGAATTTTATTGGAAGCTCATTCTATATATGTGCTTGCAACATTTTTTGAGTTTGTACAATTGATGTGGGAAAACAAGTAGAGAGATAAATGATCATGAATTCCAATTAATGATGGGTTTTAGTGTTTTTTGGATTTTGTATGATAGTTATCAACATAATATTCTAATTATATGTTATGTTCTATAACTTCATTTCAAAATACAAGTGAATCTAGCTCAACAAAATGAGGCTACTTGGAAATTTATGTTTAAGGGGTATTAGTGAAAGAATTGTATGTGGAAAATACAACGTACTCCTTTTAGTTAAGCATGATGTTAGGGCTCATGTTGGAAGAAAGATCCATTCTAAGAATAGTGGACCCCATACATTCCTATACCTTAAGTTGATATGATCAGGGTTAGGTCTATGATTTTTCTTACAAATAATTCATGCCCTCTTTTACTTGAGTGAATTCTTGATTTTTTTTGGCAGCCTCTGTCTTTCTCCTACTAGTTAATTAAAGAGTAACGTTGCTTTCCAACCATATATTATACATCACTCTTGGATCCCACTGGTTACTATATATATATATATATATATATATATATATATATATATAATCTCTAATGAAAATGTGGATTCAAAAATTGCATGCTTTTTTTATGTTAAATTTAGTCGATCCTTCCATTAGTTCCTTTGTTTTTGGTTGTTTCTTAGTTGGTATGCTAGAAAAAAAAATAGAACTATTAATTTCCATGGATTATTGCTCCATTGTTTTTTCCCTTTCATAGTTGGTATGCTAGAAAAACCATAGAACTATTAATTTTCATGGATTATTGCTCCAAATTATCAAAATTAATTTAAGAAAAAGGAATTGTGTCTACTCTCTCATTTCTATTAATCATTTATGAGCACTTGGCATTCTGGGAACGCCAATCTATGAACATTTTTGCATTTAGATAAAAAAACTATTCATTTTGGAGGAAATGTCGAATTCCCTCTAACAAATAGAAGACTTGATATTGTGAACTACCTTGTCACATATGAAGAACATTAAGATAAGAAACTTACTTTAGCATTAAATTTGTTTGATGATCGATCACACCACACTATCATTTGTATAGTGAACCGTCACCTCACCTATAGAGAATGTTATATCGCCATCGTGCCTTTGTTTGCGTTCTTTTGATAGAATTTCATTTCTATTAAGGAATTTTAGTAGTTGGTCCACACATCTCATATTTTCTCATCTACATTTTGAGTTTGCACACAAAATTACTTTCACACGATATGTTTTATTTTGATTCAAATTTTAATTTCTTCATATGCAATCGATTTTTGCACTTCGAATTATATGCAAAGGTTACTCAATTGAAGTTGTACATATTGTGATCCAGAGTTAAATTGCAGTATATGTAAGAAAGTGTGGACTCCTCTACTTTCTAGCCATAGACATAACTTTAGTAAGCCATTTATAAAATGTGTTTATGCTAGGTAGTAAGATGTGCAAGATTGTAGTGGGTGTTGGTTAAATGAAAATAATGAAATCATTGGATTTTTGTGGTGATTTCGAAGGTTTGACTTGGTGGCCAATGTAATATTTTGAAAATTAATTGACGTAGATGATTTTCATGTAAAGTAGGGAGACATTTTTGTCATGGACATGTATTAGTCCATTAGTGTATATTCGGTTGGAGACTCATATATATTGTAATACTTGACATTTCATATAATATAATTTACATGGTTAAAATTACATATGTTTGTACACATACAAATTTGCATGAGTTATGTGTATTTGTATTAGACGACAATGAATATTGTATGACATTTTTTTAATTTAGTCACAATATCATACTAATTAATTGATATTGATTAATAATGAATATAAATAAAATGAATAAATGACAAAATTAGTGGTTTATATTGATTAATAATGAAATAAAATTAAATGAATATAAAACTACTTGATTAGTAATTTATATAATGAATATGAATTTACTAAATAGAGATAAATGACTACCGCAAATGATAAATATGTGACTAAAAAATGACTAAAATTTGCATATACATGACTATTAGTAGCTAATTTGTAGTATCTTAGAGTTCGACTAACTTAGTCACATTTATTTTATTCATTAATACTTTCCTTATTTAGTCGTATATTTGGTCATTAATTGTGGCAATTAATGACTAAATCAATGACAAAATATACGACTAAATAAGAAAACTGTAATGAATAAAATAAATATGACTAAGTTAGTCGAGCTATAAGATACTGCAAATTAGCTACTATTAGTCTTCGACTAAAAAATAGTCGTTTATATGTGAATTTTAATCATTAATTTCTTATTTTGTACTAGTGTATACATGGGCTCTAGGATGATCATGTTTATCTACTATATCCTTAGAATCCACACTAAGATAATTGTTTTTGATAGGTCTCATATAGTGGTACACTTACGGTTGATAGGGAATAGTGATTTTTTCAATCCCATTAAGCCAATTTCTTGAGTTTTGTTCAAAATTCCTAGAAAAGGTTTATGGATTTCATAACTTGCTTGATCATATATTGTGAACTTATACAATATATCATCATTTTTTGACCATTAGATACTCAGTTGTGTATTGATCCTTTTTACCATTATAGAGGGCTTTGTAAGTTAGGTTCCTAAATTGCTAAAGGGTGCTAGCTCAATGAAAGAGCGTCCACCTTACAAGCATGATGTTGGTGGTTCGATTCCTCCATGCCCTAATGATATTATAATATCGGTTACAAACAACTAAATTAGTAAGCAAAAAATAAGAGATAAGTGACTAAACAGTGAGAGATAAGTGACCAAACAAAATGACAAGAAATCGTATATAAAACTACTAAAAACGATTATATTAGTGACCAAAAAATGAGAGATGCAAAACTAGGCATTAAAAAGGATGCAACACGTGGCGCTAATGATGAAGCTAAACATGGCCTTGATATGGTAGAAAAATAAGATGATACTTTGGATGCAAAACATGGCGCTACATAGGAAGCAAAATATGGTACAACAATAGAAGAAATATTTGGCGTTATTTTGGTAGCAAAACACGATGCAAAAAAGGAAGCAAAAATTGGTGCAAATTTGGAAGCGAAAATGGGCACATATTTGGAAGTAAAACAAGGTGCAAAATGGGATGCTAAAGTGGTAGCAAAAATGGATGCAATATTGGATGCTAATTTGGATGCTAACATGGTGCTATTAAGGATGCAAATATGGTTCTAATGAAGATGTCATTTAAGAAGCAAAAGCGGGCACTCGCTAGGAAGCAAAATATGATGTTATTTATGAAGAAAACCTTGATGTTGTTTAGGAAGCAAAGTTGGACGCTATTCTGGAAGCAAAAAAATAGACGCTATTTTGGACATCATAAAGGATGCTATCTAAGAAGCTGAAAAAGAAGTTTTTTGAGATGATTTAAGTTTTTTCCATGACATGTCCCATTTAACGTCTAGTTTGACCACTCAATGTAAAAAAAATACACTAAAAAAGGACGCTAATTCTAGGATTTGTTGTAGTGAAATAGCCCTTGTATAGGTTGTTAGTAAAATATACAAGTACACTTGGTGACAAGAGACTTTGCCAAACTAAAGCAAAGATAATGGAAAATGGTGAGATAATTCAAGCTTATATAAAAAAGTTAGATATGAGTTTTTCTTAGGACACATGATAGTGAAAGTTTCATTTCAATGTAGTTACGACTTAAGTTGTCAAGAAAATAATGCATTCATATTATAAAAGTACATCTTTTTTCATCAATATTTGATGAACATCCAAATAGGAACTTGTTATTATATAGTTTACTTTATGAGATTATGATGCAACTTATTTTTGGAAAGAAGTTGTGAGCAAAGAATGCAGGTGCTCATGGTTGCAAGAAGCACTGTCAAATGAGAAATCAGTAAGTCAAAAGTGAAAGAGAATTTCCTTGATGGGAAAGGTAATATCTAGAAGCAGTATGATTCCTCGATTATTATGAAAGGTTAGTAAGATGTTATCATTTGATTAAGCAATTGCATTTATGGAAAAACATAGTTTAGAAAACTTGATATGTGAGGAATATACTTTGTAAGAAGTTATGAATTTTTTTATTGAAATACTTGAGTGTGGTAGCCATGGAAATTTTTAGAATGATCAGTTGTGTATATGGCATATCTATGATAATGTAATTGTTTCATAGAATTTTTGAATGGTTTGTGAATGCATAGATATTAAATGTATCAAGTTATGCAAAAGATAATGTGTTGTTAAACATATTGGAAGTATAATGTTGTGAATTAAGATTTAGTAAACATGCCTTGATGTTGAGCAGGTAAGATCTGGAACATCAAGATTATTGAGTTTCCATGTGTATATGGTATTGATACGGTGGGCTTAGGAACATTGGGAATGTTTAGAGTTATTAAAGTTTTAGTTTGATGTGGAGCCAGTAGTCTCTGGAAACACTGAGTATGTTTAGTAATTATTATAATATTTCATGTATGTAATATTGTTTTTGGAAAAGGTATTAATTATTACAAGTAATGAATTATTGTTGTTCCAAAATACTGTAACTGAAGAACTGAATATGAATATATGAAATCAGTTAAAAAAAATGCAACTAAAGACTAATCAGATAAAGAGTTACATAATTTTTGAGCTGACCATGGGGGATGCCCTGGGTTATAAGACTCTAACTTCTAAGAAAAATTTTCTACACTAAACAAATATTTTTAAGACAAAGTATACAGGATTAACCAACTCATGAAGAGGAAGAATAAAATTGGATATTCAAACTATGCGATTAAATAAAATAAATTGAGTTTGGTGTTGAGCATGTTGTCTCTGGAACACCTAAGTTGTTCATACTCTGAAATTTTTGATAAGTTAGAATAGAGTTTCTAGTGAGCACTTGCGAGGTGTTAGGATTTGTTGAGCACTCTATGATATTAAAGTCCCAAGAACAGAGCTACTAGTCATGAGCACCCAGAGGAGGTGTTGGGCTCTCTAGTGATATCTTTTGTGATGCTAATATTCCAGGCTCTTTGCAAGAGACACACCCAAGAGATATAAAATATGATCAAGGGTATCATCCTTGTATTAGATATATAAAATATATACAAGTTGAGGAGGCCTGCACGTGAACAAATAGATCCATGAGGATATGACCCTCATGTATATATGCATGCCAAAATTCTTGAAAGAAGATTTCAGCCAAGAAGCACTTGAAACATCAATTTCATAGGAAAGGTATGTGTGATTTTTAGTAATTTATGCAACATAATATGATGAATGATGAAACATTGGACTACAAAGTTGTATAAGATGTGAATTCTCATGTGACAAATGTGATAAAAAGATTGTTGTTATGTGCATTAGTAATTGCTTTCAATCATTAAATGTTTCAGAATATGTGAGAACGTTATGATTATGCATATGTTATATTAATGTGATATGAATTACTTATGTTTCAGAGCAATGTGCAAATGATTAAATGTACTTGGGAGTGGTAATATTATACAAAATGTATAGATATTTATGATAAAATGGCAAGTCATGTGCTATAAATTCAAATACCCGAATGATTTGTTTTAGATTATGAATTTGATATATTTCATGTATGATTGACAAATGTTGTAGGAACATATTTGAAAGTAAATCTAATCTTTAAAAGTTATTATTGACAACAACAACATTGTGTTCCAAAACATTTTCTCTCTATGTTCCTCTTGATTTTAATAATAATATTTATGCATATATTTTGTGTTAATCCCTGAAAAAGCTTGTAGTGTTTGTGTAAACCGTAGGTTATGAAAGGAAAAGAATATTAGAGACATTTTGAAGAAACGCCAAAGCAAGCAAATAACGATAAAGCTTGATATTGCAAGGGAAAATGTATGTTGAAGATAATAGCTTGAAATCTTCCCACACTGAGGATGATGTACCTTTAAGGGGCGAAGGATGTAACAACCCCTCTATTCCCTCAAGTCATCTACAAAACAAAATACATTTCATTATAAAAGAATGGTTCAATTATTAGTAATAGATATTTTAACAAATAGAGTAGTTAGGGTTGGATTATAGATGTAAAAGACATGTCAATCCAAATAAAAAAATATAAGATAAAAAGAAAAGGGGAACCGAAATTTGCCTAGTTGGGGAGGAAGGTCAACGTTGCATGAGGGAAATTTCTAGAAGGACATGAGTAGGGGGGAACGATATTTATTAACTAG
Organism: Pseudotsuga menziesii; assembly: GCA_001517045.1. Lineage (NCBI taxonomy): Eukaryota > Viridiplantae > Streptophyta > Pinopsida > Pinales > Pinaceae > Pseudotsuga > Pseudotsuga menziesii. The sequence continues at coordinate 68,911 of LPNX011184793.1, forward strand.
TGTGGAGTGCATAAGGAATGATAGGGAGTTGAGATATGCGTGGGGTGCAATAGAAGGAAGAGATACCGCTATATTATTTTTTTGAAAAGGAAGAGATTGGCATGCATTTACTCAACCCTTGGTTACAGTGGGAGTCTCAGTGGAGAGATCCAATACCACAACCATATAGTTTTCATGAATAAATCATGAAAGAGTCCGATTTTCGATGGAGAGAAGTCTTCAGCTCCTGGAAATGAATACAAAGCAGAAATTTTGTGTAGGTTGAGGATAGACCTCGACGTTGAAGGAAGAACACGATGGTGGAAGCATTGCTTGGACTTATCCTTTATTTATTGTTTGCATGTATTCAAAATTCAAGCCATTGTAGAGTGGAGTTTAGCAGCTCAACCAGGCATGTAGCGTGGCTTGAAGTGAAAGACACCAGTTAGGTTATAGTGATCCTTTTTCTAGAGCAACCAAAACGCAAAAACTACAGGTTTTACGTCGTGTTATTTTTCCTGCTAATTATTTCGATAATGTTTTCTTGGAACCCGAGTCTTTGTATGTGGAAAGGGGATTGACATATTTGGGAAAGAGTCGACCTATTACCTATTTTGCTGAGGTCGGTACTTCATTCTTGGATAGTTTTAGTTGCACCTTTGTATTGTGTAACAAATCCTTTCATATATTGTCTTATTTATGTAAAACTGAATTATAACTCCTTATAAGTGACGTTCCTGAGTGGGAAGTAGTGAACTTAACATAGAACTAAAACCCATATCTATTATGATGTTTACAAACATTACTTTTGGTGGGGAAATAACAATTTCTAGGCAAGATCACCATTTCCACATTGTATGTATTAAATGGGAATACACAATGTTTTTAGTGAGGATAATTGCCATACCTGCTAGCATACCGATCAGTTTGGAAGGTGGATTGATAATGTTAATCCGTGTGATGTTTTCATTGAGGATAGTCACCATACCTATTAGAATACCGATGGATTTGGTAGGTGGACTGATAATGTTAATCTGTGTTCATAATTCTCCTTTTTCCTTTGGTTTCGAGGGTTAATAGAATTATATATTTTTGTTTATTGTAATTATCACTGTTTGTAATTCTTTTGAATTGAAGGATACTTGCGCTTATATTTTTGTTTAATAAAGGAGAGGTTCTCTTTGATAAATGACTCTTAAAATTTAATCATGTTGGAAAATGTTGCAAAATCAATCTCTCCTTGAGAGTCAAATTGAGTGTTTAGGGTGAACATTGGAAATGGTTCTTTCTTTAAAAGTTTAACGGGTCACTGGGAATCAATTATAATGTTTTTAATGAGTATAAATTCTCCAAATGAGGATATACCTCTTGAATAAGATTTAGTTCCTTCGGTTAAATGGAAAGACATACTAATAAAGTATATGTAAGGGTGTTATATAGAAAAAGGGATTATACCTATAATGTTGGAACTTCCATTCTATTTTTGGATAAAGAGTCGAATATAGGATGACTAATAATATCTAAAGTGAGAAGATGTTGTATTTTATTAGTCCATTATTAAGAAGAGAATCATTGCAATAAAGCTATAGAGTGTCTTGAAAATGTTCTTTATAAAAGATCCCTTGAGAAAAGGGGAAGTAAATCACAGTAGATGTGTGCAGAATTACAACCTCTGTTGTTGATTGAAAATAATAAAAAGATTATCAAATTTTTGTGGACGTAGCCCCTCATTGGGGTGAACCATGTACACTGGAGTCTCTTTATTTCATATGTTATTTTTATGCATTTTATTCTTGAAAATTAGCCCAAGTTCATTAGAGGACATTTCAATTTAAAATGGGCCTTCAAAAATAATACAAATTCCATGTCATCATGTATTATCCAATCAAAATGCTTTAAAATTAAAGAAGGGAGCACCTCTTAAACAATTTTTTAATATAAATTTGGGGATAGGTATCATAAAAAAACTACTTTTTTTTTGTATTTTCGACATATCTCCCTCTACTTTTATTTATTTATTTTAATTATACATCCAACGAGCTCTCTCGATCGAAATTTGAGTAAAAACATAGGGAGATATGTAAAAAATACGAACAAAAAAGTAGTTTTTCTTTTCTTCCTCCAAAATTAATAAATATTATTTTATTATTTTAACTATTATTTTATTAATTTTCCTTAGGAGGCCCANTTATTATGCTTTTCCATCTTTCATTTCTAAAAGAATACTCTTTTCTTTAGTTGTACGATGGTTAATAAGATGTACTAGTGAATGACTAACCTTCTCATCTAAAATAGATGGACAAACTTTGCACATAAAATGCATACAATCAAGAAGAACTATGTAATATAATAGTTCATCTTTAATGAATAATAGGTAATAGATGATACAATTTATATTTTGGCGAAAGTTTATAAAGTCATTTAAGTTATTTTGTGAGGGAACTTATCTAGGAAGTTTAAATAGTATCTTACCCCTTTTATTTAATATTTGTTTTAAAGGTAAATAATTAATACCTTGTAAGAGAATATTATCCTTTGGGATATATATATATATATATGTGGGCAGTTGCTTAAAGTATTGGCTTGGTGATATTATGCTTGCAAATGAAAAAATTACATAAGTGAATAAATATATTCATTGATTCTAAATGGCTAATGGTACACACTTTATCATGAATATGGTATTGTTAGAGGTTTTAATTTGGAAGAGATTACTCCCATTTGATCAAGAATATTCAACCCTTACCTTGTTTATAACCATTATGCAATATTAAATACTAACTTATTTGGTTGTAATTTAAATTGGGTTTGATGAAATTGTTCATATGTAATGCATGAATTCCTTATTGCCATAAGAACATTTGACTAATTGTTTGAAGTAGAAAAAAAATATATTTATTACCCAACTCTTGAAATAGTAGAGTGGATTTTGGGTGTGTTACAACAACCTATCTTCAAAGATAACGAAGGAAATGATCTTTTTGTACGTCATATGCCTACCGTTTTTGAAACATTTCCAGTAGTTTTGGTAAACAAAGAAGGAATTGTGAAATTTGATGTTCCTTTTAGGAGGGAAGAATCAAAATATAGTGTTGAAAAAGTAGGTGTAATTGTTGATTTGTATGGTGGTGGAATTGAAATAATTAGTTTTGGTGATCTTGCTATAGTAAAAAAATGTGTTAGACGTGCTAAATTATGTGAAATTTTTTAAATTAGATTGTGCTACTCTAAAATACGATGGTGTTTTTCATAGTAGTACAAGGGGTTGATTTACTTTCATACATGCTACATTTTCTCTCCTTTGATTTTTTGGACATAATTGGCATGGAATTAGAATCCTATTTGATGATGTTTTGCTGGTATTGACCAATATTTGGATGCTTGAGTAGAATTTGGAGCATTCCAAAAATTGGGAGATCCATCTACTAAGAGACACATGGTATGGTATTGCTCTTATTTATTCTCTAATCGATATTAGTACATAGGGACTTCACTTAGTGAACCTCTCACATTGCACGTGCAATCGTGGGATATTAAAGAATACCCTTAATTTCCAGAGATATTGAGCCAAACTCGTTTTGTTGAACCCCCTCCCAATACTTAAGACCTCCTCCCCACCCCTTTTTATACCTCAATCCTTATAAACCACCCTACCCAACCCCACCTTAAACCCCTCATCCCCCCCAATACCTACAATATATTGGTTCAATTTTTGATAATTTTAAAACCCACAATATGAACTAATGTGATAGGATATTGGTCAACAAGTGAAGCCCCCATGTATTAGTACGAAATTTATCTCCATAATTTTAAATTACGATGGAATCTATGGAAGCATTGGTTTATACATTCATGTTGGCAATGACCCTAAGGATAATGTTTTTTGCTATTTTCTTCTGAGAACCATCCAAATTTCTAGGTAGAGGGGGGAAATAAATTTTCTTCTCCAAATCCTCATTCTTTCTCTCAAATAAAAGAGAGAATAACCTTCCCTATAGGGGAAGGTCATTCTCTCTATTAGTCCTCATTATCCTCAAAAGGATCCCTAAGTTGTTCAGAGGGTTTCCCAAAGGCGACGTATCATTAGGGGAGTTTTGAGGTAAAAAATGGGCCTCAAAACAAATATTGTACAATTAAAATTCACTTTATAACAACCAATAGGATTCAAGATGATGATGTCAACCTTAAGGGTAAAATTTGTAAAAAAAAATGGAGGGAAAAAAACTACTTTTTTCTTATCGTATTTTTGGCATATCTCCTTATGGGTTCACCCAAATTTTGAGTTTGGGGTGTTTTTGGAAGTGGAATTTAATTCCACATCCAGCCCATACCCATACTGCCTACTTCTAAGGTAGACACGACACCCAAAAATGAAAATTTTAATAATTTTTTTTAAATACTAAAATACATTTTTATTGAAATTTTCAGTTTTGGGTGCCGTGGGTACCTCAAAAGTATGCAGTGTGGGTATGGGTTGGATGAAGAAGTAAATTATGCATCCAATGAGTCCCAAAACTTGAAAATTGGGTGAACTAATAGTGAGATATGTCAAAAAAACAATAAGAAAAAAAGTTTATCTTTTTCCCCTCCAAAATTTTGAACTTTTATTTTATTATTATAAATCTTATTTAATTATTTCCCTTATGAGGTCCATTTAGACCTCAATTCTCCCCTAATGAGGGCATGACCAGTAAATCTCACAAGTAAACAAGATATGAAGATGACGACTGAGGTTGCAGTTTCCATTATTAGGTGATCTAGTATCGTGTTATGTTTATGATATAATAACAAAGTTAATAGATCTCAACCAATACAATAGTTTCTATGGCTACATAGACCATTGATAATTCCAAAACCAAGGCAAGAGAAACCTCTGTAGGAATGTCCCTAAAACCACTTAATTTAGAATGGATGGGGAACTACTCCTCTTATGGGTTTTGCAATGGATCTATTTGTAGTATTAATATCTATTATCTTGAAGATTTATAATTATTTTGTTTTATTGGATGAGATTTTGGCTAGATGGGGCTAGAGGAACTCCAAAATTTGCTCGACAAGATATTGAAGGAAAAAAAGAACCGAGGGATCCAAACTCAGACCAAATGGGGGATTTGAGTTTTTAGCTTAAATCTTGTTTCAATAGTTTGATCGTGCAATTAATTTTCACTAAGGTTTTTTGGAATATGGGTGCGCGACTTGTTGAAATTGATCCATATTTATAGTAAAAAATATTGATATGTTATCTTCATTAAGATGGTCATACCTTGTTGGATAATTAATTGATAGATTATTGAATCTCTAGAGCACGAGGTCTATCATATATATGTTCCAGGAATAGTTGAACTATGGTTTGTACCTATCATTTCCTCGTTATCAGGCTTCCAATAAAGAAATTGAAAGAGGTATTTCCTATAATAAATTGAAGGATCTATTCCCTTTCATAATTATGATGATTATTATCAAAGAATAATATAATATTTAGTTTCTTTTAGTTAACATATTTCATTGAGTGAGTGAAGATTAAAAAGTTATTACCTAAAGAACCTTTTGGGGATTTGACAAAATCATCTGAGTATAATTGGAATCTGAGGTTTGGATTGATTCATCTATTAAGACCTTGAAAAGATAATTCCTATCAATCATCTATATTAGTTTTTTTTAGGGAACTGATATCACACGAATAAGGTAAAATGTCATTCAAAGGGCCTATAATGATTTATCATAGGGATGAGCCAACTTGAAATTTTGGCATTATAGAGTCTTCTAATAGAAATAATGGATTGTTGTTGTCTTGATTTTGATTGAAAACCAAGATATTGGCTCGATAGAGGAGAAATCTACCGAGAACACTTGTGACGCAGTTGAAGCCTCACCCGAGATATTTGATGGGAACTGCCAAAGCCATGTTTCTGCAGTTAGTGAGGGATATTTCACTCGACCAAAAACCAAGAATTACACTTCTATTCTCATTCATTTAGTCAATACAATAACCTTCAAATCCGTCGATATATATGACATAATATAACATAATATAGCATAAACCATTAACACATATTAACTAACATTCCATATAATCATGTGAATAGATGTGTGAAACATATATGAGTTCTTTCATAGGAGATTATGGGGTGTGTGCAAGAAGATGAGGGACCTTTTAGGTTCAGTCCTAGTTTTTGAAAACACGATCACGTTACATAAAAATATAACACGTTTCTGATACATAGCACTTGCTATGGTTAAACCCGAGCCTGACATGTCATTAGACATGTATATGATAGTTAAACATAATGCGTACATGTTATATAACTACAAAATGCATATGCGTTATTTAGTTAGACAACGCGTATATGTTTTGTAAATTTAAAATCAATTTAATTACACAGTCCTGATACCTGCGGTGCATTTCACCAATCAGAAACGTGAACTTGAGCTTGGACATGCATGGATTTTGTTTGGGTACACATGGTATTCCTAAAAGACCGAACACCTTGAGCAACTGCTTCACACAAATAGATCAGAGATCAACACCTCGATGTTTGTCACGTGGTTAAAACCCTCAAGAGGGAAACAGTCCACGACCCCATCCAAATAGCTACTTGGAGCAATTTATTATGCAAAATAAAGAAAGTTACATGAGCTTTTCATAATCAATCAACTAGTCAAGGACCCTCTATTCTATTTAAATAGAGATCATAGACCAATCGAGTGTTAAGCCACGGATCAATGGTAGGTATGATCTAAGAGAAGTTGAACCGTCGGATCACTCTATGTCTAGAACATATCGTGACCTTCGGATTAGAATATTTACAAATGCATACTAATGCATACTAAAGAAACACACTTTTACCTAACGGATATATTACACAAGTTGATCTTAGCGAACTCCTAAGTGTCTAAATATCCTAACATCCCCCCTTAAGAACAACTTGGGATAGGATTGAAGGATTTACAAAAGGGACACTATTAGGAGAAGGAAGGAGGCATTAGAGCCTATCCCCCCTTAAGGACACATTCCTAAACTCCTAACATAGACCGAAGTTTAGAAAACTTCGCTTCTGTAAGAGACTTGGTGAAGATGTCTACAACTTGATCATCTGTAGGGCAATAGAGAACTTCAATAACACTATCATGAACAAGATTTCTGATGAAGTGCATGTGTAGCTCAATGTGTTTGCTACACTGATGTAGAACTAGATCTTTGGAAAGCTTGATGGCACTTTGATTGTCGCACCAAAGTGGAGTAGGCTGCTGCTGCTCGAATCCAAACTCTGAAAGGATTTGTCGAAGTCATAAAGCTTCCTGATTGGCATTAACTGCTGCTCGATATTCTGCTTTTGCTGAAGAAAGAGCAAGAGCTTGTTGTTTCTTACAAGCCCAAGTGACAAGTCTAGATCCTAGATTGAAAACATAACTTGCAGTAGACTTTCGATCATTAGGATCCCCATCCCAATCTAAATTAGTGAAACCAACCATCAAAGGTTTCCCCCCTGTACTGTAATGAATCCCAAACTGAATTGTACCTCGAATATATCGAAGTATTCTTTTTGCTGCTTTCTAGTGACTTTCATGAGGATTTTGCATATAACGGGCAACACGACCAACGGCAAAGGAAAGGTCAGGACAAGAATGAGTCAAGTATAAAAGACTACCAACAAGATGATGATACAAGGTAGCATCTACTTCAGGGGAAGTACAAGTGGCAGAAAGTTTGACTCTAGACTGGAAGGGAGAAGGGGCTAGTTTACAATATTCCATGTGGAAGCGACGAAGAAGGTCACAAGCATACTTAGACTAGGAAAGAAAGATTCCTTCTTTGGTTTGCAAGTCTTGGAGACCAAGAAAATAATGCAAATGTCCTAAGTCTAACATTTCAAAATTTTGCTTAAGACTAGATTTCACATGGGTTATAAGCTTAGGGTCACTACCAGTAAGGATAAGATCATCAACATAAAGAACAAGTATGATGAGATGGTTTCCTACTTTCTTGGTATAGACATTGGGGTCATAATGGTATCTAGAAAAACCAGTGTCAAGGAGAAAGCTATCCATTTTGGCATACCAAGCTCTAGGAGCTTGCTTAAGGCCATATAAGGATTTCTTAAGGAGACAAACAAGACTAGAGTTATTCTAAATATATCTAGGAGGTTGTTCCATGTAAATTTCCTCATGTAAATCACCATGTAAGAAGGCAGACTTGACATCCATTTGATGGACTTCCCAGTTATGTAATGCTGCAAGGGAAAGAACAAGGAGGATGGAGTTCATTTTTGATACAGGGGAAAAGGTTTCATTGTAGTCAATCCCTTCAACTTGGGAAAAAACTTTGGCAACTAACCTTGCCTTAAGTATTTCAACACTTCCATTTGATGCATACTTAGTTCTGTAGACCCATTTACATCTGACAAGTTTTCTTCCTTTTGGAAGAGGAACAAGATCCCAAGTATCGTTCGCCTCTAAGGAACGATATTCTTCATGCATAGCTGCATCCCAATCTGGATTTCCTGAAGCTTCTGCAAAAGTTTTTGGATCATGATTCTCATAAACTTGAGCCAAAAGAGAAGAGGCTCGCTGAAATTGAGAACGTGTTCGACATTGATCTCTAGGATTATCGGCAAGATCACCAACTGCTTCACATGTTGAACGGACCCATCAAGGAAGTATTGGTGCTGGTGCAATTTGAAGAACATGAGCAGGTGGAGGTGGATTTTCATCCTCACTGTCATCATCATAAACTGGAGTTGGAAACCTGTCAAGGAAGTTGGAAGAAGAAGAAGAAGGCACAATCGCCGAATTAGGCTCGCAGGCCAAAGATGGCACACCTGCCAAGTTAGGCTCGTAGGCTAAGAGATTTTCATCAAATTTAAAATATCTTCTAATGATTATATCATGTGAATGGGGTTGAAGAAGTCGATAACCTTTTACATCTTCAGAATATCCAACAAATATGCTTTTTTCACTTTTAGGCTGCAATGCTTTCCGTTTTTCATCCGGAATGTGAGCCCATGCTTCACAACCAAACACACGAAAATGAATTACATCTTGTTTAATTTTACTCCATGCTTCTTTCGGTGTTATACCTTGTAAAACTTTAGTGTGTGTGTAATTAACTATGTAATTTGCACAATTTATGGCCTCATCCCAATATTGAAGACTTAGTCCCTTAGATTGGATCATACAATTAGCCATTTCTTTTAAAGTGCATTTCTTTCATTCAACTACACCATTTTGTTACGGTGTATATGGAATAGTGTGTTGTTTTTGGATTCCTTGTTCAATGCAAAAAGTAGTGAACTTGTTGTTAACATATTCTCCTCCATTGTAAGATCTTAACTTAATAATTTGATGACCAAATTGTTTTTCAACAAGGGCCTTGTAGGCCAAGAACATGTTAAATACTTCGCTCTTAAGTTTTAGGAAGTAAACCCAAGTGCATCTGGAGTAGTCATCAATGAAAGTTAAGAAATATTTGAAACCAGAAAAGGAAGCAGATGGAAGAGGACCACACAAGTCACTATGCACAAGCTCCAAAGGAACCGAGGCGTGCCAAGAGGCACATTTGTCAAAACTTTCTCAATGATTTTTTTCGATTACACAACCGGAACAAACACCATCCTTGCAAGATACCATTGAAATACTAGTCACCATATTGTCTTTACATAGTTGTTGCAATGAGCGATAATTTATGTGACCAAATCGCTCATGCCAAAGTTTGCTCAAGTTATCACTATGAGCAACAAAAACTGAAGGAAAAGGTGATGACCCAAAGTTGTTAAATTTGTACAACTTGGTAATATCATCAACAGTTCCAGTAGCAAGGACATTTTGAGGATTTTTAAAATCCTTGATTACAACTTGGTGAGGTGTAAATGTCACAGTTTTACCTTCACCTGAATGAGTAATATGATAGACTGATAACAAATTGCAATTTTTTTTTGGAATGCATAGTACATGATTGAAATGACCATTTTCTACTGGAACTGTTCCAGATCCTACAACACTTAGAGATCTATCATCACCAACAAATATTTGTTTGGTGTTACATTCATGCATAGTAGAAAATATGGCTTGATCCTTAGCAATATGATAAGATGCTCCAGAATCAATAAGTCATTCATTTGAAGTAGAAGAAGAAGATGCAGTATAAGAGTAACCAGAAGCACAAAGTGCATGCCCATGAGAGTTAGATTCTGAAGACGAATCTATGTTGATGTGGTGCTTCTTCATTGCTTCTTCCAAGGCTTCTATCTTCTTGAAACATTTAGATTCATCATGATTATCTTTCCCACAAAAATTCAATGATGCTCAGCCTGCTTTCATTTTTGCTTGGATCCTTTGTCATTTTTTAAAGAAGGAGTTGACTGAGAGGGTTTGGTACCCTTGTTGTTTGGCTTATTATTGCAAAAATTCTGTTTCTTGGGAGGCTTGGACTTTTCGTTGTGTTGGGACAATAAGGCTTTCCTAGATGTATCTGCATTGTTAATTATTCCAAGATGAATGAACTTATCTTGCTCTCTAATTAATGAATCACAAAAGGATTCAAGACTAGGCTCTTGATAGCTAGTTGTCATCAATGATTCTTTCATGGAGTAGAATGTAGATACAAAAATAGAATATGTAGGTCCAAGTTTGGAAAGAATATAATAAATACATTGTTTGTCTTCTTTCTTAATCTTGCATTGTGCACATAAGAGTCTAAGAGTTTTATACTTAGATAAATAGTGTTGAATGCATGAAAAATCATTTGGATTCAAGGAAAGCAACTCATTCTCAAGTTGATGACCCCGAATTTCATTGCGTTTACCAAACACAGATTCCAACTTTTCCCAAGCATTATTAGGTTCATGAATTCTAGATATGTGGAATCGTAAATCAGTAGAGATTGACATCCCAATAAATCCAAGAGCTTCATCACATCTATTTTCCCATTTAATTTTCTTATCATCATTAGTGGGTTCTGTTTTTTTTCCTGAGGTTATCTTGAAAAGTCCCCTACTGCGTAGAACATCCTCTATACAAGATTTCCCTGAGAAATAGTTAGAACTTGTAAGTATAATATCACAAGGGGCGGCCATACTATAAAATAATGACTAAAAAAATAGAAACTAACTTTCTGGTTGCAAAGAGCACTAAAAAATATGCGGTTTTAAAAAAAATGGCACTGAAAAATGATTCTTGATGATGAAGTTATGCTTGATCAAAGAAAATGTTGAAGATGTCCCCAATAGTGACGTGGCAGATATCAACTTGACCAAATAAAAAAAAGAACCCCCCTCTTCCCAAGGTCAACCTTTGACAATCACTTTACAATAAAATTGCTTTCAAATGAATCACTTTTATAGAATAAGTGAGGTTCACTTTTACAATAATGTTACTTTTAAATAGTGCAACAATAAATTAAAAGACTTAAGTGACTCACTTTTTATTTTATTTTATTTATGTGAGATGCACTTTTACAATAAAGTAACTTGAAAATAGAAATTGCACGCTCTAAAAAGTAGCTTAATAAGACTGGAATTCAAGACCTATTAAGGAATAAAACAACTTTGGACCAAGTGAGCTAAGTTTAAAAGGTACGTAAAATAATGGAAAGAGGAAGGGTTTTTTTTTTTTTTTTTTACTCTTCTCTCTCGTTCTCTGTGCTTTCCTTTTTTTTCTTGCAAATCACAAAAAAACGAAAAACAAAAAACAAAAAAAACGTTTTCCACACAATGAGGTTAGATCTTGGTTAGCTTACCTAGAAAGTGTACGTTTTCAAGTTTTCTCGCTATTTCTGATTTGCCATGATTGTACAAGGTGCATGGCAAAGAGCATACGTAGTCGAGAAGACAAGAAAAACTTTCCCTTACTGTTTCTGATTCGTCGTGATCACGCAAGGTGCACGACAAAGAGCATACGCAGTCAGGGAAGGCAACAGTCTGAGACTAAAAGAAAAAAAAGAACTAATAATAAAACGGATAAGATATGAGAGATTTAAAATAAAACAAATCCATCACTATAACATTATACCTTCAGATTTGCCGAAATGGGTGTTTCTGGAACAAACAGAAACAATTTTCAATGAAATGAAAAACTATTTCCCAATAGAAATGGTGCTCTGGATGCAATGGAATAGCTCCCACAAGAAAAAAATGCACAAAAAATCCAGAGCCAGAAACCCTTTCAAAGTTTTGGCAACACCGGTTCCAGATCTAGATAAAAAACGAAAGCGGCTCTTCATAAAAGCTCTGATACCATGTTCGAGTACATAGGGCATTTCCAAAAGACCGAACACCTTGAGCAACTGCTTCACACAAATAGATCAGAGATCAACACACCGATGTTTGTCACGTGGTTAAAATGCTCGAGAGGGAAACAGTCCACGACCCCAGCCAAATAGCTACTTGGAGCAATTTATTATGCAAAAGAAAGAAAGTTACACGAGCTTCTTATAATCGATCAACTAGCCAAGGACACTCTATGCTCTTTAAATAGAGATCATAGACCAATCAGGTGTTAAGCCATAGATCAATGGTAGGTATGATCTAAGAGAAGTTGAACCGTCGGATTAGAATATTTACAAATGCATACTAATTCATATTAAAGAAACACACTTTTACCTAATGGATATATTACACAAGTTGATCTTAACTAACTCCTAAGTGTCTAAATATCCTAACAGATTTGGTGCCATATATTATTGGAGGAGCTGGATTTCACTGGAGGGGAGGAAAATTCACCAGTGAATTTTCATCTAATCAGGTAATTCATTCACCCTTAACATTTTTTGTCAATTCTAAACCTAAATTACCGTTTTTTTATAGTTAAAAAAAACCAAATTTTGAAATATTTAGCAAATTATAAATAATCCAATATCTAATTAAATTCACATCTCCTTCAACCAAGATGAGTGAATACTTACAATGAATCCCTTTTCAAGAAATCAAGAATTCCTAATGCAACCAAAAATTGAAAATATAGAACTCCTCCCTTTCTACAATGTATCCATCCACATCCCCGACTATGGGTGATAGGGAGGAAAATGATACCCTGAGAAGGAATGATGTGCCCCACAATGTCAGCTTGAATCCCATCCCACATGGTGGAGCTGACAAGATTTCCATGCAGTTTTGCACCAGCTTGGAACCGACCCTATGCAGTGGTGACGTCTCTTCCGTGCAGGCTTCGAACTCAGCTCTGGGTGACGATGAACACAACTCCCCATAAGAAAGACATCCTTTCGATAGTTAATGTCAAGCAGGATGAGATCAACACATTTATTGTCAACCATAATGTGATTCGTGCTCTAGGTAGAGGGGTTATCAGCTCCTTCATCCACCAACCTTTGATGTTTCATTTCACCCTGCCCTGTCAACCCATGCCTAAATCTCATCGGCCAGACCCTGCACAGCATCCAGGTCTCCATTCCATTTTCCATTCTCCCTTCGCTCCCTGGTTTACGGTGATAAGTATGCCACCCATTCAATGTGGCACTATGAGGCAGGGAGGACATCAAGGAAGAGGCTGCAATTCTAGACCCATGCCATTCATAACTCAAGAAAGTTTTGAAGGATTTGACATTGAGGTTCTAGAGGATCTGCACGCTAAGATGGATGACTAGGAGAATGAGATTTCCAACTCCATCTCGACAGCCCGCCACACTCCAGACCAGAGAAGGAATTATTGGACTATAAAAAACCTGCTCACCTGTCTTATTTTTCTCTCGGTTAATCTTCACGCAACTCCTGAAGGCCTACCTATTGGCCCCATTCCTCTTGAGCTTGCACCTCCCTTGGTGCACCCAGCACCTTCCTCCCCTGTTCCTCATCGCCCCATTTCCACCCCTGCACCCTGCATTCCCTCTGCCCCGGATCCCATGGACACCACCCCTATTTCTCCCCCTCCATCTTAGCGACAGTTCACCTCTTCAACATGGAAAATGGCCAACGTTCTTCCTCTCAATAAAATGGCCCCTTTTCCAGTCAAGTGACCTAATTCCGACCACAAGGATAACACATACAGTTCCAAAGGCAGTGGAACCTCCAGTAGTGCCAACAGTTCGAGTGAAGAAGCAGAAGCCCACAAGGAATAGGATGAGCAACTAGGTACCAGATGTGGCACACTGATCATTGAGGTGCCCTTCGTCAAGTATTATGCTTGGGTTCTATGTTCCAATATTTCTCATTATAAGTTTTGTTTTGGAACAATCTTCTTCGGAGCAGTTTTATTCAGGCTAGGCCAGTAATTTTTGTAACACTTCAAACATTAAACATGTTTTGTAAGATCTATTTTCCCTTTCAAAGGGAGGATCACTTCAACAGTCCTAGCTTTCCTATCCCCTCCCGGTAGACCAGTGTGTTTCCTCTGTTTCTGCTTACTTGCATGCTGGACATGCTGACTTGTACCTTTATCTGTATTTTTATTTCCTTTTAATAGAATAGACCTGAACGTACAATAAAAAAAATGTATCCATCCACATGAAACCCAAATTTCCAACCCACAAAGGCCATTTCCCCATGATACTAATTGAATAAATTTCTTTGAAAATGGCCATAACAAGATGAAATGCATGCACATACATGAATAGAAAAAATGCATAAAAATATAGTAACTTGGTTTCTCAAAATTTCATCACGATCATTTGTCCATGAACATAATCAAAATTTCATCACAAGTGTATGTAGCTATACATTGCCTCTTAGTTAAGCACCCTTAACTAAATGCCAAAACACATTAACAAAGTGCCTCTCGGGCCTACCCTTTTAAACATAAAAAAATGTATTATATATAAATCAACAATATATATCTATATATAAACATAAAGTTAAAACTAGTAACTATGACTATTTTTATTCCTTCCTCCAGTTTTAGCAGCCACCACCATTTTTCCACTAATATATTTGCACTTCTTGATTATAGAACCCACCTCATTTGTGTTTTAAATATACCTTTCTCAACACTTTTCTCTTGTTCTGCGCATCTGACTTAGCCTCTGTGCCCCTGGCCTTATAAATGGAAAACAAAAGTTGACATATGAACCTTCAAGACATCCTGAAACCACCATACAAGCTCGATATTCATCACACTGTCAAAGAGTTCATAACCATCATGCAGTTCTTACTACGATGTGGATCTAGAATCATCGATCTAAATTGTGGAAATTGAACCCAGGTGATAGATCAATTGCACTCATAAAATTACTAATCAAACATGCAAATTTACACACAAAGGAGACTGAAATTGGAGGATAACAATAATCTGTATTGAATAAGTGTACAATAGCCAAACTTGTGAAGCCATAGGCTGCTGCAATAAATAATTACATGAGAGATTCTAATGCATAAGGATGCCATTCGAAATAGGTCAAAAGCAAGCTTACTAAATCTAGTCAAATCCCCCATAGGTGCATAAAGCAGTTTCCAAATATGCCTAGGAGCTCACGAATTGGAAAAATCAAGTAGGCAAGCTAATAGGTGATGGAAAGAAAACTCATACATGCTTTTACTAGGAGAAAATAATGGAGGATGATGAGAGAAAAAAACAAGTCAACTACACCTAGTCTTACTTTCCCTTTTGCCATAAAACTCAGTAAAGAAGAGAATCAAGCAAAAAAAAATAGACATGTGCTAGGGAGGATCTGTAATAAAGTAGATATGCTAATATGGATTCTAGAAGGTTTCCCAAGTGCACCATGAATTAGTTTAAGCAAGTTTGACTTCTAGGACATGTGGAAGACAACTTGCATAGAGTGGAATATTGGAAATTAGGCAAATAAGACAAAAATGGATTAATTAATGTCTAAGGTAGCTAACTATGGATTGATTATTCTAACACCCCCCCTTAAGCCTGAATTATGAGTAAGATATCAGAAAACTATAGGGCCTAGCAACAAGGCTTAGTCACCCTTTACATACTGCATGTCCATTTAACCAAGGAAAGAGGCAAAAACCCAGTGGGAAAATCCTCCCTTAAACATGGACAATAAAAAAAAATTTGAAAATCTTGTCATCAATCATGCTTCATAGCATGATCAAAAATCCCTAGTAGTGATTTGAGATTGTTGAATGTCTTCTCACAAAAAACTTTGGTGAAAATGTCAGCTACTTGTTTTAAAGATGCATAGAAGAGTAGGTGAATGGTGCCATCATGCAAAAGCTGTCTGATGTAGTGCATATGGATTTCAATGTGTTTGGTTCTCTGTCTCTGAACTGGATCAATGAAAATTCAAATGGTGCTCTGATTATCACAATAGATAATAGTTGAGAACTCTAATTTGAAGCCACACTCACCAAGTAACCCCTGCAACCATAAACATTGAGTTGCTGCATTTACAACTCCTCTGTACTCTGCTTTTGTAGATGAGAGTTCAATGGCACTTTGTTTCTTGCTTGAACAACTGATTGGTCCTTCAGCAAGCATGAACACATATCCTAATGTTGACTTTTGATCTGTGTTGTCACCTGCCCAATCACTATCAGTAAAACCAATCAAATCAAGATCAGATTTAGCTTTGTAGAGGATCCCATGAGTTTTTGTTCCCTGAACAAAGTTAATGATCCTATTGGCTACTCTCCAATGGATCTCATGAGGATGATCCATGTACCTTGAAGCCACACTTGTTGCATAAGAAAGATCAGGTCGAGTGTGTGTAAGGTACAACAAACACCCAATCAGTTGTCTATACAGTGTACTATCTACCATAGGAGAAGAACCTGCTTCTTCAAGCTTAACTCCTGAAAGGAAGGGAGTCTTGCTTGGCTTGCAATATTTCATGTTGAACTTGTTTAGAAAACCCAGATCATATTTGGACTGATGTGCTTTTATTCCATGTTTGGATTGAGCAATTTCGAGACCCAAAAATTGTCTCAACAACCCCAAATTAGTCATAGAAAATGCATGGTTCATTGCATCCTTCAAGGAGGAAATTTCTTTCTTTGAGATTCCTGTAATCAGAAGGTCATCCACATAAAATAAAATAATCATCAAATAACTATGAATAAGCTTCAAATAAACATTTGGATCAAACTTGCATCGAACAAAACTCAATGACAACAGAAAGCCATCAATCTTGGCATACCAAGCCTTGGGGGCTTGCTTAAGCCCATAAAATGATTTCTTTAGCCTGCACAGAAGAGATGGATTAGTAACAAACCCTTGAGGCTGCTGCATGTAAATATTAAGTATGATCTCCATTCAGGAAAGCACACTTCACATCCATATGATGTACCTCCCACTGCTTCGAAGCTGCAATGGCTAAGGCTAGCTTGATGGAGTCCATATTTGCCATTGGTGCAAAGGTCTCATTGTAGTCAATACCATGTACCTGTGAGTAGCCCTTGGCTACCAATATTGCCTTATATTTCAAAGGTGAACCATCAGCAGCAAACTTATTTTTGAAAACCCACTTACATTGAACTAGCTTCCTCCCCGGGGGGTGATCAACCAGCTCCCAAGTGTTGTTCTTTTGGAGTGAGATGAATTATTCTTTCATGGCTGCTTGCCATCTTAGATCATGTGATGCATATTCATATCTCCGTGGGTTTGATTCAACCATCAGATAGCATTTCTCTGCAAACAAAGGGTCTTTCATGCTCAGGGCACTCTCAAACTGAGATCTAGTCCTCTTAGGATCACTAGGATTTCCAGCTAGTTCCCCAGCTGCATGAATGGTCTCTACTTCCCATTTTGGTCTTGTAGGACTATTAGGATTTGCAATTAAATCATCATTATCACACATATCAAAATCAGCAAACTCATTTGTCTCTTCACTTACATTCAATGGTTCTGGTGGTGAAGAAGACTCTCCAACTTCAACTGCTGCTAAAGGCTCTTCTTGGAACTGAACACTCCTTTCAATGAAGGCTTTGTTTGTGCTCAAATTGATCATCTTGTACCCTTTTGAATCTTCAGAGTACCCAACAAATAGACACTCTTGGATTTGGGGTTGCAAATCCTTCCTCTTTTTTGTTGGAATTCTAGCCCAAGCCCTTGAGCCAAAAATCCTGAAATGGGTCACATCTGGCTTGTCCCCACTCCATGCTTCGAAAGGAGTCTGTTGGCCTCCCAACAGATCCCTTTCCCAATTGCAAGGAGAAGGGAACCCACTAGAGAAAATCTTTGAAATCTGTAGCTACCGATTTCATTTTTGTAGCTTCCGGCTGCAGACTTTCTGTAACTGAATCTCACAAGTGTGGGTTGGTTTTGGATTCCAAGCTGATATTTCAACAATTTTTCTCAATTCCAAGCCTTTATTACTCAAATGATCATATTGAAAAATTAAGATTAATTATCTAAATACTCAATTCGATATATATCTTAAAAAGATACACGTGAAGGTTTAGAAATGAACATACTTTTCCTTTTTACATTTGGTAAGGTAGGTCTAAAGTGCATATCTGTGTTTTCACTTGAACTTGCATACTACTACAACTTCTTACTAGCTCTTCTCATTAAAATTTTCATGGTATGTTTTTAAATTCATTTGGTCCTTTGTATATGATGTCTTCTCCAAATTATTTCTTTTTATATATTCATGATGGTCACATTTTATAAGCTGGTTTAATTTACTTATGTGGAACTATTCCTTATAATTTGAAGTAATTTTTGTTTTCATTAATTATTTATGTTTCCAAAAATTAATTTATTCAAGGAATATATATTCATGATATATATGGGGCCAAAGTGTATACATTTTTACGAAAGGAAAATTCCAACTCTTGAGTTTGTTTTACCTTCTCGACAACCTCACAATTATCATAATGTAATAATGATTTTTATAAATAAAAATTTTGCATTTTGGTTATTGGTTTAAAGGGGACGGTTGATACTGAAATGATCTTGTAATGATTATTTTTTCCTCTATGTACAGGTAGCACAAGAAGCCAGCTCAACGATCTCATTAAAACCAGGATGCTATATGCTAAATATAGATTACAATCAACCAACGCATTAAAGGAGATCGCCATTGAATCTTCAGCAAAATCAGAAATTTGATTTAAAATATTTCCAAGCCGATATAGGGTACCGAATTGTTTGGAATCATTCCATTAATTTGCAGCTTTTGCTGGGAACGTGATATTACCACAAATTGGGGAGAGTATTCGGATCATACCAATCAGCTTATCAAACAACATGTTGAGAAAGCATCTTCTTGTCGATATAAAGGATGGAGTTTCCACTGCTAAAAGGGAGCTGGGGGGCAGCGCTGGAGGAATTTTTACAGAGCTGAGATATTTCTATTTCCAGAACAGAAATACTGCTACCGGTGGGGAAATATTTCTCTTTCACATGTCCGAGAGCAGACTGGGGGCTGCCCAAGCATAAAAGATTTTTCTTTTGAAAGCTCTGAAAACGCTGTTACCATAGAGGCTGCGCTGAACAGAACTTGGAATTTCTTTTAATGTTCTGTAAACACTGCTGCCAGGAACTCCAGGAATCAAAGAACGCATTGCACTGAGGCTGTTGGATGGAGGAATGTTTTTCTTCATACTTATGTTCTCTTTCTGCAAATGATTTTGAAGGAGGCTGGTGGATTGAGTACGTGCAGGAGCGGATTTCCAGAGAGATCCAGGTTCCAGGATTAAGATTGTTAGAAGTTTTTTGTAATTTATACACTTTCCCATTTCTGGAGAATTTTTGTGGAACTGAAGCATTGAATTATTTCGAGTTTTCTGTTTTAGAAAATCTTCATTATATGTGGTAACTGTGTATTTATTTCTACCAATAATATAAACTTTGAATGATTTCAGGTTTTTATTATTTGTATTTAGATACAAACCCTTCTTTCAATTTTTATTGTTTCCAGCGTTGTTTTGATTATTAATTTTTAATTATAATGATTTATAATTAAAAATTATGTTATCTTTTACATATGAAAGGAATTACTTTACTTTTTATGTTAATGATAGTTAATCAGAAATGCTGGAAATATTTTATTTACTTTTCCTTCTTTGAATGTTTCACAATAACGGAATGGTTGTAAAAGAATGTGTTGTTGAATTATTTCATGTGTTACATTCTTTTATTTCTATTTAATTAAAATACACGAAAAATAAGTAAAAGTTCATTTTGATCAAGAAATCTTTTAGGTTATATATACTTTAAATAGTTTATTTAGTTTTATTTTCTTTGATTGATTAAAGTATTAGTGGATTTTTCCATTATACTTTAATTCAATTATATTTACTTTATTTTGAGCTTATCCTTTTCTTGGAAAATTAAAAAGATAATTCACAAAAAAAATAGCAATTGGGTTTCCTATTGTTTCAATTTTGTAAATGTTATTACATATCTGTATATATATAAATAAATAGATTAGGTTTTTATAATATTTTCTTTATTTTAGATTAGTCATTAGTTTTCCTGTACATTTGATTTAGTTCTATCTTTTAGGTTTCTTTTAGATTAGTTCTTTGGCTAACAGAGCCATAAAATCCATCGGGAACAACCACCCCAAATAGCTTGGAACCTGCTTTAAGGATCCCGGTCTGGGTTGTCTCGCCTTGTTGCAAGCAAGTCATATTTTCCCGTCAACAGAGTCATACCATCAAGTTGTTTATGAGGGATCCTATTCTAGATATAAGATGCACAGTTTATAGAATTGGCCCAAAAATTTGGTGGAAAAGTCTTAGCCTCCAACATACAGGTTGCCATCTCTTTCGGTGATCTGTTCTTTCTCTCAGCAACACCATTTTGCTGTGGTGTGTAAGGGATTGAATGCTGCATCTAAATACCCGCATCTTCACAATATTGAATGAGCTCAGATTTGACATACTCACCACCTTTGTCAGATCTGAAGATCTTGAGTTTCCTCCCAGACTGGTTTTCAACCAAAGCCTTAAAGACTTTGAAGAGGCCAAAAACTTCAGACTTATGCTTCAGGAAGTAAACCCAATAGTACCTCGAAAAGTCATCTATGAAAGTTAATGCATATTTGGCCTGACTCATTGACATGTGAGGGAATGGACTATAAACATCACTATGGATCAAATCAAGAGGTGCAGAGGTTCTCTCATGAATAGCTCTCTCAAATTTATTTTGGAATATATTAAACCCACTCACAACTTAAGATAAAATAATTAATCATCATTTGATTAATTATTCACCCACTAGCTTAATTAGTTGGCATCCACTTGCACCTTAAAGTCAATACATGCTATCTATATCCTAGGAATGATTTATTTCCAATTCTGGGTTGATCTTGACCATCTTTTGACCATCCAGAATTAGTATACAGGACTTTACAACAGATTCTGCTTTATTCTATTTTTTCTGCTTTTCCTGCTTTTCTATGGATAAGATAAAAGCTAGTCAACTAGGAAACTGAGAGATTTTGTTTCCAACCCATCCTCCATTAGTTTTTCTCCATTTTCTAGTATTAACATGTTTTTTTCCATATCCTTAACAACACACTCATGCTTTTTCCAACTTGTGAGGTCCTTGATAGATTTGGTAAGTGCTTTTTCCACCTATGGTGGTTTTGCTATATTTTGGTAAGTCAACCTTTTGAGCTTTATGAGTTGTTTCAATACAATTCGATTTTCCTATGAGGGATGTACTATTTATGTACACTATTATTCAACATTATTCAATGGAAGGATACACACCAATATTCATCTCTTCATTCATGTGGTTCAGTCTTGTTTCTTCTCTCTATGTTTCCTGTGTATGCTTGTGAGAATTCTTAGTAGCAAGATCTATTTCCTATGCTTCTTATTAGCATCATTGCACATAGCATTGATCTATTATTTCTACATGGTATCATAGCAGCAAGTTTGATCAAGTTCTATAGAGTTGAGGAGCGCTTCTAGTCTCCTATCCCTCTCTGAAGAAGAGCTTGTCTAGCTTACAAGGTTTTCTCCTAGTTTGTTTTGCAGGCTGCAGAGATTTTATTCTTGAGCACATCAATTCCACAATATGGATTCTTCATCAGCTATAATTATTAATTCCTTCAACTACCACGAATGGAAAGCCAAAATCTCCATTCTATTGCGTAGTAGAGGATTATACAGAGTTACACTAGCTTTGGAGAATGAGCCCAATGCTGTGATTGAGAAAGCTAAGTGGAATAATAGGTTGGATGAAGCCTATGGATTTCTTTGCCTCTCTATTTATCCTGATCTACTCTTTCATCTAGATGGTTTTACCAGTCCAAACCAAGTATGGAGTCAATTGGAGTCTCTCTTTGGAGTTCAAGCTGAGCTAAGAGAGCATCAATTGGAGATTGAGTTATTCTCACCGAGTCCAAGCAATTTTGAATCTCTTGAGGGTTTCTTCACCAAGTTCAAGTCACTTGTTCTAATGCTCAAGAAATGTGGGATTAAGAAAGCAGATGATCAATTAATCATTTCCATTCTTTCAAAATTGGGTCCTGATTACTCAGTTTTTGTGTCTACCTTTCATGCAACTAGGCTTGCTGTTCCCTTCTTTAAATTCTTTTCTTGATTCACTAAAAAAGGAGCAATATATATTGATTCATATGGGTGTCCTTAATTCTTCAAAGGGCAAGGATCATTCTCTCTTGGTTCAAGGAAGCAAGAAATTCAAATCAAAAGAGAAGCAAATTGTGAAGAAGCCAAAGTAAAAAATTGAAGATGAAGATTCATATGAAGATTTAATGAAGAAAGTTAAGAAGAAAGGGAGCACATCCAAGTGCTCTTATTGCAGCAAAGGTTTTCATTCAGAGAAGAAATGTTTCAAGAAGAAGATGGACACCATGTCTCAGCTTCTTGAGAAGCACAAGATCGAAGTTCCAGATGAACTAGAGAAGCCTGCTGATTCCTCAGAACAATGTCATACTGCGCAATTCCAAGGTGATATAACTTATGCTTTGAGTGACAGAGTTCTCTCATTTTCTCATATCTCTGATATAGATTTATTCAGGGATATATCAGAATCAGAAATATTAGAACCTGTCTTTGATGCTCCTCCTCTCAATCTACTAGATTCATCTCCCAAAAATTGTGATTTTTCACTAGATATTGACTTACCTTTGAGTAGCTCTTCCTCACAAGATTCTATATCTGATTTAGAAGATTGTTTGCAGGATGATATGAATGTCATGACACATATAATACCACCATCCATACCATCTACCATAGCTCTGAATAATCCAAAGACTATACAAATCCCAAGATCACCAATTGATTTCTCATTGGTCTCTTATGCAGCGATATTTATCTTACATGGTTTGAAGTCTTTCCTATCTTTCATTGGCTAGTTATCCATGTCATTAGTCATATTTGGACTGATATTAAATATGTTTGGATCTGTTCTAAACACTTATTGTTCAGATTTTAAGCCCATCCATCATTCAGATTTTTACACCTATCAATTTTCCCCAGTTGTTCATAATTTTCCTAGTCTAGCCCTATATCCTCATGGAGCCACTGAAGCCTTTGTATTTGATGTT
Source organism: Pseudotsuga menziesii (assembly GCA_001517045.1). Taxonomy (NCBI): domain Eukaryota; kingdom Viridiplantae; phylum Streptophyta; class Pinopsida; order Pinales; family Pinaceae; genus Pseudotsuga; species Pseudotsuga menziesii. The sequence goes on from LPNX011184793.1 coordinate 92,276, forward strand.
CCATATGCTAATGTTTTTGATATATCAGAGTTTTATCAGCCTCATATCAGATCTATACAGGTGCTACAGCATATTGGAATATTGACATGTGATTCACATCACAATTTTGCAGCTATTCAGGGAATTGGGTGTGAAATAAATTGTCTTAACTTTTGTACTCTTTGGGAAGGAGTATGCACAGATATCTTTTCCATTTCATATTATGTTTGCATATCAGAGTTTGACAGCAGAAAGAATCATTTAGATAATGATCCTACTTCATCAGATGATGATATACAAGGAGTCTCTCCTCTTCCTTCTTGCAGGTTCTACACTCCAGCACATGATCATGGAGTTCATGATTTCTTCAACAAGTCTTCCATCTAGAAGCAGTTCACTCAGCTGATTCAAGTGAAGATAAGGATATGTTGAAGACATATTATTTCAAAATTTTGTGCCTTATCCTATCTTTAGGGATGATTTTCCCCATGTGTTTTTACCTCTTTCCTCACTTTTCTGGACATATTAATTGTTAAAGGGTGACCATAGCCTTGTTGCTGGGCCCTATATGCATCCATATGCATCCATATTTTTTTTTTGTCATACCATCATAAAGTCAGACTTATAGGGGGGTGTTGGAATATATTAAACCCACTCACAACTTAGGATAAAATAATTAATCATTATTTGATTAATTATTCACCCACTAGCTTAATTAGTTGGTATCCATTTGCACCTTAAAGTCAATACATGCCATCTATATCCTAGGAAGGATTTATTTTCAATTCTGGGTTGATCTTGAACACCTTTTGACCATCCAAAATTAGTATATGGGACTTTACAGCAGATTCTGCTTTATTATGCTTTTTCTGCTTTTTCTTCTTTTCTATGGATAAGATAAAAGCTAGTCAACTAGGAAACTGGGGGCTTTTGTTTCCAACCCATCCTCCATTAGTTTTTCTACATTTTCTAGGATTAGCATGTTTTTTCCATCTCCTTGAAAACTCACTCATGCTTTTACCAACTCGTGAGGTCCTTGATAGATTTGGTAAGTGCTTTATCCACCTATGGGGGGTTTGCTATATTTTGGTAAGTCATCCTTTTGAGCTTTATGCATTGTTTCCATACAATTCGATTTTCTTATGAGGGACGTACTATTTATGTACACTATTATTCATCATTATTCAATGGAAGGATACACACCAATATTAATCTCTTCATTCATGTGATTCAGTCTCTTTTCTTCTCTCTATTTTTCCTGTGTATGCTTGTGAGAATTCTTAGTAGCAAGATCTATTTCCTGTGCTTATTCTTAGAATCATTGCACATAGAATTGATATATTATTTCTAGAATTTATGCTCTGGGTGTTTTCCTAGGACACAACCTTGAAAGACTCCCTTGGAAAACTTAATCTTTGGTAACCCTATGACCATTTCTTTTTCACTTAGATCAGAAAGATACTTATAGTTAAGATGGCCAAATATTTCATGCCAAAGCTTGCTTGCCTCATTAGCATGAATCAGAAGAGCAGAGGGGTTTGAGTAGGGTAGAAAATGTGAATACCTTCGAAGTGTGATCTATAAGTCCTTTTTCAATGACTGCACCACTTGAGATCTCCATGATCTCAACATCATTAGGGGAGAATATGACCTTCTTTGGAGACCTTGTGTGGGTCATCTGATACACTGACAACAGGTTAGAGGCAAAACTTGGAATATACAATACATTGCTGAACTTACCATGGTCAAGATCAGTCCTTCCTTTTCCCAAACTGTCAGTGAGAGAGTCATCTCCCAACACTATTGGTGGACCTTTCGACATGTCAAGAGAGGAGAATACCTCCTTGGTCAAAACCATATGTCTTGAAGCTCTAGAGTCTATGATGAAACTAGGTGAGTTTGGTGTGCCAACAACCAATGCATGAACTCTCTCTCTGTCTTTTGAATTTGATCCTCCTTCCCTCTTCTTTGAGCTATCAGGAAGGGAGATGTTATTATTCTCCAGGATTTGGGTCAGCATGTCAATTTGCTTCTTCATGCAGGAGCTTTCAGGATGAAAGCCCTTAAAGTAGTATGCGCACTTGCTCATTTCTCCTTTGTTATTATTCTTCTGGAAGTTCTTCTTGGAGCCTTGGGGCTCCTCTTGAGACTTGTTCTTGTCTCTCTTCTGCTTAGGTGGCTTCTTAGATTTATTCTTTCCTTTTGAATCCACCCTCAAATCTCCATCAACCAGAGCTTGGTCTTTGGAAGGTTTGATGGTGCTCATCATTACCAGTTTATCTTGTTCTTGTGTGAGGGATTCCATGAACTCTGCAAGCTTAGGAATCTTCCAGGAACGAGCTGTTAACTTGGTGGCATGGAAGGTCGAAACAAACAATGAATAGTCAAGCCCAATATTCGAGAGAATGGCCAAAACTAGTTTCTCCTCCTTCTTTTCAATTCCACATTGTTTTAGCTGCAAAACAAGGGATTTAAACTTGGAAAAATAGAGTAGTAGGGATTCGAAGCTGCTGGGACTCAAGGAGATCGATTCATTCTCGATTTGATGTCATCTCATCTCATCTGTATTACAAAAAATCTCTACAAGCTTCTCCCATACTTCATTTGGTGATGTCAATCCATCAAGATAGAAGAGGAGGTCTCTGGATATGCTCAGACATAAGAGACCATAAGCCTCATCCCTCCTGTTGTGCAATTTAATTTTCTCTGCAGCTACATTGGGCTCTACTTCAGTTTCCATAGTCGCCATGTAGAGACCTTTCTCTCTCAATAGTATCTCCATCTCTGCTTTCCATTCAAATAAATTAAATGGAGTCAAGATGATCTTTTGAGATTGATCCATAGCTCAGAAATTGTCCCTTCAGTCAGCAGAATAAATCCCAGTCAAGATGTCGAACCAGTAATAGCAACATGGAAGGATATAAATTGATCTACAAAGGTTTTGATACCATGTGGAAATTGAACCTAGGTGATATATCAATTGCACTCACAAAATTACTCATCAAACATGCAAATTTACGCACAAAGGAGACTAAAATTGGAGCATAACACTAATCTGTATTGAATAAGTGTACAATAGAAAAACTTATGAATTCATAGGCTATTGCAATAAATAATTACATGAGATATTTGAATGCATAAGGATTCCATTCGAAATAGTCAAAAGCAGGCTTACTAAATCTAGTTAAATCCCCCAGAGGTGCATAAAGCAGTTTCCAAATTTTCCTAGGAGCTCATGAATTGGAAAATTCAAGTAGGAAAGCTAATAGGTGATGGAAAGACAACTCATATGTGCTTTTATTAGGAGAAAAGAATGGAGGATGTTGAGAGGAAAAAACAAGTCTGCTGCACCTAGTCTTACTTTCCCTTTTGCCATAAAATTCAGTAAAGCACGCAATAAAGTAGAAAAAGCAGACATGTGCTAGGGAGGATCTGGAATAAAGAATATATGCTAAATATGGATTCCAGGAGGTTTCCGAAGCACTCCATGACTTAGTTTTAGCAAGTTCGACTCTAGGACATGTGGAAGACAACTTGCATAGAGTGGAATATTGGAAATTACGAAAATAAGACAAAAATGGATTAATTAATGTCTACGGTAGCTAACTATGGGTTGATTATTCTAACATAAATGACATCTGATATCCACCATCGAGACCGTTGACTAGTTAAATGACCTATCCGCACCCTTGATCAATCTACTTAACTCTCAAGGACCGTCGATCGCCCTTGGTTTTCTATCTGTGCCTTCAAAGCACGAATTTACCTGTAATTTCTTAATGGAATTTGACAATCCCTATACATACCATAGATTCTACATGTGTAATCCCTTAAATATCCGTGCACACAATTCTCATGTTTATAGATTCCTGTCGATTATATGGATTTCGATTGTTCTTACTAAACTCAAATTTAATTCCAAATAAAATAAAGATTTACACAGATGACTTGCTATTCCATCAGATTAAAACAAGCTAATAGATTCTATTTTCATTGTTATTGAACTCAAAGACTTCGTATAGAAAATCACTTTGTTTCTTATTTAATTTTATGAGGTTTCCATACAATGTAGAGATTGATTTTGAAGAGATAAATTGTCTCTGTTTTGGTCCAAGGAATTGATAATTTCGAGCCCTCTTCCACTTGAATGTCTATCTTCAACTTCTGCGAGTTAACCCTAGCTCTATTGAGCTACCAAAAAGATAATTAATTAAAGGTCATTATCTAAACTAAATACAACTCGAATTCTTCATCTTTGATCCTATAAATAAGGAACAAAATCAATGATTAACTCAACTAACTGGTGACTCACTTGAAAAATCACTAACTAAATGCTACAATTCTGGAAATGCTCAACTAACCCTATCGATTACATTGGGAAAAGGATCTAGCATCCTTATCCTCTTTATTAAACCTCTCAACAAAATAAAGCAAATTAGAAATATGTGAGAACCTAGGTCTCCCTAAGTTCCCTTGACCTAGAAAAGTCATAAATGACTTTACTCAAACAATCTATACCCCTGCATCACTAGGTTTATCAATCATTTTTTAAAATAGTAAAAACAACGGGTAATATATTTCTACATGTCGAGTCTCTAAGGTCATCTACAACCAATTGTATTCCAATCCATGAATTATCCATTTTCCCATGTCACTTTTGGTTGGTTTCCATGTTTATAGAACAATGGAAATGATGAACACCCATGAACTACCTATAGTGTGTCATGAGAGTGTTCCCAACCATGATCAATTCAATGATATTCAGAGGATTGGTGGAAGCCATGTATCACCCCTTTTATTACCTCACATATCCTAATAGTCCCTCGCCCCTGTCGTTTACATATCCAAGGGACGTAAAGGCCAAAACATGTCAAAATAGCACTCCTAAATTCTAAGAAGTTTAAACACACGTGTGCATGGAAAAGTCACCAATGAGGCTTAAGAAGTTCCTTAACTTCTAGAAAGAATTTGAACGAAACTTACTTTTTAATTGTTAAATTTTTAATTTTAAGTTTTAAATGTATGTAAGTGAATGCCATTAAATTGATTACTTGAGTTTGATTTAATACATTTTCAATTTTGAAGAGATGTTATTATATACCATGTATATGTTTCTAATGATTTTCTTATTGATGTTTTTATTGCAGTTGGGTCTATGGACACAAATTCCGAGATACTCTTTGAGCTTTTCCACGTGAGGGGTATTAGTGCGGATTTTAGTGGTGGTGACAGGATTCGTCGCTCACTTGCATCAACTTTGGATGAAATTGTTGACACTATTTCACAGTCAAGTGATATACTATATGATATTACATAATATAGAGAAATAAAAGGACAAGAATATGCTGATGGGATATACTACACTGGAATCAAAAAGTTGAAAATAACCAAAGAGCAAGTATTTGCATTGTTTAGGGACCCTCATACGGGGGAAATCCCAAATTAAAACTTGCCTCATATCTCTATTGAGTGGTGCACATTTCAGCCATTTGTTGATAACTGGATGGACAGATGGTATATGGTTTTTGATATGCCACCACATAACAACAGGGAAATACCCCAGTATTTCCTTTAAAAGATGTATGTAGAGTTTGTGTTGGGTAAACATGTAAACTATTTTTATATCTTGCAGTTTCAGAGGATCAGTGGGGGGATCCCCCAAAAATTACCGAATGTGAGGATTTGAGACCTTGATCTCCCTATCCCTACACCTCACAAGAAGTTTCTTGGGCCAGATTTCTCACCTGCACATCATGTTATTCCACAGAAACGTGATGTGTATTTGAGTTTGGAATGGGCAGTTATTCGCCATAGCACTATGGTTCAGCATACCGGTGAGGAAGGGACATATGTCCCTGGTGTGGTACATACACCTTACCGTCATAGTGCATGACCATCGTCTAGTGTAGTACCATCCACTAGTGTAGGACCACCTACTAGTGCAGGACCATCGGCACATCCCTAGCCTAGTTTTGAGCCTCATGAGTGCACATCGTGTGGTCGTCCCTGCTATGGTATTTCCTCAAATGTTGTCTTCAGTGGGTTTTTGAGTGATCTATGTAGATGGTTGATTGTAATAATTCTTCGTTTATTTTCCTCTTTGTACACATATATACAGTTTGAGCTAATATATTAATTTTGTGAACTTGTAGTTGATTCTTTATGCCGACAGCGACGCCCCATAGTCAGATGTTCCACGCTCTACAGGGGGGCATGGAATTTTATCCACTGATCCCTTCATTGGTGGAGAGATTCATTCTACTACCCAGTTGCCAGGCCCCTCTTATATAGAACCCATTTCTGTATCTCACATTGAGGTAAACATTTTAAATTTTTAAATTTTTAATTCTTGTTAATTTGTTAATTTCCACATATTGTACATGTTAGTTCACTAATTCTATCTACGGTCTAATATTTACAATTATTAAGATTGAACATGTAAGATCGTTCACTAGGGAAAGATAATGTGGAGGTAGCATCCATGATTGTATCGTCCAAGGAAACATTTGGGCTCCAGGTAAACAATTAAAAATATCATTTTTTAAATACATGTATGTTCATTGAATCATGCATGTATAGCTACATGAACACTTGTTGACTATAGGAACCAACCGAAACATTTGGACCATTGCATGTATTTGTATCTCCTCCTAGGCCATACGTGAACAAGGTTTCATGTGTATGTGAGGCATCCTACTCGTAGAAATACTCCAGCTTCCCACGACAATGGTGCTACTAATACCATGGTAATGTATATCCTTCAATGAAATTTGTTGGTTAACTTGAAATCCAGTGGATAAATTGTTTTGTTAATGTTATATTTGCATGTTTACTGCATTAGGATCTAGATTTTTCTATTGAAAACCTTGCAGGGATGGTTGTTGCAGTACTCAGTGCTGCATCTGCAATGGAAACAAGTCACACAGAGGTACAACTATTTCAACATGATCTAGACATAGTTTATTATTGTTGTCTATTGGTTATTCATGCATGTCTAACTATTTCAACATTTGGTGATTGTATCCAACACCACCACCAGTAGTTCCTTCCCCCTCTAGTTCGACCATGGTTGCGACCATCCTTGATGTTCAACCAACAACTCCATCTTCTACATAAGGAACGCAATCCCCTTTGTCATAGTCTCTCATTGAGGTGATATTCCCATTAATGAACAAGTGTTTCATGCAATTTCCATGCACATGTTGATAATTATTGAGTTAATTTATATATGATCTTTTATTGAGCTAATGTATTAGTACACAGTTAATTGAATTTAACAATTGATATTTAATTTGCAGGATCCATAGACGCACATTGATCCTAGAGATGTTCCTAGAGGATCAACGTCGGGAAAGAACAAGAAGAAGCTTGAGTTTTGATGTGTCTTATGGGATATATGTACATTTCGATACATGTACATGTGGCTTGGATAGTTTTGGATACATGTACATCGACATTTCATTTACATGTACATGTGGCTTGGATAGTTTTGGATACATGTACATGTAGCTTGGATAGTTTTAGGTACATGTACTTTTGGATACTTTTGTATACATATGTACTTTTGGAGACATGTACATTGACATTTCACTTATAAATGAATGACACATTTCAATTTGTATTTGTTCTTCGGTTTCCACATGTTCTTGTGTCAATATACTGTGTTGATTTGTGTGGATTATCTATTACTTATGAATGCACTATGTCAAAAGAACAAACTATTATGTTTAAAGGTTTCAACGAAATCACTACATGCACACTAATTGGATATCTAATTAGAAATTGTGATTTTGGATGATCATTATAAGTTAAGTCAAAGTTCTTGCTCATGTAATTTAATAAAACTAAGTTCAATACAATGTATTTCAAGTTTTCAATGTACTCAATACATGCACACCAATTGGATATATCTAATTAAAAATTATGAGTTTGGATGATTAAATTACAAGTTAAGTCAATGTTCTAGTGTAATTTAATAACTACAATACATGCTTCACATTTCATCAATGACCAACAACACTATTCAAGAAACCTCATGCACCCAATGACTAATCACTCAGCATTAAAGGAACTACAATAGAATCCAAGGACTGAGAACCAACTTCATGAATCAACATGATTTGAAGCATAAGTCCACTAGATTCGAAAAAATTGAGTTGGACATTAGACTGATTATGAATTGAGTTATGAAAGTAAGATAAGACAATCTTGTCATATTTAGGTCCATGATAATAAGACAGAATATGAGAAACTCATTTCTTGCTGAGAGATCTGAGAAACAAGCCAATAACAACCAAATAGTTACAACTCTTTACAATCATCGTCAAGTCTTAAAGAGGTATTCAAGGTAATGGAAATTCTTGGGAAAGATGGATCAACCATACAAGAATATTACGCAGTCTTAAATCCATGAGACTTTGTGTGAAGAACATGAGATCATAAATATGCAGTCTAGAACACTTGTCTAGATGTGAGGGAGATCAAAACTATAATGTAATCAAACCCATACTATGCATGAAAATCTACAAGAAAATGTGTGACTCACATACTGAAAATATATTTAAAAGATTCCAAAATAAAAAAGGATGAAAGATCAGCTTCATCAACTATGTTGTTATCAAGTGTTGTAAAAACGATACCTTCTCAGTGACCGAACCATTTCTTGGAAAACTATGAGCATCAACTCTAATGCATGGTAATCCATAAACCCTAGTTAGGATTAGGGTTTCCCTGGTAGGGTTAGGGTTTCCCCATTAATGAACATTCGGTTGAACAATATATGCATGATAAACCATAGGTTATTAATTCCAAAACCTTGGCCATGCATGTTAAACAATAAACCCTAGTTAGGGTTACGGTTCCCCTATGAACTCACGTTGGGGCGCAAAAACCCACATGGAGCAGTGATTTTGCATTATGTAAAATCCTACTAGTGTGTTTGGGTAGGGGCCATATGGAAACTCCAACCGCATTCCCACTGTCTGTGGTTTTCCAAGTTTGGCCCTTGTTGGTGTGAAATGCATTGTCCCCTACTGAGCGGAGCCCTAGTTTTAGAAACCACCATATACAGAGGTATTTGGGTGATGGAAAGGTGGGAGAGAGAACCCCCTAGTTGAAATTCCACATCACAAAACCAATGGAATCAACGGTTCTTCGATCGAAGGCTTGTGCATCGTTCAATGGAAAGTTGCAGGTCACCTCCATATTCTGTTCAGGGAGACTTGGTGGACTTGTGCGCGGGGTGCAAAAACCCACACAGAGAAGCAATTTTGAATTTTGTCAACTCCTGCTAGCATGTTTGGGAGGGGAAATATGGAAATGCCAACCCCAGCCCCACCATCCATGGTTTTCCAAGTTTGGCCCTTGTTGGAGTGAAATGCATTGTCCCCTACTAAGAAAAACCCTAGTTTTAGAAATCACTCTATACGGAGGTCTCTGTACAATGAACAGGAGGGAGGGAGCCTCCCCTAAATAAAATCCCACGTCATGAATCCAACAGAATCAACGGTTCATTGATCGGAGGCTTGAGCATGAATACATGGTGATTTGTAGGTCACCTCTAAATTCCATTCAGGGACCCTTGGTGGACTTGTGCCCAGTGCACAAAAAACCCACACGGAGTAGCGATTTTTAATTTCGTCAACTCTTGTTAGTGTGTTTTGGAAGGTGTAATATGGAAATGGAAACCACATCACCACCATCCATGGTTTTCCAATTTTGTCCCTCATTGGCATGAAATGCATTACCCCCTACTAAGCGAAATCCTAGTTTCAGAAACCACCAAATACAGAGGTCACCAGGGGATGGACAGGCAGGAGAGAGCCCCCCTAGCTAAAATCCCACATTAAAAATCCAACGAAATGTCACAGAGAAAAAATTATGAATTTCGTTAATTCTTGCTAGTTTTTTTGGGTAGGGGAAATATGGAAACACCAACTACATCCCCACCATACATGGTTTTGTAAGTTTGGCCCTCGTTGGCATGAAATGCATTGTCCCCTACTGAGCAAAACCCTAGTTTCAGAAACCACCATATACATATGTCACTGGGTGATGGAAATGAGGGAGAGAGGCCCCCTTAGCTAAAATACCACATCACCAATCCAACAAAATAAATGGTTAGTCGATCAGAGGCCCAAGCATCGATCTATGGTGAGCTGGAGGTCATGTCCAGATTCCCTTCAGGGACACTTGGTGGACTTGTTACCGGTGTGAAAAAAATGTCACAGAGAAGAAATTTTGAATTTTTTCAACTCTTGTTAGCATGTTTGGGAAGGGTAAATATGGAAATCCCAGCAATATCCCCACCATCCATGGTATTCCAATATTGTCCCTCACTGGTGTGAAATGCATTGTGCCCTACTCATTGAAACCCTAGTTTTATAAACCACCATATACGGAGGTCACCTGGTGATGGAAAGGAAAGAGAGAGGCCCCCCTAGCTAAAATTCCATGTCATGAATCCAACGAAATCAATGATTCATCGATTTGAGGCCCGAGCATCGATTTATGGTGAGTTGTAGGTCACCTCCAGATTCAGCACATGGACACTTGGCGGACTTGTGTCTGGTGCACAAAAAATGTCATGGAGCAACAATTTTGAATTTCTTCAACTCCTGTTAGCATGTTTGGGTAGAGGAAATATAGAAACTCCAACCACATCCCCACTGTCTGTGGTTTTCCAAGTTTGTCCCTTGTTGGCGTTAAATGCATTGTCCCCTACTGAGTGAAACCCTAGTTTCAGAAACTGCCATATATAGAGGTCTCTAGGAGATGGACATGTGAGAGAGAGGCTTCCTAGATAAAATCACATGTCATGAATCCAACAAAATCAACGGTTCATTGATCTGAGGCCCGAGCATCAATCTATGGCGAGTTGCATGTCACATCCACATTCCATTTAGGGACACCTAGTGGACTTGTGTAGGTCCACAAAAAATGTCACGGAGCAACAAGTTTGATTTTCGTCAACTCTTGCTAGCATGTTTGGGCAGGGGAAATATGGCAATGGAAACCATAGCTCCACTGTCCATGGTTTTCCAAGTTTGGCCCTTGTTGTAATGAAATGCAATTTCCCCTACTAAGCCAAACCCTAGTTTGAAAAACCACCATATACGGAGGTCACCGGGTGATGCATAGGTAGAAGAGAGGCCCCTTGGATAAAATCCCATGTCACGAATCCAAAAAAATAAACGGTTCATCGATCAGAGGCCTGAGCATCGATCTATGGTGAGTTGCATGTCACCTCCAGATTTCTTTCAGGGACACTTGGTGGACTTGTGCCCGTTGCAGAAAAAACATGATGGAGCAGAAATTTTGAATTCCATCAACTCCTACTAGAGTGTTTGGGTAGGGAGAATATGGAAACTCCAACTGTAGCCCCACCGTCCATGCTTTTCCAAGTTTGGCCCTTGTTGGCATGAAATGCATTATCCCCTACTAAGCGAAACCCTAGTTTTAGAAACCATCATATACAGAGGTCACTGAGTGATGGACAGGTGGGAGAGAGGTCCCATAGCAAAATTCCCATGCCACAAATCCAACGAAATCAATAGTTCATCGATTGGATTTTTGAGCATCGATCTATGGCGAGTTGTAGGTCAACTCCAGATTCCGTTTAGGGAAACTTGGTGGGATTGTGCTCGGTGTGCAAAAAACGTCACAGAGCTGGAATTTTGAATTCTATCAACTCCTTCTAGCATGTTTGGGCAGGGGAAATATAGAAATTCCAACTTCAACCCCGTCATCCATGGTTTTCCAAGTGGCCCTCATTGGCGTGAAATGCTTGGTGTAATATAAATGAAAAATTAAGTTATGTGGTCCCACATGTAAGTGAAGCCCCACTTGTAAAGTTATATTCATGTATAAATACGAGTCATGTTCTTCATTTGTAAGACACTTCATGTCATTAGAGGAAATTTGAGGTCTAAAATGGGCCTCCTAAGCAAAATAATAAAATAATAGTTAAAATAATAAAATAATAGTTATTAATTTTGGAGGAAGAATGAAAAAACTACTTTTTTGTTTGTATTTTTGACATAGCTCCCTGTGGTTTTCTTTTGTGACAAATATGTCAATTCAACCATTATGGTTGACTCATTTTATTGAAATTCTATTGGTTCTTGAATTCCAACTCGCAAAATTTATTGTTGGCGTGTTTTCTTATAAGGCCCATTTTAGAATCCAAATTTCCTCTAATGATTGTATTCTTCCTCTTGGAGTTGAACATGAAGGAGAAGGAAACTCTTATTTTAGGGTTTCCTCATGAGCTTGTGTATTAGGGTTTTCTCATGAGCAGGTATCTTCTATTGTTGGTTGGGAAGGATATGCTTGGATATCCTTATGGATTGGAGCTCATCTTCATGGAGATAATTACTCTTGTTTTCATGTGTCATTAAGGTTTTTTCATGTGGTAAATCTCTTGAAGTTTAGGGTTTGTTAATGGTTTCATTGTACTTTTTTTCTAAACATAATTCTTCTAAGAAAGGTTACTAGGTTTTCTTCCCCATGAGGGTTTCCTGGGATAAAATGGTGTGTCTCTTGTGCATTGTTATTCTTATTTAGATCCTACATGTTAAATTACTTATGTAAATATTTTATGGTTAAATTTATGCATTGAAATAATGGTTATAATTGGTATAAAGAAATTATTCAGATCAAGTATAAAAAAATTAACATGTTATAAGAGGCGAGGTGTCAAGAAGGAAATTATACAAGCCTTAAAATAGAAACCCTAGGAGAGACAAGAGAATTACAAGGAGGTTATGAAAGTGATCATTGTGGCATCTTGTTTACATTATCCTAGTTTTATAGATCATCTCAAAACATTGAAAATATGACCAACTTGAAAAATTAGGTTTTTAGTCCTGTAAGAGAGCCTACAAACAACTTTGATAGGTATGACCTAAAGAGGTGCATGTATGTATTCTAATGTTATGTTTAACATGTGAATGAGATCTTGACATGTTCATATGATTGATATTTTCATGATCCAATGATTGATATTGACATGATCAGGTTATTGATATTTACATGATCATTCATAATCTTAGGGTTTATTGATCATATGTAAAAATTGGCATATTCATAAACTTGAAATATAAGAGAACTTTTGGCATATTTATAAACAACATAAATGAAAATTTGGCATATCAAGAACACAAAATTGACATATTCATAAACAACATACATGAGAAAATTAAAAGTATGTAACATACCTCATCATGCTAGATCCCACTTATTCTGATACAACCAAGCCCTACAGATCATCTCTTATAATGATGGTCTCCATTAGTATCTTGTGCTCTATATCTAGTAAGAATTAGCATACCTTCGATGAATTTCGGCTAGGAATTGTTCGTAGCTGGAGGTTTGTACCAATTATTAAGTTGGTAAATGGATACACACTTGCACCTGGTTTGTAATCCCTGTAAACATATACGCCATTCTTTCTTGCATTGTTTTCATGTGTAAGGTATTCACCTTTAACAACCATAGATCCAATTGGGAAGTGGTTGTTTTCATCATCAGTCATGTACAGATTGAGGGTTTTCTTTCCATCTATACAATGTGCCAACCAATAATCACCATTTCATTCACTATATTTTGAGGCAACCACTGCGTATATGTGTTACACCAAAATCTTGTCATCACGAGCCATGTGTTAACCCTATGCTTCAATCCCTAAAGTTCCCTTGGATAAATAGAATTTAATAGGAGGTTCTTTCCTTACCTTTTTTCCCCTCTAAGAAGGTAGGCTCTCTTTATCCTAAGGAAATGTGTTCCAAAACCTTCCCTCTTCATGCTAGAGGCATTGTTGATGCTCTTTCCCTTCATGCAAGGCACGTCAATGCTCTTTCCCTTCATGAAAGGTGCGTTGATGGTGTTTAGAGGGAAACAATGAAGCTTCAAGGCCCTTCTTGAAGGTGTATTAGGTGGAGGATAATCCATATCATATAGCTGAGGTGGAATTCGAGTGTACAGTAAAACTGGGGTGCAAACACATCTTAACAATAACATCTTTGAATGTGGAAAATCAGGCTCCACAACCAACAATCTCCCACTTGGAGACTGATCACAACAACTCCACCGCTGCTGGACTATGCTCTGAACATTGTACTTGGAAAATTTATCATTTTCACCTTCATGCTTGAAGGCCAATTAAAACCGAGCATGAGATCATTTTCTCTCTTGTTACTACCTTTGTCAACATGTCTGTAGGATTCTGGCTAGTATGTATCTTTTCTAAATTTAATCATTCATCTTCCAAAACATATCTTATGAAATGGTAATTGAGCTATATATGTTTAGTATTCTAATGAAAGGCTGAGTTCTTTGCAAGATGAATGACACTCTAGTTGTCATTATACAACATGATATTCTCCTACTTCTTACCCAATTTCTCCATGAACCTCTACAACCAAATCATCTCTTTACTAGCCTCTATAGTAGCAACATACTCTGCTTCCATTGTTGAAAGTGAAACAACCTTTTGTAGTTTCATAATCCAACTTATTGTTGTTCCACCCACTGTAAAGAAATACCCTGTGGTGCTCCTCCTATTTTCTTTATAACCAACCATATTTACGTCAACATATTTAATGTTTGAACCTACAAAAAATAATGCATGAGAAGTGGTACCTCTCAAATACCTAAGAATCCATTGTACTATCTCCAATGCTCTTTACCTGGATTGTTCATATACCTACTCACAAATCCTATTGCATGTACAATATCTGGTCTTGTGCACACTATTGGAGAAATAATATACCTTAGTACCATGGTCATCTACCTAGCAGACATATTCATTTTACTTGTGCTTATGCTCTATGGTCTAACTTAGGTTATATTGATCAAACTGGTCAAATAGGTGGTTCTAGCTCATTAAATGATAGTTGAGGTTCTCTAATTTGAATATCTTGACATTTCAGACTATGCATTAACTGTAAACCACTTCCATCTTTGAATAGGGGCACTAGTGTGTGTGGATGTGTCTTTTTTGTGGTCTCTTTGGAATTTATTTTCCTCCTAGAGATTCCTCCACTCACCAATGCACTCTCTCATGCTTTCCTTCCATCATTTATGACCCAAGAATGATTCTTACCTATTCAGACATGTTCACACATGGTCTTGTGACTGTTTGGTTATGTTTGGGAGCCTATTGGTCAACCTAGGGGGGTTTAGGGGTCAAATCCTAGTCTAACACTTGTATGCATTCACATGGACTCCAAGGGATCAAGAATATTCTCCAATGTACTATAAATATGTATCATACATATCTACAAGGTGTGCTGTAATATAATGGTTAGATATTAGCACTTTTCACATATGTTATTCTAGTAATTTTTTAGTCTCTCTGTTGTTCTCTTGCATATTTTTTCAAACACTTCGATGGCGAATACTTTTCTAGCTCCTAGATATACTTGGGAAGCAATTCTCACATGGTATCAGATCTAGTTGGAACTGCAAATCAAATCTAGTGAGGTTTGAGTTGTTTTTTAGGGCATATTTCTAGTTTATCTAAGTGTTTTTCATTACAGGTTCCAACAACAACTTCATGGATTCGCAAGAAATTCCTCTCCTTTCTCCATTCAACTATTCTGAATGGAATCCAAGGATATGTGCATATATCAAGAGGAAATGTCTCTATGATGTGTCCATTGGTGTTGTGAGAGAGCCAGAGTCCCATCAATAGAAGTGTGATAGGTTTAATGACAATGATAAATCCTATGGAACTATGTGTCTCTCTATACCTCCCACCATGATCTATCTACTTTATTTTGATGAGTACACATTTGAGCTTTGGATAAATCTATATGAAGCTCTTGGCATGCAGAAAGAAGATGTGAGCTATATGGAGATCAAGAAAAAGAGTACCTCCTTATGTGTTCTTCATCCTATGATATGGGCCTCATGCATTTCTCAAGAAGTTGTTCAAAATGAAGAGGAAGAAGTAGCCAGAGATTCAACAAATGATCCAACTCAAGTTTCTTCCTCTCTGGCTTACTCTCCTTATCAAGAAGCTATTTTTCATGAACATAGCCATACGAGTTGTTGCCATCACTACTGCTAAATATTTATCTATCCATTCTATGCCCTCTCCTCTATGTCTTCTATTACGAATGGTGAATATGTATTTCTATTTAATGTCCTTGGCAAGCCTTCTCTAGAAGATGGGTTTTCTTAACATGAGAGTATTGTTTCAAAATATGGAGAGGCTTGAATTTCAAGTGAATATCTCTCATTGATTCACACTCTTTTTCCCATGTATTCCTCCACCATGACTAGTAGAGTACCTTCAAGTTCGTATGAAGATGGAGAAGCCTTTAATTCCATCACAATGGTGCACCTTCTTGGAGATGATTACAATATTATTTCAAAGTTGATGCTTTGATATCCTTATGACTTGCTTGGAGTCACCTATTCTCAATAACTTCAAGTCTATTTTGGGCATGGCATCTTGTTTAGTTTGAGTTTCAAGTCTGAAGAGCACCATTTTCTCTCCTATCAGTGCATTTCATTTGTTCTACATGGTCTGAGGATTCATCATGCAGTTGCTCCTGAGTTGGTTCAACACATTCCACTTCTTCCCAAGAAGAAGATTCCTCCACACATACTCATTTAGTTTGGAGTGTATACATATTTTTGTTTCTATGTCATATCCATTCTTGAGGAGAGGTTTTCCTCCTTACCTCGGTTACATGGATGAATAAAATTTTGTTGTAAAAGGTGACTTGTGCCTTAGTTTCCAAGGCCTTAATAAACCATGTGGTGTACTAAGTTTGGATTAAGGGGGGTTGTTGGAGAATAATCTATGTTACACTGAAATATTGTCATCTTTATCCATGTGTCAACCTTGTGCCTAATCCCTACAGTTCCCTCTGCTAAACTGGATTGAAATTGAGGTTGTTCCTACCCTTTTTACCCTCTCTAGATAGGCTGGCGCTCTTTCTCCTAAGGAAAGGTGCACCATCACTCTTTATTTTCATGTAAGGAGATCCAATGCCATGATTTCCCCTCATGTGAGGTGCATCAGCACTCCGTCTCCTACAGCAAGGTGCGACAGGGGTGTTTAGAAGTCAAAATGAGAAGTGCTGAGGCCCTTCTCGAAGGTGGGTGAGGTGGAGGATCACCCCTATATTCTAGGTGATGTGGTATTTAGTTCCCTAGCCTATGGGAAAGATACCTTATACCTCTCCTACTAATCCTCAACCTACTCTATCCAATTATCCTTATAAATTGAACCCTCTCTCCATGGTTAAGGGAGGAAGGACTATGGTACTCTTATGTTGGTGGAATTTCTAGGTGATCCCTAATGATGACATGATCGTCTTATGGGAAATGATTTTTTTATGAACATCTAAATTATATCTCATTGGAGATCTGTGGGCCCATTGTTTGAACAAGGTGGGATAAACAAACAAAATAAATTTAACATATAAGCTCACTAATCGCTTGGTTGGTTTGTTCGGAAGTGAGAGATTCAATAGAGTGGAGGTCCTAAAGAAGGCTGGCCAACATATTAATATTGTGAGGGACCAATTTAGGGTTCATCTCTAAAGGAACCCTAGCTATGAGCTCCCTCCAAACATTCCATCAATAGAGTGGAAATCCATAGTAGAATATGGAAAGGAGAGGGCTTTGAGAAAAGAAGGAAAGTTACCACCAGGCACATGAAGGTATGCAATACTTTCAGCAATGTAATTATAAAACTTATTATTATTAATTTTTAGATAAAATTTGAAACATGTAACATATTTCCACATTTTCAAAGGTTTTTAGACACATCAAAGGCCACCAAGGCCAGACAAGAAAAAATTGGACAACAAAATCTTGGGACTGGTGGTTATTCCAATTTGGCGGCACAAATTGTAAGTATCAAAAAACCAATATTACATCCATAACAAAAAATGCAACTTATTTTTTGTTTTATTGACATTTAAAAGGTAATTTCATGGCATTATGCAAATATGCAGGCTGACCGATTCAATGAAGTTCCGATAGAGGAATATTTGAACCTTGGATTCCAAGATGGGTTGTTGTTGAACGCCGAAAAAGATTGTCTAGGAAAACACAGTCTTGTGGTGATCCATCTTGCACGTAGGTATATAAAATCAATGAATTTTATTTAAGAATGATTTCTTGTAGAGTATATTCATTATAATTATTTGCAATAAAATATTGACTCAATTTTAAGCAGGAAATGAACGATCCACCTAATCCCGAGGATGGAGGAAAACCTATCAAATGTCATGCTTCAAATCTAGGTAATGAATGAATTAATTTGTTACAATTTAAAATTTTGCATCGCAAATGGTGAATATCAATTATACTTTTTCATTTTTCAACTGTAGATAATGTAGAGGTTCATACTATACAAGATGAGCCTATATATGGACACAACGTACATGATGTGGCCACAATAAGTAAAAAAACACCTATGTAATTTTTTTTTAAATGAAAAACTTGTCATTATAAATTCATAAGATGTCAATTTAACATGTTTACATTATTGCAGCAAATCCTGACCCCTTGCAGCAGCATCCACGTCCTGACTACTCTACTAGGAAGATAGTACGACAAGTTGTAGATGCGACAAGAAATAAATGACAAGTTGTAGTAAATGAGTTGCTTGCTGATTTTCTAAAAAGAAAAAAAACTAGAAAGAAGTGACTTAATAAACACTATCTATACTTATTTTTTATAATAAATTAAATCCACATTTTTGCATATAAATTTAATATGTGTTTTATAGTACATGCATTGGGTATGGGGAATTGAGAGTGATGTGAGGGGGGGGGGGGTACGGGCCATATGAGATTTTTTATTCACGTGGCTGGACTTGTTCAATACAAAATAATTTATTGGAGTTGTTTATCTTGGATCAAACATCCCTCGATCAAACATATCAACATGGAAGTTGATTTTGGCTTCGTTTTTGCTCTGGATCGAGGGAGGTTTGCTCCAATATTAGGCGTCTCCAATAAATTATTCTTGAAACCAAGAGGATCTTATTCATGAGTGTTATTTTTTTCTATCAATTTTTTAGTTTGTTCTCATCGATTAAATCCATGTTTGAATCTAGGATGATGAGGGGATAGTCCAAAAAGAAGGATCAGAAGGTGATGGGAAGCATTGTAAGGGTATGCTAGCATTCTCATAAAAATGCATATTAGAATATTAAATAATGGTACAAACATAAATTTTATTGATTTTCTTTATGTTTATGGAGGTTGGATGATTTGGCACTACAAGTACTACACAAACTTAACAATGGTTGGGTTGTGATGAGGGGAGGTATGTTGTTTTCAATTTCATTCTATACTATGTTCATGTTATGTATTTCATGTCATATTATGTATTTCATTCCATATTATCTTCATGTTATTTTGAATCTCACAACTCATCTACAGTTCCACACCCATGAAAATAGAAGTGATTTTAACCAAAATCAAGTATGTAGGAGGCATAGAGTGTTTCGATATTATTCCTTATCCTATGATGATAAATATATATATGGAATACATGTTACAATATACCTTGAGAGAGAAAAGGTTAAAGTCCTTGGTACCATTGGTCCTATGGGTAAAAGGGTTTGTTTGTCCATCTTTATGGTATATCTTGGTCTTGTGGGTATGAGGGTTGTCTTAACTTCTTTTTGTGACCCCTTTGGTTGAATTATGGTCCTTTATATTTTACTTGGTCCTAGCATCCTTATTGTGTGTACCTTTGGTATGATGACTTTTATTTTATTGTTTTATTTTTATGGACCATACGACTTTTAGTACCTTATCCTAACGTAACCTAAAATTATTTTATGTTGTCTGGTAACAACCCTAAAAGATAGGGGTTAGTGGATTGACCCTTCCATGAGGCTTGTTAAGATTATAAATTCAAGTCATGGATTTAATTTTGGATTTTGTGTTCACAAGATAATATTGAATATATGATATTACACCTGCTCTAGGGTTTTCTCAAGAACATCATTCCCACTTAAAGGGATCCACACACATATGGGCCACATCATCTTCAACAAATGACCATAAAATGGGTCATTTGTGCCACCTATGGCTCCAACACACATATCATGGCTCTAATTCCCAAACTACCATGTCCTTCTTTCAATGTCAGCAACCTTAATTATTGTTTTGTTGAGTTCAGTAAAATGAACGCCTAGGTCATAGGATGTTGAATCTGAAGGTGAAACCAGTTTTTTTGTGCTCAATTAGATGTCTTACATCATCTGGTATAATTGCTTAATTATTTTGGTGAAGTAAAAAATCCATCCTAGAGATGGCACAATTTGACTAAGTATAAAATCTGCTACTAGCTAAGTGGCCTCAAGAAAATGCACGCCATCCTCTCCATTTGAAGGATTAATTTATTTTGAGGATATATGAATCTAGAATGTTGATCTTTGCATCTAACCAAATGATTAGTTTTTACAAACAGTCTCTAAGGGTGAAGTGATAGGTCTTCCAAAATGGGGTTTCAAGAAATTGACTAAAGTATTGGAAAATTAGTCTAAGTTGCCCTAAGAAAATGCCCACCATATCTCATAGGTTAATGATAAAAATAATATGTGAGTATCAGGATATATCTTGTTGAAGTGTTTATCTAAACATGGTATCAGTTTTCCTAAAGAGTGCTTGAAGAAAAAGTTATAGGTTTTCCAAGATGGGGTTTCAGCCTGCTTTGCTCAGTTCAGTAAAATGCATGCCCAGGTAAGAGGATGTTTACTGTGAAGGTGAAACCAGTTTTTTTGTGCTCAGTTGGATGTCTTACATCATCTAGTATCATTGGTTCATTATTTTGGTGAATTAAAAAATCCACGTTGGAAATGGCACAATTTGACTAAGTATAATATCTGCTGCTAAAAATGCCTAAGTGGCATCAGGAAAATGCACACCATCCTCTCTATTTGAAGTATTGAATTATTCCGAGGATATAGGAATCTATAATGTTTATATTTGCATATAACCATGTGATTATTTTTTCCAAAAATATTCTAAGGGTGATGACTCTAGATCTTATCCTTAGACTATAAACTAAGACATAACAAGCATCCTTAGTGTGTTAAACCTTAGCAATAACGACTGCCATTTGAGAATGTAAGCTACAGGGTAGTAAAAGGACATGACTCATTTTGTTGGGAACTTCCAAAACCTATCAGCAACAGACATCTACCATTAGTAAAAATGGATACATCATTGTCAAGGGTAGGTTCTGTAAGGTGGATTAAGTATCTACTTCAAATACTAGAAAACATGGTCATGCAAAGTGCCATTTTGTTGCAAGTGATATTTTTATTGTTAAAATGATTGAAGATATTGTCTCATATTCTCATAGTTGTGATTTCCCTCATGTTAATCACATTGATTTCCAGTTGATTAACAAATTTGGGGAAGGATTTGCGAGTCTACTGGCTAATAATGGAAACACGAAGGATAATATTAGGATCTCTTTCGATGAACAACTATTTACCTTGAGCAAAGACGGTTTTGGAGAGAGGAAAGATATTGTTCTCACTGTGATGTATGAAAACGTGATTACTAAATTCCCAACATAGAACACCTAATACCCTAAAACCCCTAGCAATAAATACCTTTAATACCCTAATACCCTAAGCATTAAATACCTAGGGAAATGGTGATGCATAGTAGGATCTTCCAAGAAAGAATGCCTCATAACCCTGTCTATTAAATTCAATGTATTCTTCAAAAGGGTAAGTCCGATGGAAAAATTAATAACAAACCACATACACCTCAAGAAGACCTTCCTCATAATTTTTTTGACCATAGCCAGGAGTCATTTCCATGCATAGCTAGGTCGTTGCTACTTGTTGGGCGAGTAAAACTGTGTGGTGTTGGGATTAATATGAGAAGAAGAAAAAAATACAAATAACAGGATTTTGGTTTGATTCATGTACTTCCAGCAAGTCAAGGTTTTATCACTTGAACCATGGTCTTGGTCCTCACTTGCTTTGTCTTGGAAGGGTAACCTAATCCATTTATTTAACTGAATATTGAACCCCAATCAATGGGTAATGAGCATATCCAAAAAAACAACATACACAAAGTCAACATCAGACAAGTGCATGATTATACAGAAAATCCAAGGAAAATAAATCTCAATCAGGTGCATGCATTAAACATATAAGTCATAGACATACCAAGGACATGTTTTCCTTCTCAAGATCCTCTGTATCAGATTTAAATTGTTTAGAGTTTGAATATCGATATTGCAAAGCACCTCTCCGAATCATGGGCATCCAATAGAAATGGGGTGTCCCTAATCTTGCAAATAATTCCCTCCTAATTCATCTCTCTGACGTGTCTCCATAGAAATTTTTTCAAAGAAGGATGCGAAGGAGTTGGTGTTTGAATTATTGAACCATTGATCTACAAGAAATGAGTGCAATTTAAAGGTATAATTATGCAGTAGAATGGAATGAACAATGTACAGTGAACAAGGCAATTTTCAGATAAAACTGATAAAATAGTATCAGTAAATTACAACATTATCTTTATTAATCCTAGTAGTATACAACCGTGCTACATAAAGGAGAATTCAAATCATGTGGATAATATTCAAATCTACCAACTCAACCCTAATTGACTGGCTAACTAGAAGTGTCTAAATTGCTATCAAAGCTCACTAGTCTAATTCTACATGTCTAATTCATTCTATTAATTAGTTAAACCAGTTAAATTGATGAGGTAGGTGAGAAATGGCGCCTACTCCCATGCATTCATGCAAGACTCATGCTAACTAAACTGAAGTACATATAACTGAATGTAACTAGAGAATAACATAGCATAACTACCTGCAAACTACAACCAACTGATGGAGGTTGGTGGTGGCACTCAGAGTGGCTCCTAAAGTGTAGGGATTGGAATCGGTGGAACCCAAATGGAACACTAATGGAACCAATGGGGACACACTAGTGGCACCAATGGAACCAAAATCATGGTTGAATTATTGAACCATTGATCTATAGGAAATGAGTGCAATTGAAAGGTATAATTGTGTAGTAGAATGGAATGAACAATGTACATTGAACAAGACAATTTTAAGATAAAACTGATAAAAGATGATCAGCAAATTAAAACATTATATTTATTAATCCCAATAGTATAAAAAAGTGTTACATCAAGGATAATTTGAATCATGTGTTTAATATTCGAATCTACCATCTCAATCCTGACTGACTGGCTAACTAGAAGTGTCTAAATCACTATCGGATCTCACTAGTGTAACTCCACATGTCTAATTCAGTCTATCAATCAGTTAAACCAGTAAAAATGATGAGGTATGTGAGAAATGGTTCCTAACCCCATGCATCCATGCAAGAATGGTCCTAACTAAACTGAAGGACATCTAACTGAATGTAACTAGAGCTTAACTTAGGATAACTACCTACCAACTACAACCAATTAATGGAGGTTGGTGGTGGCACTCAGAGTGGCTCCTAAAGTGTAGGGATTGGAACCAATGGCACCCAAATGGCACACTGATGGCATCAATGGCACACTGATGGCACTAATGGCACTAGTGGCACCAATGGCACCAAAATCATGGTGGCGGCAAACTCTAGAAAATGACTCCTAAGTTAGGAAAATGATCTAATAGACTATATCTAGACACATGAGGATTATAAATCATAACAGTTGGTTTGTTGCAAATCCCATGTTACCACGTGGCCTTTGGTATCCTACTCGAAGTGTAATCAACTTTATTTTATGTTTTATTATGGTAACCACCCTAAAACCTAGGGTTTCCTAAGTGACCATTCTAGAAGACTTATCGAGCTTATATATTATATTCATAACTTCAGTCTTGGATTATCTTGGCATCAAAGAAGTATATATATGATGTTTTCTGGACGCAACATAGGTTTATTGTTGTTGTAAATTTGAGTACACTTAAAGTAGGGTACTAAGGGTCATATGGTACCTCTTCTAGGGTTGTTATACTTGTGTTGTGAACTCTCTCTCTCTCTCAAGGTGTTAGACTTGTTAGGATTATTAATCCTCCCTTGTCCAAATTTGGTCATATGTCTAAATCAGGAGTCATGTCTAAATCGAGAGTCCATTCATTCTATTTATAGTCATTAGCACCATTGGTTAAACTTGACCTAATTGGGGCACATGTTTTAGTTACCAAAGTGTGGGGAACACTAATTGAGGCTCACTGCCACTTATTGCACTTGATTGCATAAGTTTAGGAGTCTCCTAGATCAATCCCTACAATTTAGGAAGCAACTGGGAGTGCCGAAACCAACCAAGGTCAGTTCACTTCAGTAAATGATTAGTCAAGCCAAGTTAGGATTCGGTTACATTCAGTTCTAGCTCTCTACATTCAGTTAGCGCTAGGTTTAATTGATTGCACACATGTGGGGCGCTTTTCTCACCTACCACAGTCAGTTAACCATTATTTAATACTAAATGTAACACTTGGTTGTGTTTTAGAACTCCAATGAACTTTGGTTATGATTTAGACAAGGATAGTTAACTACTGGGTCCTCCGATAGTGATTTAGACAATGTCTTGGTTACCTAAAGTCAAGTAGAGTCATCAATTCAAACTTCCTCATGTGGATTCGAATTACTTGTGGCTATTAAAGCCATTTTACATTATTGTAATTATCATCTGGATTACTTTTTTGATTAATGAAAGCATTCATAGCTGCAAGCCTTTTGCACTGTTTCATTCTTCAATGGTTGAGTAAATTATGAGATCTTCTTTGTGAGTTGTGTGTTTGTCTACAAATCTATATGCTCAAATTTAACAAGACTTGTGTTGTAATTTTTGTTGGTAACTCCCTCTCTCTCTCAAGTATGTATCCTGACAACTTGTCCTTACAATGACAAGAGATGACTCAAAATGTCTCACTATAAGGAAGATCCAAACCATATCTATCTAGCATTACTATTGTTCTTTAATTATTGTTCATTAGTTAAACATGACATAATTTTGTTACAGTTTATGTTATGTACATTGCAATTGATAACTCATAACAAGGACCACCTTTAACGTAGTGACAGGTGGATTGTTAAAGTTGAAAGATATGGATATTATGTTTGAATTTATTACAACAATACTTTTCTGGATGTAGCTTTGTTATTTACTTCTACTTATACAATGATGATAAAAATATATGTGACAATATACCTTGATAGAGAGAAAATGTTAAAGTCATTAGTCTTGTAGGTCCTATGGGTAAATGAGGTTGTTTCTCCACCTTTACGATACACCTTGGTCTTGTGGGTATGGGGGTTGCATTATTGTCTTAGAAATTTTGCAAGAGATGCTTCATATGAATTATTACATGCTGATGTTAGAACAACCAAATTCATGTTTCTTATCCTTTGAAGGGCGTTTCCTTTTAGTTTTTAAATGCATAGGACTTCTTATTTTTGCACTATGTTAAGGGTCAACTATAGACTCCATTCTTGTGAGTCCACCTAGGACTATATGAATGTATTCTTTTATTTCAAACTTTGAAATATAGAATATAATGATTTATTTTTGGAAAAAGAAAATGATGGAGATCCAAAATACATACAAGATTTAGGGAACAACGTGGTAAGTCATACTGACTACTACTATGTGTGCCTAACCTTATTCCTAACCCTTTCTCTCTTACGGTATGTCATATGTTCCACTCTTTCAATGACAAGATATGAACCTAAAAGTATCTGAGTATAAGGGTGATTTAGAATAGTCCTACACCAGCATTATTATTGTTCTTTGTTAATTGTTTTCCTAGTACTACTATTACTACTTTATTTCACGTACATTGCTATTAGTTTAACTTCATTATAGTATTGTTAATATTTATGTTTTGTACATGGCAATTGGTAAATAATCTCAATGACAAAATTTAACACAGTGACCATTGGAGTGTTAATGTTGAAAGAGATTAAAATTATGTTTTAAATTTATTACAATAGTACTATTTGGAATCTATCTTTGCTTCAGTTCTGTCTCATACACTAAAGTAAAAATTATTTTCTGCATATCAAACCCTAACCTAACCAAAACTTTACATTTTTTAAAATTGAGTATATTGCATATGGAGTGGCTTAACATAGCTAAATTTTGTTCACTTATCTACATAACTCATCCTATTTCATCCACATTTACAAAGTTGTGTCTTTTGAACAACTACTATCCGTTGAAGGGAAAGAGGTTTCTGGTCAATCCCTTGTATTGTATCAGAGATGCTTCCTCTCTTTTGTTTGAGGCTTTAAATATTACAATGGTCCTTATGGGAGACTCCTTAGGGAGTAACAATCTTGAACAACTTTTGAATGAAGGCATGCAATCTATAGTTTAATTCAATGCAACATATAAATACCACATTGTACATAGGTAGAAGAAGTATCCTTGTATTCTTATGAATTGATCAATAAAAGAACGAGGAAAGAGATTAAAGAGAAATGGCACTTATGTGATTGTTTTGATGTCAAATTGGAACGTGTTCTTTGTGAAAGGGCTAAAAGAAATGTAAACATCCATCGTAGTTAGATGCCCCACTCAGTAGAAATACCTCCAGTAATGGAGCTCAATGTGGTTGAGAATGAGAACTATGATATTGATGGTGAAATTGATGTGAATTGGGATGCATAAAATCCAACAGATCCTCTTATTTGGGATGGTATTTTATATTTTTTTTTTACCAACCCTAGAAATCCTATGATCTTTGCACTAGCTCGACTTGTTCCAAAAGAAAAATAACATGAATAAGCTTATAATTTTTTTTGGGGAGTCTCACCCTTTGTGGGAGGTTTCAAATATGGCTTTAATAATGGGAAATCAATATGAGATAGGTGAAGTATAGCTTTGGATGTGGAAGACAGTGTAGTTAACGATGAATATACATTTGTTAATACTCATGTGGCATGTAAATAAACACATAGGTCCAATAAAATACATAGAGAATTAGGAGAACCAAGTGAAAAGGATGATCATAATAACAAGTCCCAATAGATTTCCTATTCAGAGGAGAAGATTTTTCTCTTGTTATTACTACAAATTATTGCAACTCAAAAGGCAAGGACACTAGTCTTCTAGGCATTATAAAATAATTTATTAAAGCTTCATGCCTAGATCCTATGTCAAGAACAATTAGATTTATATAGTCAATATCTAAAATACAGTCCTTATTAGCTTTTGGGAACGTGAATTTAGTCAATTTTGATGTTTTCTTTTATAGAAAGGGCAGTGAAATATACTACACATGATATCCAAAGGAAGATGGCATTACCACTATTGGAGACTCAACTTGTATAATTGGTTGGGATTATGTCTCTCATATTGATTACAAATGGGATAATAGTGGGGGTGCTCACATTGAAAATTGAGATAATAATGAGATAAAACCAATAAAAAGTTTGTTTGAGATGTTTGATACCATGATCCTTGCATGGTCTATTATGCAAAGAAAGATAGTTTCACCCAAAACTTATATTATTGTTCTCAGTAAAAAACTAAATGGAATTACCCCTGAATACATTATTAACGTAAATAAGTGGTGGTTCCATGGAGACAAATTTGAGAGAGATTATGTACTCTATCACAACAAATGGACACTATAGTTGCTCGACTATGCAAATGATAACCTGAGAGAATATATCCAATACAATATGGAACCCTCATCTTATTTGTTTGAATACAAGATAGATGACTAGCACATATCGTTCAAGCATGATGTATTCATTCAGACATACCATTGGGTCATGTACTAGT
Source organism: Pseudotsuga menziesii (assembly GCA_001517045.1). Taxonomy (NCBI): domain Eukaryota; kingdom Viridiplantae; phylum Streptophyta; class Pinopsida; order Pinales; family Pinaceae; genus Pseudotsuga; species Pseudotsuga menziesii. The sequence continues at coordinate 120,007 of LPNX011184793.1, forward strand.
AGCACTCGTGGTTCATGGATGCATGTTGGAATGTACACAAATATTGCATGTCCCCAAATTTCGTTTATTTCATCTAAATTTTAGATTTTCCCTAATGCATTTAGAAACCACCGAATTCAAACTCAGGTCTAGTTCAGATCCTGGTTTAGGGCAATGTATTTAACTGATTCTTAGCCATTTTACAACTAATTTGAACTATCCACTAGATATTTAAATACAGGTCCAAAAGTTATATTCTGTTTGGTTTCAAAACATGACCAATTATGTTTAATTATGGTAATTGTAGATAGTATCTCTAGTAATTGTATATTTCTATTATCTCTCTCATCATGTCATCCTGAAATTTTTCTTAAAAGAACTGTAGAGTGGGTCAGTGATCTCTATTTATTTACTATAGTTCCTAGCTTCTATTACCAACTAGTTTTTGTCATTGTTGATGTTTAAGTATACATTGAAATGAGACTTAACAACATGTGTGTTAGAATGGAGACAGAGGTATTGATTTCCAACAATGTATAATGGTTAAGTCCATGCCCATATTGAAATATACACTCACACATATTTGATACAAAGGATCAGTTTTCATGAGATCCTATCACACATGGGATTTGTTACCTTTCTTTCCAGCATGAGTGCGTCTTCTCTACTGGATTGACTGTGTGTCTCTTTTTCTAGCATGATTTTGTCTTCTCTACTTCCAGCATGACTATGTCTTCTATGTTGGCTTGATGGTGTCTTCTTTTCTTCCAGCATGATTGTGTCTTCTTTATTTCCAACTTGACTGTGTCTTCTCGGCTGCTAGCATGACTGTTCCTTCTCTGCCAACATGAATTTGTATTCTCTATTGCTAGTGTGAATGTGTTTTCCAACTAAGTTGTGACTTGTGTCTTTTCCTTCTTAATAATTGTGTTTGAAGCCTAGATAAAGGATTGAAGTTTATCTTCATGTTGATTAAGAATTTGAGGTGTGTACACTTACTACTCTAACCCTATTAAATTCTCTCTTAAGGTACATCATTTTTCCATGTGAGAATATGATTCACAAAAATATATTGAAGAAAAGGGAATCCTCAAAATTCAAGATTACTCACAAAATTATGCAAAAAAGAGTGAAAATAGTGATATTAAGACATAGAAATGTTGTTAATAACTGAGTTTATTATGATTTTCCAACATGTAAATATGTATGGAACATGGTTATAATACAATACAAGAAAATTGTCAGCCTTTGGAGGAAATTTGGATCCATACATGTGGCAGGATTAGATTGGACCTCAAAACCCCAATAGGTGGACCAATGAGCTCCCAAACCACCTCAAATGGTCATGAAAACTAGTGTGAACATGTATGGAGAATTCTAGGACATAAATGAGGGTATTCTAGTAATGGTGTAGTACATGGGTGAGTGGGAGTGGCTCTAGGCAGCAATAAATGGTCCAAAAGAGACAAAAACCACCAAAATACATGCATGGGTGCCTCTAGTCAACCTGTTTCCCTATCTTAAGGGATGGGAAGCGCACCAAGGACTGAGAAATCATTAATGGGGGTGCATATGTCTCTATAATGTTTAAATGAGAGCACTTGGGTGCATTTATAAGTCCAAAACACATAAATACCTTGCTATACCAACATAACCAAGGTTTGGACCATATGACATGAGTACAAGACAAATGAAAGTGTGTCCTATGTGTATGTGACCATGGTACTAGGTGGTATGATGCTATAACACCCCCCCTCCCCCCCTTAATCCTGACTTAGTGTAATTCCATCAAATTATTGAGGTATTGGAAACTAAGCCTCAAGTAACCTCTTACAAAAATTTATTTATCCATATAACCTAGGTAAGGAGGAAAACCTCATGGGAACAAAACCTCCCCTCTAAAATGGACATGGAGAAAAATATGAAAGAGAATATCAGTAATCACCATGTGTCATCCTCTCTAAGAAATGATATCAGATATGTGAATGTCTTCTTTATGAATCTCTTGGTGAAGATGTCAACAATTTCCTCTGCAAATGGGAAATACTGCAACGATATCACCTGCTCATGCACCAAGCTCCTAATGCAGTGCATGTGTATGTGAATGTGATTGGTCCTATGTCTCTGTACTAGATCAGTGGAAATATTGATTGCACTTTTATTTTCACACCAAGTTACTGTTGGTGAATCAAATGAAAAACCAAGTTCACCAAGAATACCTCACAACCACACACATTGTGTAGTTGTGTTAACTTCTCCTCTGTACTCAAACTCTGCTGATGAAATGGATATAGTGTGTTGTTTATTTCCTGGAAAGAATATGGGACCATGTAAAAGCATGAATACATAACCTAAAGTGTACTTTCTGTCAATAGAACCTCCAGCCTAATTGGAATCATAAATCTAACTAGTTATAGTGGATAACCAGTAGCATAGTGTACCCTGAAGTGTTTGGTTCCTTGAACATAATGCAAGATTATTTTTTCATCTTTATAATGGATCTCATGAGTCTCCTACATATATATTGTAACAACAACTATAGAATATGGCAAATCATTTCTAGAGTGTGTAAGATACAACAAGCACCCAACTAGTTATTTGTACAATGAGTTGTCCACCAATGGAGATGCACTAAAATCGCCTAGTTTTATTCCTGAAAGGAATGGGAACTTGGCTTCCTTACATTTATCCATTTTGAACTTTAATAACATGTATGAAAAATACTTTGGTTTTCTGACCTTGATCCCTGCATCATATTGTTCAATCTCTAAGCCAAGAAATTGTTTCAACAATCCAAGGTCACTCATGGAGAATTCACTGTGCAATGAAGATTTAATTGATTTTATATCATCAATGCAGCTCCCTGTAATAAAAAATTCATCAAAATACAATACTATTACCTGCAATATATCACCAACATGATGCAAATATACATTAGGATCATATTTGCATCTTTCAAATCCAAGTGATAGAGGAAAATTGTCCATCTTGGCATACCAAGCCCTGGGGGTTTGCTTGAGGCCATAGAGAGACTTCTTCAACCTAAAAACAAGTGAAAGATAATGAATGAAACATTCATTCTGATGCATATATATCTCCTCATGAAGGTCTCCATGAAGAAAATAACTCTTCACATCCATGTGGTGAACCTCCCAGCACTTAGATGTAGCAATGGCTAAAACTAGCCTGATAGAGTCCATTTTTGTAACCAATGAAAATGTCTCTGTATAGTACACTTTTTGGACTTAAGAGAAGCCTTTGGAAACAAACTTGGCATTTTACTTGATATAAGAACCATAAGAATCCACTTTGGTCCTATAAACCCACTTACATTTCACTAGTTTCCTCAGTGGAGGGCAAGGGAGCCAATTTCATAGTCTCATTGTCTTGCAAAGACTTGAACTCTTCTTTCATGGTTGTTTTCCATATTGGGTCAAGTGATTCTTTATTATATGTCTGAGGATCATATTCAACCATGATAAAGAATATCTCTTAAATATTTAATTCACAAGTAGAGAAGGCATTGTGAAATTCAGATCTAGTCACTAATACATTTGGGTGGATTTTTCCATGAAATATTTCCACATTTTGAACATTCAGGGATTAATACTTCATTTTTTTTTATCATGGCAGAAAAAATGTGGCAGTATCAACATTTTTAATTTTTGAGGAACTTTCGTCTCTATATTGACAATATATGGCTATCTTTGCACACTCGCCAAACCAATGACATCTTTCAACGACTCTTGGATGTTGATGTGTGGGTCAACTCATGCATTTTCAAAAAATTTTCTATAGTTGTGACAAGGTTCTTGGTGATTGATTCAGTACAGATTGAGACTGAATTTCTTTATCAACCATATCCAAAACTAGAGAGATCATTCATACTCTACAACAATCATATGGCCGTAAATTCATAAATGGTAAGCATGCATCCTTTTTTTGGGGATACAAACTAACATTGAGGCTCAAAATAAGAGTTTTATTCTTCGGGTCATGTATCTTACAAACAAATTTAACAACCTTACAACTCCCTCCTTTTATTTAAACCAGAGTAATTGCAACAAGAGTATCTAGTCAACAATGACTCTAGTCAATTCATTTTTTTTATAGACCCAATGCTCCACTAAGCTATTGTCCATTGACACAGTGTTAATCACTTTCCATCGTAGAAAGAAAACTTTCATTTGGACCATTTGGACCACCTAGTGTTCCAATTCCCAAACTATCAAGGTCTCCTTGTGAGTATATCAAAGGCCATTGCACAACACTTGTTGGAATCAATGAAAACTTCAGTCTGTTACATACAATGCTCACTAAGAGTGGGGGGGTGAATCAGTAAGCTAAGGATTCAACTCAATTTCAACTTTTTCTACCAATGTTATATCATTATTTCACAATTGCTTCAACAACATCAACTAGGCACATGCCACTCATCAATTAAACACATCACTATCAAGACATTGCACAAGGGACACAAGATATAGTTTTGTAATATTTATATAAGTGGATAATTCAATCTATAATATGGGCTACAACCCATAAGGTGGCACCACCCACTAGAATGGTTCAGTCAGCTACAACTGATTGGGATGCTACAACATCCAAACAAGCTTCAACTTGTCAAAAGACCAATAAGTCTTTCCCTGGTTCCACCCAACCTCCCTATAAAAATTTCAGATTACAAATTACAATTGATACACTAGACTCTTCCAAATTTTTCCATGGGAACACACATCAAAAATACCAATCAACAAGTCTTCATTATGTACTCAGCAAGTCATTCAACATACAACATACTGCAGCCCTGTCTCAACTCCGTCCATACACCATTAGTATCTTGTATTTAGTACTATCCACATTATCATATATCAAGTTGAGTATTCATCATGACTAACTCATATTTGTTCTCTTTTCCAAGAACATTTCTTTAGAACCCTATTCCTGGAGCATTCTGCCCTAAACCAATTTTCAGCAAGAGTATGTCAACATATTGTCCATCGATTACACTGGTATCATGTTACATTGCAGCCCTATATCAACATCATGTTGTGTCCTTCATCATTACTTTAGCATATTAATTTATGTTCCCAACATCACTCATTAATATGCCCAACATCATCCAGTTCAAATTATCAGTTAGATTATCATTTCGGTGAAGCCTGGAAAATCAAAGATATAGACAAATATTATGTTGCTCCTGCTGCATCATCACACTTTCCTCACACCACCGAACTGACCTCATCAGTGAACCTCCTGAATTATTCACAAGCACTCCTGAACTTCATCCATATTCTCATTTGAAATAACAACTTATCTTCTATATTTATACCTTTTCTTCTCTTGGATTTAAGGTGGCCGACATGTCTCTTTAAATTAAATAAATAGTTTTTTATTTCGATGTCTTAGGAGGCCGACCTCATCACCAATTTATTTTTGTTATCATTAACCAAAATTTATTTAATTTTCCACATCATCATCATTTTAATTTTATTTTTTATGCTAAGACTTTGCCTTCTCTTATGCCTACATACCCTTCTTCAAATTGCCGTATGGGGGTCTTTGATCTTCCAATAAGTATGCCTGCATTGTCCATCTTCAAGGTTCCAGTAGGTGATGTATTCATATGTTTGAAAGGGCTATCTAGATGCCCATAGCTAGAGTTTAAGGATGTCCACAACCCCTCATTTGAGCCATCAAAGATGCCCACAACTCCCACAAATTCTTGCAGCAAGTCCTTCATTATTCTTGCAACTCACACCAGAATGCCCATAGGTGGCCATAAGGGATGCCTACAGGTGGTGCTGAGAAGATTCCTGCAATAGGAAATATCTTATGACCGCAATTGTCATCATTTAGCATGCCCGCATGATCTTCTAGAGATGCCCACAATCTTTTCCTTGTCCACTATTTTATCATGCCCGCAACCATCTCTGTCATCAATTTTTTTTGTCTATTGTCATTTCACCCTCTCCTTGTCATCTTTGCACCAACATCTTTGTCTTGCCCAAATCATCTTCAAATGACCACAGAATGGGTCATTTGACTCTCTAGATGTTCCATGATTGCATGCTTTCTTGTCAATGTCATTATGTATATCCTTAGTCATCTTTGTCCTTCATGTCTTGTTCCAATTACACCTTGCCATGTCATCATGCTTAGACACCTATTCGAATCTCTGTTTGTTATTTATGGTTTTAATGAAATAATCAATTAAAAATTATTCTAAAAATTGCATATCTCAAATAGTAAGATGTGTCTCTTCAAAACTCTGTCTTAATTCTTTTTATTAAATTTATGTTTATTTTTCTAAATACATTCATGTAGATTCTTATTTAATAAACTTTGTTTATCTTTGTAGGCCCATCTTTTGCATATATGACCATCATAACGCAAACTAAAGGTATGGCTGGATAGCCACTTTAACAAGGATCAGATCCAGGTCACCTTTTGAACTTTTTGATACACACACATTATCTAGAGATCATTTGAAAATAGGCTTCCAAACTGTTTAATTTAAAACTTAGACAAAATTGTTTTTAACTTGTAAAAATAGTTTTTCTTCTACTTTGGCAAATTGATTTCTCCCTCATGTCATCACCATAAGGAAACCTACAAGCATGGCTAGATAGCCATTTCAAGAATGAATAAGACCATATCACAAGATAAATATATTGACACACACACAACCTCTGGAAAGAATTTCAAAATAGCTTCTCAACGTCTTTTCAACATCAAAACATATTTCTTCCCATTTTGGAAGACTCCTATTTCACACGTGTGAACACTCTATGGAGACCTAAAGTCATGAGAAGATGGAAAAATTACCAAAGAATGAATCCATGACATTTGATAAATTTACTTGCACAAAGACAGCCCTTGGCGGGCATTTTCAACTGACATCTCAAACTCCTGTTTTCAACACTTGGTCAATTTTCTTTTGTTCTCACTATGCAAAATATTATTTTTCCTATTTTTGGTAGATTTATATTTTGCATATGAGACCATCATAAGACAACCTGAATATATAGCTATATAGCAAGTTCACCAAGGAACATGCCTATGCTACTTGATTAATTTTATGATCAAAATAACCCCTCCTTGCGGGCATTTCAAAATTCCTTTTCAATTTCTTGAATCTAACACCACTTTTCTTGTGTTCTTAAAATGCAAAATAATATTTTTCATACTTTTGGAATATTTATATCTTTGTCATAAAACACTCCATAGGATAACTAAGACCATAATTAGATGCACCCATCAACAAGCTATAGCCTAACACTTTCATATTATTTTTCTCATCATCCTATGAGATAGGGCAGGCATTTCCTTGAGGCCACTGAGGCAGTTTTGCCAATACTGGAATAGTGCAAAACAACCTGAAACTCTATTTTGGAAAACCATTATCTTTTTCATAAAACATATTCTTTGAGAATTGAGACCATGGTGAGATATCCTCTTCAACAATTTGTAGGATTATAGCTTCAGATAATTTTTATCATACACCTATAAGGTATGACAGACATTTTCCCAAGGCCACATGAGCCATTTTTTCCAACACTTCGACAATTTTCTTAGTCTGGTCCAATCTGCCTAAAACACTATTTTGACAGGTTCATAACTGTTAGAATATAATCCGTCAGGATTATTGTAAATAAATAATTAAATAGGAATTTGAATAGTTGCCCGGGAAGGTGAAAAGGCTGGTTCTCAACCGCCTCATTGTAATCTATAAATTAATGTTTTAGTCGTGAATAGAACATTGAATCGGGAGTTATTACCAACAACTAGTATCAGAGCCAAGTTCATAACTCCTACGTGCATGCCTTCCATTCTGTCTATCTGCTTGCCAGTCCAGTCCATTGCCAGACTGCTCCATCAGTCTGCCAGTGGCATGAGAAATCCAGTCTCTGTGTGCATGCATTATTGGTATAGCACAATACCTAACCCTAAACCTAATTATTGGTATTCTGCATACTCTCTGTGAAATTGTTGTGCATGGCCTGGTGTGACATTCTCTCCTGAGTCGCACTCTCTTGATAGGCAAACCCTAATCCATTGCTTGTAGACTGCACTGTAACATTGTGCATTGAAACTATCCTTAGCTCGGCATATTATTTTAAAGTCTGGTAACCTCTCTTCCATCTTCATATATCTATAAACTGTTTGAAAGTTGTATGCTGCGAGCTGTATGCGAGATTGTATTTATCTCTGCGATCTGTAGCTACCGAGATTGTATTTATCTCTGCGATCTGCTGGGTTTTGTTGTTGTTTTTTGGTCTGCAAACATTGAGACTCATCCTTATTGATTCCCCTATTTATTAGAGGAAAGACGAGCTGTGAGTTATACAGTATTGCTGCATTGAAGAGTTGAAAATAATGTTGCGTTTACCTTCATCAATCTTCACCATCAAATGCCAAGTCATATCTCATTACCACACACCATATCTCATTTGGAGATAATATACTGCGTTTTGCATACTACGTGGAGAACCTATAGAATGCGACCTGAAGAATGCGTGGAAAAGAACTGCGAACTGTGTGTTGATGCTGTACATATCCTGCGTGAAGGCTGCTTTGGAGGACATTCTCGCTCTCTCTGTCTTTGGAACTTTTTCATGGTTACCGTGTTGTTTATGTGTGCAACAAAATAAATCCAGTACTAAATACTTATCAGTACCTGCGTGAAAACTGAAGTATTGAAGACTGTGCACTGCGTGGAGAGATTGTGTAGTGGGAGACTGCCTGCGTGAAGCCTGAAGAGCCCGAGCTGTAATGTTGTGGAGAAGAAACAATGCGTTGAAGCCTGAATGGTGAAGGTCGTGAATGGTGAAAGCTGTGTGCACAATTAGAGACAGCGAATCATTTTAATATATTGTGATTTTTTGTGATATATTGTGATATGTTTTTGTGGGGAATGCACAAACCCTAGATTGTTTTTGTAGACTACCCACTATTTATCAAAGAGACTTGCTGTTGATAAATGAGGTAGGATTGGTGTGACTGCGTTGAGCGTGGAGACTGTTTACTGGTGGCTTCCTTGAAGAAAGTCTGGCAACTATTTTGAAGGCTACATTCTATTTGAAGGCTGCCTTGGAAGAATAATTAAATCTTCTGGTTTTATTCTGTTGATTGATATAAAAATTGAAGACAGACTGATATATATGCATTAATACTGCGTGAAAACTTTTATATGTTGCTGGAGTTTTGAGCTTTGTAAACCTAGACTGCTGAAAACCTATTGAAGGCCGAGTTGTATGCTGCTGAAGACTGTGCTGAAGAATATCATTTATTTCTAGAGAATGATATGTGCAAATGTTGTATGCTATATATTGCCAGTGACTGATATAAAGAAGCCAACTGACAGTGATTTATTTTGTATCTATCTGATATATTTGATATAAACCTGCATTGTATTCACCTTGGCAGAGACTGTAGACCTGCAAGGTTATTAATTTTTTATTTCTCTTTGAAAATTACACTGACAGTTGTAATAATCCAATCTATAGCATCTATAGTCGGTGCCACCCTCACTGGGAAAGACACCTATTCAGAATGGTGGAGGAATATCAAATCTGCCTTCATCTACAATGACCTTTGGGACGG
>LPNX011184793.1:133316-135816 GCA_001517045.1 Pseudotsuga menziesii
GAACATTGAATCGGGAGTTATTACCAACAATAACTTCTTCCTCAGCTACTTCCAAGATAATTTGAAGACATGGTCAGGTAGGCCAAATATCAATCTACAAGACCCCAATATTATGCAAGCATTTTGTTCAACACACAATTTGTGGCGGGCATTTTCTTAAGGCTACCTGAGCCAGTTTTCCAACACTTGGTCATTTTCCTATTTTTCACCAAATTACCATATTTTTCCAAAATGATTGTCATTAATGTTGTCATCAATGATAATCCTATTCATCAAAGTCTTCATGTTTTTCTTTATAGAAATTGGTATATAATATACTGCATTTAGAAATATACTTATATCTAATGTATTTGACAAGTTACTATTTGGTATGGTGTAGGTAAGACAATTACTTGTCACTACAAGGATTTTTCACTATGAATGAAAATGCAAGGAAGCTTGCTCAGTATAGAGAGGCATTGGAGGCGATGGGAGATGGAAAATGTTATTTCCCTTGCTCTAATTGCAGGGGCTTTCAAAGAAGAAATTTTTTAATAATGACAGCTGAAAGACATTGTAGGGACAAGGGGCATGTCGAAGGGGGTTATGAATATCATCCCTTGGTAAGAGGTTATTCAATTTTTAATGTATTCTTTGTAATAGTCATCATGTCATGAATTTCAGTAAAATGTCTTATCATTTTATTATATTTTCTATGCAAACTAATTTTACTACGTTGTTTGTAAATATATAGACAATGCCCCCAAAACTCCCTCTTCCAGAGAGTTATTTGCCAAGTACTAGCAGAAATACTCATTTGCAGGGTGACAAAAATCTAGATCAGAATATTGAAGCTGATCAAGTTCTTAATGATGATATGAATGGAGATAATGTTAGTGATACAAATCAGGAAGATGAGATACATATATTGATCCAAGACACATTTGCTCCAATGGATGAGGACAACCAAGATGATAGTCATGATGTTGATCCTCTACTCAAGAATTCATGCCAACCTCTTTATGAAGGCTAAAAAAAAAATCTTCTATCTGCTATATTGTTGTTAGTGAACTTGAAGGTTTTGAATGGTTTATCAAACACATGTGTCACACAGATACTAAGGTATGTAATTTTTTAATTATTTATGTCTGCATGTTCACATGTACATAAAGGGTTGACTTTTTTCCTATATTACTATTGTTATCTAATTTGTAAAGTATGGATGCGATATTGATGATTAATATTGTTTACATTGACTTATTCTTTTGAATTTTGTAGATTGTTAGGTGAATTTCTATTACCAACGTCAAATATTTTACCATGCACATATCAAGAGATATATGTGATTATGAAATAATTTGGAATGGAGTATCAAGCTATCGATGCATGTCCTAATGATCATATCATATACTATGGACAATATGCATTAGAAAATGAATGTTCACCATGTAAAACAAGTAGGCATCGAGACGATAAAGTGACAAAAAAGGTGCCTGACAAAGTTCTTCATTATATTCCAATAATTCAACATCTCCAGTGGTTATTCAGGTGGCAAAGTATAGCACAATTTATGGATTTCCATGCAAAGAACAGAAGTCGAGACGATGTTCTTCAAATGCCTGCAGATGGGTTTGCATTTAGGTACATTGAATAAAAGTGGCCAATTTTCAAAGAAGAACCTCGTAATGTTAAACTTCCATTGGCAGTTGATGGTGTCAATCCATTTGGAGAGCTTCGTTCTACCTACTCAGTGTGGCCTATTTTTGTTATAAACAATAACCTTCCTCCTTGGATGTCAGTCAAGAGAGAGCACACAATGTTGGCAATGATTGTTCTAGGTATTTAATTAATTTGTATTTTTTTACTTGAAAGTCTGATCACTAAATATTTTATTTCTTTGTTTCGTGCATGATAATGATGTCTTTTATATATAACGACATATAGCTAAATATAATTAATCATGTATGTTGGACCAATTAGGTAAGTATCAGGTTAAATATATGAACGTATATATTGAGCCTCTTATCGATGAGTTGTTGAAGTTATGGGATGGTGTCACTATGTATGACATCTCTAGACCAATAGGGAAAAGAAAATTTCAATTCCATGGAATACATGGATGGAAAATTCATGATGCTCCTGGGTTAACACATTTTGTTGTATATTGTTACTTTCTTTTGTTCTTTAATATTATATATATCTATTGAAAATATGATGCATTATTTTAAATGGTAATTCTAATTTGCTACACTAAATCATATATCTTGTAGGTCTTCAAACAAAGGGTAAATTTGCATGTCCACCTTGCAGTCCTTCATTTGCACTATCCCAGTAAAATGCCCGCCAAGGTTAGATGATGAGGTTGTAGGAGAGAATATTAGCATGGTTGAGTTAGTATGATGTTCCTCACATTTTGGATGTCTCACTCTCCAAGTTTGATGAAAAAATAAAATCACCTTGGTGACTTAGGGTTTGAAGAGAATTGTTTAAGTGTCAATACGCAATTTGGAAGACCACTTTC
>LPNX011184793.1:140816-255149 GCA_001517045.1 Pseudotsuga menziesii
GCTTCATAGGGCCCAAAAAGTTGTATTTTTTTTACTACTTCCTCGGATCATATTGAATTGTTAGATTATTCCTTGGAATGGGTGTTAGGATCAATCCTTAATTTTTCACTCAAATGGTTGATCCCCCTATCATGTAGACATCTTCATTCACTGAGCTCCCCCTAACATTGTGATGATGATGATGACAAATATGATGATGAGGATGAGGATGATGACGATGATAATGAAAATGATGATGATGATGATCATAATAATGGAGATGCTGATGAATTGGATGATGATGATGTTGATGATGAATATGATGATGAAGATGATGATGATGACGAATATGATGATGATGATCAAGATGATGATGGTGATAATGAAGGCGTTGATGATGAAGATGATGATTATGATGATGATGATAAGGAAGAAGATGATGATGAAGAAGATGATGATGACGATGATGATGATGACGATGATGATGATTATGAAGATGATGATGATGATATTGATGAAGACAACAAAGACGATGGTGGTGATGATGACAAGGATGATGATGAGGATAATGATGATGACGATCATTTTCATTGTTGCTGTCATCACCATCATCTTCGTCATCTTCATCGTCATCATCATCATGTTCGTCCTTAAGGGGACTTATGTATAGGATATCACTATAAGCAATGCAAACAATACAAATTATGACAAAATCCTAGTTAAATTAAATTAAATTAAATTAAACTACACTAAATTAAAAACATAGAGTTGTTTAAATATAATTAATTTAAAATGCAACAAAATATAAAGTATGCAAATAAGAAAAACTCAAAATAAACTAAACAAAAGATAAATATGCAAATTAAAAAAACAAAACAAAACACAAAATATAAAATATGCAAATAAACAAACAAAAAAACATAGAATTCAAAAACACCCGCTCACTAGCTCATTAACAAAAAACAATGAACAAGTTCACTCCCACACACTAGTTCATTAGCAGCATCTAGAGCACTGGTAATTTGATGAGTAGAGAAGTGGTAAATCGAGGAGCAGAGGATACCAGTAAAGAGGATACTGGCGTTCCCAGTGGAGGCAATTCGGCCGCAATCCAGAGGATAACAAAACAATCCGATCACAGTCCAAAGGATACTAACATTCCTAGCAGAGGCAATCCGGCCATAGTCCAGAGGATAACAAAGGGCCTAATGAATTTTGTAAGCCCATTAACCCCAGCAGCGCAGGAATTTGGGAAAAATACATCAAATTTCTGAAGCAATATGGATTCGGTACAGTCATACTCAAATTATAATTTTTTTGTTGTGCTACCATCGCTTCTATTATCGATGGATCTAGTAATGGTTTTATATTATTGGAGCATCTGAATATCCTCTTTAAATTTTGGGAAAAGACATATGGGTTGAGCACTGCAAGCCAAGCATGCTCTTGTATAATTTTATGAATTATCACACAATTTGCAAGCTTTTGTAATTTTATTCTACTTAATTGTTTGGAACAGTGTGCAGAGTCCTGTAGGAGCTATAATCTGAATTGGTTCAACCGATTCTGTTGAAACTTTGAACCTAAGATTCTTCTAAGCATTTAATTTTTCTTTAATAATTAGTTTTACCTCAATTATGGCACAAACTACAAGCTTTTGTTATTTTATTCTATTATATGTCTGAAACATTCTATAGAGTGCAAGCTTGTGTAATCTTATTCTATTTAATGGTCTAGAATAGAGTCCTTTATGAGCTATAATTTGAACTGATTCTGTCAAAACTTGAATGTGATACATCTTTCTCCTTTAAAGACGCATTTAATTTTTCTTTGATGGTCAGTTTTACATGGATTATGGCACACTTTTCAATCTTTTTTGATTTTTTTTGTATTATGGGTCTAAAACATTTTGTAGAGTGCCATAGGAGCTTCAATTATAATGATTGCGTACAATTCAACCTAAGACCTATTTCTCCTTTAAAGAAGCATTTTATTTTATTTTTATGCTCACTTTTACCTGAATTACAACACACTTTGCAAGCTTTTCCCATTTACCGGTTTGGATTTTGGAACAATGTATAGTTCCCTAGGACTCGTGGGCTATAATTTGAATTGACTCCAGTAAATTGAACCTCATACCTCTTTCTTCTTTAAAGAAACATTTGATACAATTATTATTTTTCAACAACACTTATATCTTTTTTCCTCGTTTGGCATATACCATGGTAGTTAGTGTGGTTGCCTCTGTTGTGTCATGTGTGTGTCTTCATCAAGAATATCGTAGCCTACATGTGTCTTCATTAAACCATCTACGAGCATTTATTCCTTAAATATATGTTGTGTAATTTCAATCACATCATATCTTCCAAAATACTATCCTTAAATCCTTCTCAACATATGCAGAATTACCTTTATAAATTTATGTTTATTAATTTCCTGTAGCTTACTCTTTTATTTCACCAAGACTCTACAGGCATACTTTTCTAACTTTTGGAAGACTTATATTTTTCACATCTTGACCATCTTTAAACAAAATGAGGGTATGGCTAGGTATCCACCTCAACTAGGAACAAGACCATGTCACCTTAAAACCTTACTGACAAACACACAATCTCTGGCAGTCACTTTAAAATGGTCTTTCAAACTGCTCAATTCAACACTTAGTCCATTTGGTCAGACCCTAGTCATTACTGTGCTAGGAGGCATTTTGGCAGACTCATATCTCACACGTGTGAACACCCAAAGGGAAAATAAGATCATGAGTGGATGCCCATATCATTAAAGAATGGATCCATAAAATTTGATGAATTTATCAGTTAAAGAGATGACTCTAGCATGCATTTCCAAGTGGGCTCTCAACCTCCTGTTTTTACCTCTTTTGGGAGGTTGATATTTTTCTCATGTGGTCACCATAAGAAAAAATAATAACATGGATGGATAGCCAATTCATTAAAGAACATGCCTATACCTTTTGATGAATTTATCATCACTTAGACAGGCTTAGGCAGGAATTTCCAAATGCCTATTCAACCTTGTGATTTGACACTTAGTCAATTTCTTTAAACCCTAGGTCTCAAAGGTGATTTCAACTTTGCATCAAAATTGGAGTGTAAGACATCCAATGGATGGAGGACAACTAGATGAATCCATTAAGACCAGTTTCATCCTCTGGATCTACTTTCTCTCTCCTCCCCCAGGCATTTTACTGAAGTATGATGTAAAAGCTGCTTAAGACCCTATTTTGGCAGATCCATAATTTTTTCCTCTGGTACTTTTAGGTCAAAGTAAGAACATGGTCATGTAGACAACACATCCACCTACATGATTCCCATATGGTGCAGGCATTTATTTCAACCCACAAATTATGGCTGGCATTCTCCTAGAGCAACTTGTCTAATTTGACCAAAAAGAACTTCTTTTGGGAGGCCTGTATCTTATTCCTTAAATATTTGTTCTAAGAACCGGTGCCATGGTTGGATAGATACTTCAACCAAATATGGGATGATGGCCCATGGTGGTAATTTTCTCCTTCTTATGAAATATGGTGGAAATTTTCATAAGACTACTACTTTAGGACAATTTTTCACCACTTAGTGTTTTTCCAACTTTATCATACATGCCTATGCACATCAATAGTTCTTTTGTCATTAATGAAAAACTCTAGGATATGTCTGTCCACAATCATCAGTTCACCAAATGTCACTAAATCTCCATTCATATGTTGACATCAATGCCAACATATTCATCTGCCATATTGCCAACAATGATTCCCAAGAGGATGGAAATGAGAGGTTACCCATCATCATCTCAACCTGAATATGTAACTTAGTTGTTTCTAAAGCCTTAGATATTGCTAGGTCATCATTAGTGCAAGTGTCCCATTGAAGTGATAAGGATTTGAATAACATAGCCTTTTTATAGGGTCCAATGAGCCCTTACTTATCTTGGATCGAAACTGGAAATTCTTTTCCATATACTATACCTTTTCCTGTTGTTTCTATTGGTTTGAGGTTGAAACTATAGAGAAAGTATAGTTGTAGGTCTCATCCATTGTCACAAGAAATAAATACTTAGTTATTACTTGTGTTAGTTCCTACTGAATAATGAATGACATGTTACACTTTGGAATGATAGTTCCTAATGAATAATGAATGACATGTTACACTTTGAAATGATGATCGTATAATCTTATTTTTTTTAAAATTAAAATTGCATGTTTTTGTATTTATAAGATGGCTATTCCCTTATTTTAGTTGTACTTGATTTTTTTGTTATGTATTTTTTCCATATCATATTTGAATCCATACTCGAATATTGATACTATGGTTTTGATTGTTTACTTTGTATTTTCTGAGGATTTATATGAAATATAGGACATATTTGAGGTGCAAAATGAACCATGATGGGAATTTCTCCTGTCAAATTCCAGCCTTGAACCCATCCATCGCTCATTTGATAGAGAACGGGCTTGAACCATACCATCATGACCAAAAAAATTCAGGATTTCCCTGTTGCAGAACACCGTAGCAATGGTACGAAAATGGTATTGGGTAGTGTAAGACGATTCAGGGTTGTGATAAGATGATTATGTATCCAAAAACACCCTATCTGCATCCATGTGCAAAACCACTAAAAACTACATATAATTGGTCTAAATTTGGTGACATTTCACAATGTTATCCTATTTAAAAAACATCAGGCACATAGTTAGAGGAGTACCTTGCACGAGGAAACTTGCATATCAAAGCATTGTGGAAGAGGGAGTGTTAGAATAACGTCACCAAGTTTCGGTGGGAAATCCATGAATGAAGCAATATGACCACCTCCCATTCCAAATTGAATCCCCAACATGATCTATATGAGGGGGAACCCCATACCTCTTTGCATGCATTAACTACTCAAGTGGCCCAAGAAACACACTTCTATATCTGTGTTGTGAACAAATTCCAAACCAAATCAAATTGTGTCTTATACTTAAAAATAATTCAAATATAAATAACTCTAAAAGAAATTACACCTTTGAGAGAAAATTAGCTTTTTCTAAAGTTTTTGGGAAGAAAAAACTTCTGATATTAAAACATTACAAGTAAATATATTTTCACGCTAAATTATATCCGTTTGGTAGCTTATATTCTTGTTTTATCAAGTGTAGGTACCACCAAATAGGTATATATCATATCTATCTTCCTCGGGTGATGGTGAAGATATACTTAGAGAGGTTGAAAGTGATACGTGTTGTACTAGATCTACCGGTTATATATCAACTAGATCTGAAAAGGTAAGGAAAAGATTTTGTATACGCATACAATATTTTATTGCCAATAGAGGTTCATGTAATTCTGACATTGAGAGCATAGGTGACATTGAGTTTCCCTTGAGGTATAGACATCTATTGCAACGATGGGTACATAATAAGCTACCTCAAGTGGAAAAAAAATTCTTCATCAATGGGAGGATGTATCGTATTGCTCCTTCGTCCTTACATGGATTGGGGATATTTTCCATGGATGGCATAAAGGTCGGATATGGAACTATAACTGAATTGATGGAGTATGTCGGACCATTATACAAATACAATAACCGGTTGATCTTGGTCCAATATACTTGAAGTATGAGGAGATACGGAGTTGCCGCAAATTATATACAACTAGCATAACATAATAAATACAAAGGGGCAACTATGTATATTGATGGGAAACCAAAAGCGTCCGGAAACGTTATTGGATTTATAAATAGTACATGGCCAATGACAGCAACTAAGCAACCGAATTGTGAATTTGAGGGATGCAAAGAACATCATATATTTGTATGTGCAAAAAATACAATACTTCCAAGTGAAGAGTTGTTGATCGATTAAAACTTAAATCAAATAGATGTGGCTTCCACGGTCCAGGGTAACTGTGGAAGGTCACAGGCTATGCCTCATCATGTAAATGCTAAATATAGTAACTAAACATTACTACAATAACTAAATGTTTTGATTTTTTCCGTTAACATTCGATTTCCACCATTGACATTCGCTTTTTTCATGCATATTATGAATATTTCCATGTGATAACATGCTTATTACATTGTTATGCTTATCTCATTTTTTAAGGTTACAATTATTGACTCAACTTTTATTGATTGATTTATTTTGTTAGGGTTGCAGCAGTGGAAAGTCACATGCTACTTCCACGGTCTAGGGTGACCGTGGAAGCTTACAATCTATGCTTGAGGTGGTTGCATAAGAAGGATCAACTTTTCATATTCACCTCTTCCAATAACGAGCAAGATCAAAACAACTTACCACTAGTTGGCACTACAAAGATCCTACACATATTTTCCAGGTGAACAACTACTCTTTTTCCCTAGGGGTTGAGTTATTTTTTATTATTTATTTATTTTTCAATAAAGACGAATTCAATGCACCTTATGTTTTTTGTAGTATGATGAATTATCACTAGTAGCTCTTCACATGTAGTAGAGAAAGTGATGATATTTCACGAGGAGTGTCTCCAAGGCAATTATTATATGTTGTTCATGATTTTATGCAGTAAATATTGAAAATAAGAGGAAGATAACGCAATCTTCCTCTTATCTTCAATCATGATATGGTTTCTAAACTACAAATTGCATTCTCAACTATGTAACCTGCTTTTGATCAATGCCAAAAGGTGATCTGTGATGAATTTTTTGTTATATGAGATCATGCATAGTAAAAGAATAGAAATAAACTGTCAATTTTTTGTTAATTAACATGTCTCTTTTCTATCATGTGCTCAAGGGACTTTTTTTTATTTTGGGCATATTTTGTACTAACTTTGACCGATTTTGTCCATGCTTGAGGTGGTTGCATAAGAAGGATCATTTCTTCATTTTCATCTCTTCTAGAAATTGTGGACTTGAACTTCTCTGGCTTCATTTACATGTGTGAGCTTCCTCAGTATTCAAATATTGGGCTCCCTTCATCTTCAGAACATGGTCTTCCTTTACTTCTGACTTGTGGGCTTCTTTAAGCTTATGCGGGTATCTACAGGCCTCTACGGGCTTCTTCCAAGGTTTGTGGGAATCCTTCCAAGACCTTGCGGGATCTTTAAGCCCTAGTGGGCTTAACCTGATTTCGGATCATAATAATTTGATCCGATCCCAGTGGTGCCTACATCTTTTATTGATGGTATTTTTTATAGATGTACCCCCCTACCTTATCATAGAAATCAGCTCTCAGTGTTGCCTAGAATATCATTTAATTAATGTTTATATGATCCCTACGGTGCTTACACTGTATTTTATCAATGGTATTTTTTTAGATGTACCCTCCTACCTTGCCATAGAACTCGCTCTAATAGGTGCCACTTTAACCTCTAATTATGTATTTTAGCTAATTATTATGAATTTGTGCTTCCTAATGGGAAAACAATTTTTGAGGCAATAATTAGAGTGCTTAGGGCCACTTTGGGTACTTTTGGGCACTTTTTAAATCATTATGATTTATTTTTTAGACTCAGTTAACACTTTTTGACCTCCCCCCTAAACTTCCCATTTATTTTTTTCCCTTTTACTTCAATATTTTTTCCCATATCTTACTTTCCTGATATGTTTATTTTCTATAAAACACCTTTCCTGTGTTATATTTTATCCATTTCTTTGTCTTTAAATTATAGTATGTATTTTTTCAGAAGAACTTATTGAAGATCCAAAACTGTGGAAAGGAAGGTTCCTTTCCACGGTTTTTTAATTTTTTTTTGAAACCTATAGGTTTTGTTGCAATATCGACGAACTTTCATCACAGGTATTACAAAATAATTGAAACCCCAGGTGGATTTCCACGAATACTGTCACTATAGAGACGAAGTTTCACGGAAAAATTACTGTTCAAATTACATATTTCATCGGTAGAGATTGGTTTTCCATATTTTTGCGTGGAAGAAATTTATGTTCAAATTCCATAATTCGTCGATAGAGAGACAAACGTTTGTCGAACATGTTCCACAGTTTTGCGTGGAAACAAAATTTTTCCTAGTAGTTTTTGGCTATATTTTTGTCATTATAGGGATGACAAATTTGTCGATAGAGCGACAAAATGTAGAAAATGAATTAAAAAAATCAATTTCAAGGCCACCGTATAGATGACATGTGGCAGCCAGTTTTCGTCTCTATATCGACGGCTTATAAAGTTCGTCGTTATATCCACGAAATAAGTGCCACAAAACATTGTGAATGTTATTGTCACAATTGAGACAACGAAAACGTGGAAATAGAAATGAAAAACCATCGCAAATTTTCTATTATGTATTAGTGAGTCTTCCTAGAGTCTAGTGGATCTCCATCAAGATCACCAGCTACTTGTATGGTTTTCTCAACCCACTTTGGCCTAATGGGTGAGTCATGATATGAATGCATGCCATCATCATCATCATCATCAATATCTTAATTGAAAAATTAGAGAAAGAATCATCATGTACATCATCATGGAGTTGATGATTTGGGCATTCCCCTTGAGCTATTTCGTTCTCCTGCATGGGTTCTTCTTCGAATAGTCCACTCCTTTCAATTAATGTTTTCTGAGATGAGGGATAAAGAGATTGTATCCCTTTACATATTCAGAATATCCAACCATAATGGACTCCTTTCTTTGAGGTTTCAAGGCCTTTCTCTTCTCAGGAGGAATTCTAGCCCAAGCCTTTGAGCCAAAAAATCTAAAAAGAGAAACATTGGGCTTATGACCACTCCAAGCCTCAAATGGAGTTTTTCCTTCCAATTATTTGTGTGGATCTATGTTCTAAACACATGCATCAAAATTTATAGTTTCATCCCATTTCTTATGATTCAAATCCTTTGCTTCCATCATGCATGTATCCATCTCCTTGACAACTTTGTTCTTGCGCTCTGCACACCATTCTATTGTGGTGTGTAGGGCACAAAATGCTACATTTGGATGCACATTATTCACAAAGCTGCTACAAGTTCTTGTTGACACACTCCTTACCATTGGAATTCCTAAGAACCTTGATTTTGTTCCCACATTCATTCTCAACTAAATCTTTGTACACTTTGAAAGTCTTTAAAACTTCATATTTTAGCTTGAGAAAATACACCCAACATTACCTTGAGAAATCATCTATGAAATTAAACATGTACCTTGAATTCCCATATGAGGGTGTGGGAATAGGACCTATGAGATATGAATGGATCATATCAAGCACTTGGACATCCCTCATTTCCTTCCCTTTCTCATATTTGTGCTCAACATGTTTCCCCACTTTGCACCCTTTGCAAGTGCCATTGGAAAACTTCATGCTAGGAAGCCCTTCCACCATGCTTTCCTTGATTAGTGATTGAAGGTACCTGTAGTTGAGATTTCCATATATATGATTCCACAACTTTATTGTCTCATTTGCATGTGACAGGAGTGCATTCCCTTGGTATTATGGAAGGAAGTGAGAGAATTTGTACATTCTTGAATCATGGTGAGCAAAACCCACTGCAACAACCTGTCCTGTAGAGATTTATGAGCTCTCCACATCATTTTGAGTAAATTTTACTCTCTTGGTTGTATCTCTATGTGTCATTTGATAAACAGAAGGTAGGTTCACTGCAATATTGGGCACAAACAACACATTGTTGAAGTAACTATCTTCTAGATCAATCCTTCAAATCTCTTTGGCTTGGATTTTTGAATCATCACCCATGACGATGGATGGACCATTGTAAGGATGTAGGGACAAGAAGGAATCATGCATGGAGGCCATGTGCATTGAGGCACCTGAATCTATGATGAAGGAAGAACAACTTGAAGATCCAACAACCAAATCATGGCATCTTTCCTTTTTCTCTAAGCTTGAACCTCCCTCTTTCTTCCTTGCACCTTCTAGCAGAGGAATGTTGTTATTCTCAAGGAGTTGCGCCATCATGTCAATGGTTTTCTTCATTCATGCACTCTTTAGATGCCAACCTTTGTGACAATAAGTGCATTTTGTCTTCTCTTTATTCTTCTTCTCTATGTCCTTGCTAGGATTCGAAACCCCATTTAAATATACAGGCTTCTCCTGCTTCTTCTTCTCTTATTGCTTTGAATCTATGGATTCCTTCTTTCCTTTGGATGGATTCAAAACTCCTGAAGAAAGGGATTGATCCTTAGTGTATTTGATGGTACCCATTTTCAACAACTTTTATTATTCTTGAGTCCGTGACTCCATGAAGTATACCAGTGAAGGAATTCTCCAATTTTGGGTTATGAGCTTGCTTGAGTGGATTGTTGATACAAACACCAAATACTCAGGCCCTATATTTTAAAGAATGGACAATATCAGTTGCTCTTCTTTCTTCTCAATGCCATATTGTTTTAGCTGAAGCACTAACAATTTGGACTTTGTGAATAATTCTTGGATCATCTCAAAGTGAGTTGGGCTTAATGAGATCAACTCATTTTCGAGTTGGTGGCCTCTCATCTCATTAGTATTCCCAAAAAGTGACTCAAGATTGAGCCATACTTCATTGGCTGTTGTTATAATGTCTACATGGAAGAGAATATCCCTCTAAATACTAAGACAAAGAATCTCGAATGTCTTATCTAGTATGTTGAAGTACTTCGATTTTTCCACATTAGAGTTGGGCTCGGTCTTAGTTCCCATGGTGACTCTATAGAGGCATTTTGACTGCATCTACATTGCCATTTCAGCATTCCATTAAAAATAGTTGAATGGGGTAAGGAATACATGAGCCTGGTCCATTCCTTCTTGTGCACTGAATGACAAAAACACTAGTTGTATCTGTAATGCAAAACACACAAATGTTTCTAGAAAGTTCCCTAGATAGGAACTCAAACAATCAATATTTGGATTTAATCTCAAAAGAGCTCTGATACCATGTGAAAATATGGTTCATATAAATATCTAAGAGCTAATGGAATCCTCACAATTCAAGATTACTCACAAATTATGCAAAAAACAGTGAAAAGAGTGAAATTAATACATAGAAATGGTGTCAATAACTGAGTTTATTATGATTGTACAACATGTAAATATGTTTGGAACATGTTTAGAATACAATATGATAAAATTGTTATCCTTTGGAGGCAATTTGGATGCATACATGTGGCAGCCTTAGATTGGACCTTAAAACCACCCTAGGTGGACCAATGAGCTCCAAAACCACCTCAAACGGTCATGAATGCTACTGTGAACATGGATGGAGAATTCTAGGACATAAATGAGGGTAGGATAGGCATGGTGGAGTGAATGGGTGAGTGGGAGTGGCTCTAGGAAGCAATAAATGGTCCAAAAGAGCCAAAAACCACCAAAATACATGCATGGGCGCCTCTAGTCAACCATTTTCCATATTTTAAGGGATGGAGAGCACACCAAGGACTGCGAAGTAATTAATGAGGTTGAATGTGTCTCCATAATGGTCAAATGAGGGCGCTTGGGTGCATTTATGAGTCCAAAACACACAAATTCCTTGCTAGACCAACATAACCAAGGTTTGGACCATATGACATGAGTACAAGATAATGAAAGTGTGTCATAGGTGTATGTGACCATGGTAATAGGTGGTATGAATCTCTAAAAAATCATCTAGGTGAATTTTCCCTTCAGTGACAAGATCAGAACCTAAAAAGTATCTAAGTATAAAGGTTATCCAAAACAATACTAGACCAACATTGTTATTATTCTTTGTTACTATTTATTTCATGTGCATTGCCATTTACTATTCCTTAGTTTAACTTCATTATTATTATTTATGTTATGTACATTGAAATTGGTAAAACATCTCAGGACCAACTTTAATGCAGTGACCAATGGAGTGTTAAAGTTGAAAGAGATGAAAATTATGTTTGAATTTTATCGCATCAGTACTATTATGGATCTAACCTTGGTTTCGGTTATGTTTATGCATTCAAATATATAAAATCCTAACCTAACCCTAAAATTTAACAATTTTAGGTAGGTAATGAGGGTCTGTTACAACTCCCTTTCAACACACTAGAGCCCCACACGTGACACATGAGCCACAAATATAAATGATATGGCCTGAGACCATCTCTTTTTTTCATATCCCATAACATAGAACATATCAGCCATCATCGATGTACAAAATATTGAAAATTTTGTCATACTCAACTTGCAAGAAAACAATTCCCTACTTAAGGCATGTGTTATGTGCCAAGGGACCATGAGTGGTCCATGAGAACCTTGAGATGAATTTTAAGTCTTAAGTCCCTAATAATTAGTGTTAAACCCAAGAACCATCCCTCATTCATAATTCCTTAAAATGGTTACCATATCTCACTTATGTATCCTTCTATGTTGAAATTGGGAGGAGCACACATGAGTGCATTTTTTATGTCTCACATAGGCATCCTTTTTTGTATCCACATCTACATAAAATACATGATTGAGGGCCCCAATCTAACATGATCAAAGTTGCCATGATTTCAAAGGTATTCATGTCTTTGATATAACATTAATTCTAGATCTAAATCCTTGAAGAGGGGGCTATAATCCCCATTGACTTCAAGGGATATAACTATGGGTCTGTGTATATGTAAAAACAAATTATTAGGGAAATTACAGTCCTCTCAAAAATATCCATTGAATGTATACAACATTAGATTTGACTTATATGTATGATACAAATGAGATAAATATTTCATTATTAATCTTTAATATCTTTTTATCGAACAATAATTGGCATATGTTGTACCATGCTATGATATCACATTTTGTGAGTGGGGACTTGAAAAATATCACATATAATATTTTCTAAGAATATCCCTAGTGAGATCTCAAATAGATCAAGAATTGAGTAGAGACTTTCCAGCTTAGAGTATAAATACTTGAATTTAAATAATTATTTTTCTTTGTGCTTATATGCCATTTAAGATATAAAATTATTACTATAGTTTAGATCTCACTTACTCGCATACTAATCAAATTTTCTTGGGAATAAGATAATGGTTACTAAAAATTGAGGCAAGTTTCATTTTGTTACAATAAATTCTCCTTTTTAGGGAAACTATCTCATTAATGGAAAAATCCAACGATTGTCCCTTAGAGTTTGTAGTGATATAATCCATGATAAAGGGTCCCAACCTAGTGTGAAAAAAGTTGGTAGAATAAGGAAAAACATGATCTAGATCATGCCTAGGTGCATGCTGGGGACAAAAATTCAACTGAAGAAGAGAAAGCATAAAAATAATAAGTAAAGCATGAAACACTCTACATAGACAGAAAGTATGCACACGAAAAATATGCAAGAATTCGAACCAACTTCTATTATTACTTCTTATCCATGAAGGTTGATTGATTGATACAATAGTGTACATGTTTATATAGACTACTGAGATGCTTGGGTGAATAACCATTATGTTCAATTACAAAGAAGTTATAACTACTTGGAAGTTCAACCGTCACATACGGCTGGGAGACAAAGAGACAATCTGTCGATGTTCAACAGTCGTCGGTGTTGAAAAGGCATGTCAATATGTTGTATGTTTAGCGTGAAACCTATCAAGGTTTTCGAATTCGGTTGTGTCAAGGTTTAGGCTTATTGAATCTAGTACTAAATATGTCAAACTTGGTTGTGTCGAAGTAGTCAAAGTGTTATAATTTTTCGAAGTTCGACAACATGCCAATTGTTGAGTGGATCATTCCTCCTTCCTTAATAAATAATGGTCTCCATTGTGTGCTCATTCATGTGAGCAAACTTGGTGCTTAATTTAGTAGAAGAGTACCACTTTCCCTGTGTTGGAATTTGTCTAGATTTAGCCACTTGAAGCAAGGGAATGGAGTTCGTCCTTGTATGGCATATGCATCGTCCCACAATGGTGTCTCAAAGAAGAGGTTCCTGAAAATATGGATGGATGTCTTCAGTTTTTGTTGTTTGCAAGTCATTTTGTTCCAACAATGGTGCATGGTATGGTCTAAGTAAGTCTACATTGAAGACTAGATGTAGGCCAAGGCATGTAGGAATGTCAAGTTGAAAATAATTTTATCTAATCTATTTAAGGATACTGTACAGACCATATCGCAAAGGTTCCAACTTTCTTTATGGGCTAGTGAAGCGCTCCTTATTTAGATGTAACCAGACCTGATCCCCAATTTGGAATGAATGAGGAATATTATGCTTGTCATGTCGAGCCTTATATTTTGCATTAGCTCATTGCAACATTCCATGTGCTTGCTTCTAGATGTTGTAGATTTGATCTCTAAAATTCAATGCTTTCTCAACTTCTTGTCCCTCGAAGTCGATGTCATTCGACTATGTTGAGGAGCTGATCAAGTCGATATGCATTGAGGGTTGAAATCCATAATAGATAACAAATAGACTCTTATATGTAGAACTGTGTTGAGAATTATTGTAGTTGTGTTGTATGTATGGGAGACTGTCATCCCATGTTCGACGATGCTTGTTGTTGTACATGTGAAGAAATTGTACTACCAAGTGATTTACAACTTTTGTCTATCCATCTATTTGAGGATGGAAGGCTGTTTCCAGAGATTTTTCCAAAAGGTGCTAACAAATCTAGCATCTATGTTGAAGATAATGGTTGTTGGGATGCAATTATGGTTCCATACATGTTCGAAGAAGAGATGAGAAGTATTTTACGTTGTCGTAGTATTTTTGCATGGTATGAGTATATCCATCTTGGAAAATCTATCAAATACTACTAATATCATGTCATGTTGATGTTTGGTAGTAGGATATCCCATCAAGTAGTCCATAGAAATAGATTCCCATGGTAGACTAAGAATTGAAAGGGGTGTGTACAGTCCTTGTCATTGATTCGGAATTTTAGCATGGCACAAACCACGCACGATCGAATGTAGTTGTTGAAGTCATATTTAAGTGAAATCCATTAAAAATAATTTTGGAGGATAATAAGTGTTTTGCGACTCCAAAATGTCCTGCAGTATTATTTTAGTGTGCATCCCAAATGAGATTTTATTGATGCTCATCGATCTATACACAAAGTTGTACAAGCTTGTATAGCAAGGTTTCCTTCAGGATGTAGTTGGTAGTAGATAGTGTGTCGGCCTGAAGTTGTCGATATATTGCAAAGAAGTCATAGTATACCAAATATAATTGTGGCCAAGTAGTGGTGTTGTAACCCTGCATACTCATCACTGTAGATAGTATATTAATGGGTGGTCAGCTGAGACAATCGGATACAGAATTGGGTTTAAATTTCTGATACTTAATTACCAACTGAAATTGTTGTAGTTAATTAATCCACTTGAGTTATCAATTTGTCTGTATTTTTGACTGGGACGGAGCGAACTGTAAAGGCTTATGGTTAGTGAGAATGACCATTTCCTTTCCAAGAATGTAGTGTCTTCATTTCTTAAGATCTTGCACAATGGCGTACATTTATTTTTCATATGTCAAATACCTTCTAAGAGTTTCATTGAAATTTTTGGAATGAAACGTGGCTGGGTGACCTGACTGACTGATCACTGCACCAAGGGAATAGTCTGATGTGTCTGTCGCAATCTCAAAGGGTTGATGCAAATCAAGTAACAAAATTACTAGTGCAGTACAAATATTTTTTTTGAGTTGATCAAAATCTTGTTATTATGTCGGTGTCCATTTGAAGACATTTTTCCCTTTCCCTTTAGTCAACTAATTCAAAGGCCATGCGATGTGGATGAAGCCAAGTATGAGTTGTCGATAGAAATTCACCAAGCCAAGAAAAATTCTCAGTTCATGAATGTTTTGAGTAATGAACCAATCTTTGAGGATCTATAATTTTTTTGGTTCGACATGAATTCTTGTAGAGTCAATTACATACCCCAAATATTTTATGTTAGTCATTGCAAATAAGCACTTGTCCATGTTCAGATATAGTCGATGTTGCTAGAGAGTGTCGAATACTTGTCGAAGTTGTTTGACATTTTCTTCCAATGATCGAATGAAAATGAAAACATCGCCAAGATAGATAATGACACACTTGCCAATAAAAGGTCATAGAAGGCCATCCATATATCTCATGAAGGTTGCAGATGAATCGGTTAAGCCGAAAGGAATGAATAACCTTTCAAACAATCCTTCCTTGGTCTTAAAATTCATTTTCCATACATCAGTGGACTCGATCAAAATTTGATGATATCTTGATTTAAGGTTGAGCTTCATAAAGAACTTAGCACCTTTTAGACTATCAATGGGTTCATCTATTTGTGGAAGAGGGTATATGTTCTTTACTGAAACCTTGTTGAGAGCCCTATAGTCGATGCACATGTGTCAAGTCTCATCTTTCTTTGGAACTAGGACGACTAGAATTCCACAAGGAGAGGAGCTAGCGTGGATGTGACCTTTGTTGATCAAATCTTGGATTTTCCTGCAAATTTCTTCATTCTTGAGAATGGGTCTTCTGTAAACAAATGCCTTACATAATGAAGAACCAGGAACAAGTTCAATGGAGTGTTTTACCTATCAATGTAGAGGTACTCCATCTGGATCTTTAAATACATTTTGATATTCATCGAGAATATGGTTGATTTGTTTTTGTTGTCGAGATCTATGTTGGTTGGTGAGTCGACTCATTCCTTCAATCCTTCTAGAATTCTGATTCTTTATCATAATCAATGTGAATGTTTTAGTATGGTTGATAAGATTCTTTGTTTGTTTGGAAGATATCATAGAAACCGTTGATGTCGGTTGTCGCTCTAGTATGTCATACCATTGGTTATGAATTTTGGAAATCACGTTATGTGGTCATGACTAATATGTATCGTGTTGATCCCACAAGTAAGGTTTCCCAAATAGGGCATCGTCTATGGAAATAAAGGTTACATCACAAAGTAATTCTTCTTCAAAAGGATTAATGAAGTAGGCTAGTGTCCATTGGTGAGTGATCCTTAGTTCCTATCCATCCTTCATCCAAGCAATATTGTAAGGCTAGGGATGTGGAGTAGTGACAAGACCTATTTTCTTCACAAGATCTTGAGAAACAAATTTATTCTAGCTACCATTATCAACAATCAGATGTAATGAATTTTTCTGAATCCATATTTGTGTATGGAACAAGTGTTCTCATTCCTCCTCATCGACGATAGTCGAGGCTTTCGGATTGGTCAATGTCCAAGCAAACTGGGTCGGATTCTACCGGATTTTTGTTGGACAAGTTAGAGGTCGACGTTTTTTCCAAAAATGTCTTTTGATATTTGCATTCTGGCGTATCATGCGATGATGAATTGTGATAATCACACCATTTCTCGATAGGATCTTATTTGTTTCGATCCTTCTTGTATTTCAAAAATTGCATCTTATGATAATCTGGCTTTGGTGGAGTCGGTTGAGAAAGGTTCTTTGACTTGTCAGAGTCAATTGGTGACTTCTTGTCAAATGTTCGACCTATCGACTTGTTCATGAAACATGTTTTTCCTTTTTGTTTATCTTCAATCTTGTTGGCGTAATGAAATTCATCTACAAGCATATTGACAGTCAGAAAATCCATCTCTTGTTGAATGTACATGGATAAATCACTGATGTACTTTAGGAAAAGCAATTTCTCTTCTTCTTTGATGCCAAGTCTAGGAATGAGTTGATAAAACTCGTCGGTGCAACTCTGCATGGACTAATCTTTCCATTTCCTTAGTTGTTTCCACTTCTTATACTATTGTTCAAGATAGTTGGGAGGGTAGAAGCCCTTTCGGACGTACTCGAAAAATTTTACCCATTTGTCTATGGGTTCTCCTTCTTTTTCCATCTTTGTCAATAAAGTCTCCCACCAGTAGTGTACGGAGGTGTTGCAGCTACAACTATTTCCCAAAATTCAAAAAAAATTGGGACCCTCCTTTAATTCGTTTTGCTCGGTTTTTTGGTTTTACTTGATGCTTGAATGAAGATAACTTTTGTGTGGGAAATGTTTTAATGTTTGAATTGATTTTTTCCTCACCATCGAAAGTGTTTTGTACTTTTGAGTCGGGAGTCTAGTCGTCTGCGTGTCCACCGTTGTGGAAAAGAGCCAGACATCAAGTTCGAAGGCAGGTGTATTTGGTTTCCGATGTATTTTCTTTATTGACAGTTGTTTTGGAATCCCATCAGAGCCTTTGTCTATACGTTTTCTGCCATTGCGGAAAAGGTTTTGCGAGGTTGTCTGAAGGTTGTTTCATCCTTTTCTGATTCCAGCCATTTTGTCTCACCGGTCCTTGGTGTTTTCAACTTTCCCTGTTGTAGCTCTAGAAAGAACTATGCTTCCGATAGTTCTATTTATTTTTTCTGCTTGGTCAATATTTTTGCTCGATTCATTTTTTTTTTTACTCCGATTTTGCCGGTCTGCAAAACTTGTTCCTTTTATGTTTTCACCATCTATTGACTTGAGGTGTTAGTCTCGCGAACTCCGATGCAAGTGCTGATTTATTTCTCCCGCAAACACCATTGCGAATGTTCCGGCGTTTTCTTCATTTGTCGTTGCGAAGGAGATAATGCCTTGGTCGCCGATCCCATAGCTGTTTACCGCTCGATGACCAAATTTTTTGTCCCGCTGATTGCCTGTTGACCGCGACGTATATAAAGTGGGGTTTGGGGGTTTTCATTTTTTATTGTTATTTTGGACTTTTCCCTATGCCGTCGTTTTCACTCGAGTAGACCAAGATTCTCGTTGTTAGTACCTTCGCTCCTAGGTGGCTCCACCATGGAAGTTCAATGGTTTTCCTCCACCAGTCGCGCAACACAGTGCCAGGTAGGCCCTTGTGACCATTTTCCATTCCGTTTGATTAGTCGAACTACTTTTGTTGTCTCCATGGTTAGTGTTTCCTAGGTTTTCCCATCCCGACCTGTATATATTTGTGATTTAGGCATATGGCTACCCAGTAGGGGGTTTCTTAGTTTTTGATGATGACTCCCACTATCATTGAGGTTTTGCAAACCGCATTCAATTACTGGGGAAACCAGTCTAAACAGCCGTTATGCTGTCTGCACCAGTTTCCCCCAGTCTGCATGTGGCCATCCGAGGGGGGGGCATTTTCATGGTTTTCTGCCAGGATGCCGCAAGTCTGGTTCCATAGTTCATTCGCCCTTGTCTTCACGAACCAGGACCACATTGTGGTTTTTACTTCCCGCTTAGGGTGAGACTATTCGAGCTCAAAGATGAACCCCGACCCAGTTTAGGTTTCGAGTGCTTTACCTGTTCAGGCCATGAAGTGAGCGTTTTACAGCAAGCTAGCTTTCCCTTATCTTCTAGTGTGCTACCACTTGTAGCTTCCTCACTTGAGTTTAGGCACCACGTAACGTTGTAATCCATAGCGCGAAGAGGGGGTTTTTTGAAACTATTTTCTTTTCAGCATCAAGAAGAGGATTTTTCGTCGTTTAGAAAACCCATATTTGTCTAAGTTAATTTGCGAATGTTGGTTGTGAGCTGGTTTTAGTCTTTGGACAGGAGTCTTTGATTTTTGAACATTGTTTGCTTATTTTTTCATGGCTGCACTCATGTTTAGCATAGATGAGGTAAAGCGCTCATATTGTTGTATTTATCTTGGAATGTTATGACCCTACATAACCTAAAATAAATTCCTGTATATGACAAGGAAATTCCTTAGAATTCAAGATGTCTAAGCATCAAAAGAAGAAGGTTCCTGTAGTGGAGGAGGAACCCGAAGTCGAAGTCATTACCAAAGTCGAATACACCTACAAGGACACCAAATGCATAGTTGGTGTGGAACCCGAATATCAATGGGGGGAAATCTACATATTGATAATGCACCAAGAAGTACCCAACATAGGCTCTGAAGAAGAAACCATCTATGCCATTATAGAGAGATCTTCCTTGCTGAAAATTGCTACTACACCTGAGCTCTTTCCATGCTCAGAAGTAATTGGGTGGATTCTGCTGTCACATACCCCAATTTTGTAAAATAATGTTAATTGTTTTAATTTGATTTCGTAAGACATTATGTTAAATTTAATGCTAAGTATGAACTGATGACTCGGGAGAGTCAAAAGAAGTGGAATGTAATTCTAAATATTTTATTTTTAATAAATAAAAAGTGGAGACAACAGCTTGGGAGAGCTGTTAATAAGAGTGTTACTGGTCAAAATGGTGGAAGGAACTAGGTGGAGAGCAAAAGAAAAGTGGAAGCATCCTCAAACACTTCCTATGTTGTAGGTGGCAACTTCCCTACATTTGGGGTCATGATCCCCCAAGAAAGTGGGATCAGAGCAGGTGGCTCAATAAATGAAAACTAGCCCAAAAAGACCTAGGCAACCTTTTAAAAGTACCCAATGTAGAGAGTTGAGGCTGCTTAGATATTTTCCAAGAGAAGATTCATTCAAGAGGAATGCACTTCAAGGAATTAATTGGGAAAAAGGGAAAACTGTAAGGAAGGTGTTTTGAGAGATTAACTATAGTAACTTGGTCTAATACAGCTTGTTAGCTGAGAGATTTGACTGACAAGATCAGAACTGGTATTGAGTCTCAGGACTAGTACTTTATTATTTGCTGCACCTAGTTCCAGCCAGGGAGACCAGAGCAAGCTTGGGGTCCTGAGGAGTCGTTGTTTGAGCGCTCTCCAGGAGTTGGTAGGGAGGAACGGTCTCCCATTGCTGTTGTCGTCCAAGCTCTAAGAACAGGTTTTGTTATTATTTAATTTATGTGTTATTATCTGTGTATGATTGAATGATGCATTTGTATTTTATGATGTAGAAACTTAGAGGATAGGATAACTCAGTTTTTTTCATAATGAAATTATGTTTAATTAAAGAGTGATCCAAATCGTAATCCAGCACAGGTGCTGAAATTATATGAAGGAAGTATGATGCAATGTTAATTTGATTAAGGGAATGTTTACTTTTATTCTACAATTAGAAGAAACAACATTCTGTGTATGGAGAAAGATTAGGGTTAGAAACCTAGACTATGAATGACAGATTTTAAAACAAAGAAAGAAGTTATATCTTTTTACTGTCAGTAGTATGTTTGGTAAATGAACAGTTCCTTTTACAGTATTCATTTTCGAAACCTTTTTATCTACTTGAAACAAAGGAAGAGTATATATATAAAAGTTAAAATATGTAGTATCAGGTTAATTTAGAATGCCATTTATTTCTACGGGTTATTTCTTTTCTGTATAGAATTAAATAATTACTGTATTCTCCTTTTACAACATTTGAACTGAGAGGGAGGATAGACTGTTTTTCTTAGAATTATTTTCTAGAGCTAAAACTAATAGATGTAAGATTTTTTAATTACACTGCAATGTAAATAACTTTTCATTTATCTAATAGAATTTATATAAGATATATGTCTACTAACCTATCTTCTAGAAATTTAAACAAATACTATCATATAGTTTACAGGTCGGAACATAAATAGTTTATTCTTTTCTTTATATTATAAACACTAATACTATAACAGCAATAGAACAATACAGAAATCTGACAGGACCTCTTATAGAGTATATTAGTACAGAAGCATAAGAAATAAACAGAAAAACACTTCTTATTATTCACCTTCTATGGACTAAGTATAAAGGTAATATATAATTATAGGAACAATATTACTAAGTGAATAAAGTACTGTACTTATCCCATTATAGTAAGCATTAAATAAAATATAATTTCTGTACTCAAAAGCTGTATCTGACAAATACATAAGTACATCAGTAAAAACAAGGAGTTCTTATACTCCGAAGGTTAAAAATTATATAACAACATTTACAAATTCTATTATAATAAAGTATGTTATTATCAAAACAATGTACAGAAACCCTAGCAAGTAAATTTAAATAATATTACAGGGTAAAAATCTAGTGCATTAACGCGTAGGAAAATAAACCAATAGAGTAACAGTATGCTCGATTTACCGAGTTTAACTAAACATTATACAACATAAGTAATAACCCAATAATTTACAGAAGTACAATTATAAATAAAGATAATTTTTAAAGAAACTATAAACACTTCTTATATGGTCAAGTTAGGGTAAAACCCTACGAATATCAAAATATACAACAGAGATAATAAACGGAGAAAGTCTAACTCTTAATGCCTCATGGCCTTAAACAAAATCCACAGAGTGAGGATTTTACAGCCTTTCCATCATTTACATATATATATACATAGTAATCAGAAGAAACTAAAATTTACAGTCACGGACTAAGCCGGAGGCCCCGTATCAAGTGAAGGGTTTAACAGCAACAAACAAACAGTGAACCGGTTAACCTAAATAAACCAAAACCACAAGGGTTTTGCAGGCCAGGGTGGCCAACCGTTAAAGGAACCATAAGGGACCAAACAAGGAGGAATTGCCATGGATAACCCAAGGCTTACTCGTGAACCAGTAAGCAGTTGCCATAGCCTCACAGCAACCACGCAGAGGGATGGGTCGACCTGTGAACAAGAAAAACAATAATGTTAAAAACCTTGTATCAAAACATACAGTTGTGTAAATAAAACAATCTATAAAGATAACTAATGGGTTAACAACATTTCTTACCTCAATTTTTTATTGAAACATGACCACCCATGAGTAGCAAAATGGCTACCAATGCAAGGAGAAGAAAACCTTTCATCTGCAATCAGAAAGGAGTTTACCAGTAGGGTAAGCAACCAATGGTGACAGGGGTCTAAGAAATTGGCCAAGCAAGTGTAAAATCTTGAGCCACAACCATATTCAACAAATTTTACATATGCTGCAAACCCTAAACTCTAGCTACTCTGGTTAAGCAAGACTTCAACCGTCACTATTGAACTTAAGAGAGGAAAGACAGTACAAACTAATGGAATCCAAATGGAGCATGCGGTAGAAACCAAAACCTTGGAGAAAGTATCACTATCCTTACCCAAGCATCAAACAGTGTCGTGACAGCACCTCTCTATCAGGCATTCGGGTTGAGCTCACAAGGAGAAATAGCAAGAAGGGAGACTATCGGCAACCAATGTAAGCGACAGTATAGACAAGAGCACAGTTGCAGAGTGGAAGGAGGCCGAAAACCACGAATGAAACAATGAGCTTAGGGTTTGAAAGGGATAGTATTTTATTCACGTAGCACTTGGCTGTAGTGATGCCACGTACATCATTTAAATTTTTGCATGCAGTGGGTATTTTTCCATAGTTACGATGAGCATTCACATGAGGACTCACATGCCAATCATTTGTTTTGCCGTGTCAAATGTTCTACTATAATCTTTAGCCCGAATTAAACCTATTCATACGTCGCATGGAAACAAAGAAATCATTAATAATCAAACTATACCTTACCAATCAACAAAGTCATGGGGAATAATACAACTCATTTCCATATAAATCATGGTATACCATCGTTTACAAAACATAAATCAAGATTTAACATTATGTTCATCATGGGCGTAGTCAACACCATGACCCATTACATTTATAACATGTTATCTCTTCACTCAACGATCAATCGATCAAAAGAGTATACCCTTATAATATAATAACAAAATTCTAGAAGTAAGGTATGGCAAATACTATTCTAGTAGATAATTATTTGTGTAACCAAAAGAATATAACCTAGCAAGAGTAATAATTTTATGACCTAGCATATTATACAAGCTTGGGATGTATGAAATAAAAGATTATAAGACTTTAAGGTTAAACCATAAACTTTTCTTGGGCGCGGTCTTTTCCATGACCCTTTTATTATTTCAAACATGGCTTATTTATTAGAATAACTATAACTTTATCCAAGTTACACTAGTTGAAGTTATAAAAGAAATTTATAAAACAAACTTGGGGTAAATATCCTTCTTACTAATATTAACCTCTTTTACCTTGAATGTTTAATTATAAAACTAGTAAAGTTTGTATTTGAGCATAGTAGGTCTGAAAAGTTAAGGAGCTTGGCATTGAAATTTTAATGATGTATTTATCATAAATGGATAATATTTTTCCAAGCAAAATATACACAGAGAAATTCAAATTATCAATTCTAATCCTTTTCAAAAGCAGCATGTAATAAAGTTGTAATTCCTTTAACCTCAAAGCTTAGAAAGAGGGTTCAGTGATACATAAACTTCATATCAAGATACATTGTATTCTTATCCCAAGAAATAACCAAATCCATCGTGATGTGAATGTATTTGTGCACAATTTAAATTAGACCCTTGACATAGAACTCTATCATTCTTAAAACTGCTTGCAAAGAAAGGTTTAAGGCATTTTTACACTTGACGACTATGGTAGACATCAAAAAGTTCAGTACGCTTTAAGAACTATAAATTTACATCTACTAAAAGGAAAGCATTTGTCACCATTACTCATAGAACTAAATCTCATTTCCTTAGCGTCTTAAAAAGAAGGACAGTTTAATGATTTTACTTCGATAAGCTTTGGAAATTTACTAGCATTTATATTCTTTTACTGAGCTATTTTTGTGTGACGAACTTATAATTGAATGCTTTAGAATTTTGACAAGTAGCACCTGAACTTCTTACCTATAAGTCTGTAAGAGAATGAAAACTTTTTGCATTAGCTTGGAAGCTAAGTAAGCTCAGAATATCATGACAGTTCCACCTTGTGGTCGCAAAGAAAAATAAGTCAGTAAACTGAAAAAGAATCGTTCTATAGGATAAACATAATGAAATAGATATTTCAGATAATAAATTCATTAACATATAACTAATTAAACAATTAGTTGACTGCATTTATGAAAATTATCTATATTTTAGAAAATTTTAAATTTTTTGGAAAATTTGGGGTTTTCACATGTGGTATCAGAGCACAAGGTTCAAACACTAGGCCTTGATGCAGCCCAACTAGCTTTCATAGAACAGTAAATTAAAATAAGATGCTAACATATTTTTTTTTCATGTTAAGAACAAAAAATTTCCTTTTTCTGAAGTTTAACAGGCATGTATGGAAAATCTAGGAGAGTATGCACAGGAGGAGTCTCCATACACTAAAACAAGACAATTGCCCAGAGAACCTATGTTAGAAGAGGTGGATGCCAACTCTTCAGAGCTGTTGCAGACTGTAAATGATTTGAAGACTAAAATGGACTCAGTCAAGAGGGAGAATGAGAGGATTTTGAAGGCTCAGGAAGAATTGAACCAAATTTTAATAGAAAACTTCCAAACTGAAGGAAGGAGCAGAAGATCAGAATCTGAGGATGTTAGTCATCAAAGAAGATCTAAAAAGATGAATCTGAAAGTAGTTCATCATCTGAAGGGTTTGGTGAATGAAAAAGTTACCATACTACTAGTGACAGTAGTGAGGCTGATTTGTATGACAGAAAGAAGAAATACAGACCATATGAGGAAATTTCAGGGGATTTTAAAAAGATAAAGCCCCCAACTTTTAATGGAGAGACCGAAAAAGGGGAGGAAGCAGAGTCCTGGTTATCTGGGATGAATAAGTATTTTCATATATACAATTATTCTAATCAGCTAAAGGTAAGGATGGCAATATATAATCTCTCTTAAAAAGCTGACATATGGTAGCAAGATCTGAAGAGAGTCAAGGGTATCAGAGAAAAACAAGTTAATTGGAGTACCTTTAAAAGGTATTTCAAGAAGAAATTTTTGTCCGAGCAATATTACGAAGAAAGAGCTAACGAGTTTTATGAATTGAAGTTAGGTTCAATGACTATGAAGGATTTGAACAATAAATTCTTAAGCTTGCTTAGGTATGTACCTTACCTAGTAGACGAGAAACCTAAAGTGCAGCGATTACTTAGCTGTCTACAGTATCATATTAATGACAGAATTGAGTATGATAACCCGAAGACTCTGGAGGAAGCTATGAGGAAGGCTAATTTTTGTTTTGAGCAGAACCGGAAGAAGGAAGGCTTGGCCAATTGGAAGGCTAAGAGAAATAACAATTAGCCTGAGTTTAAGAAGAAGGAATTTGTATCTCATAGGAATTTCAAGAATAATAAGAATAAAAATTATTCTAACAACAAGAATTTTCAGGGAAATAGGAATGGTACTTCCAACAATTCGAATAATTTCAAGGACAAGGAAGCTGCAAATAACCATGGAAATTTTACCAAGAGCTTCAAACGTAAAGAGCCTGTTAAGTGCTGGGAATGTAATTTCCCGCACTATGCCTCGGTCTGTTCAAACCGAAAAAATTCAGTCAACAATATTCATACTGTATAGGAGGAGATGATCGTTGGGGAAATAGTGAGGAGCATGCCCAGAATTAACGTAGCTCTGGAGAACTGCCAAGCTGATTATCAGACTTCCATGGTGGAAGTAGAAGGTATGATTAATCAAACCCCTGTAACTATTTTAATTGATCCAGGAGCTAGTCTCAGTTACATTGCACCTCAGATAGTGGAAAAATGTAATTTGTCTGTCGATAAGTTTGAGAATTATTGGTTAATTCAATTAGCCAATGGGGAAAAAATAAAAGTAACCTGTTTTGTGAAAGAATGTGCTTTACTTATGGATGGATTTAAAACTACAGTTAAGCTTAATGTTTTTCCACTTGGCTCATATGATTTGCTAATTGGCATGGACTGGTTAGAACAACATAACGTAGTTTTAAATTGTTATGATAAAACTTTCACGTGCTTAAATAGTGATGAACAACGAGTAAAGGTTAAAGGTATTCCTAGAAAAATTATAATCAGACAGATTTCTGCTTTACAACTTAAAAGAGCTGTTAGAAAAGGATGTAAAGCCTATGCAGTAACTATTACAGATGAGGAAGGTAAAACTGAAACAGATAAGTTAAAAATAGAAGATATTCCTATTTTAAAAGAATATACCGGCATATTCTCAGAAGAAATTCCAGGATTACCTCCAAGGAGGGAATTGGATTTCACCATTGAGTTGGTACCGGGTGCGGTGCCTAGCTCAAAAGCTCCTTATCGAATGAACATTTTAGAACTTAATGAGCTAAAATCACAACTAAAAGAGTTAATTGATAAAAAGTACATTCGACCTAGTGTGTCTACTTGGGGAGCACCAGTCATCTTTGTTAAAAAGAAAGATGGAACCATAGACTACCGTCAGCTAAACAAGATGACTATTAAAAATAGATATTCATTGCCCCGCATAGATGATCTGTTCGATCAACTACATGGAGCCACAATGTTTTAAAAGATAGATTTGAAGTCAGGATACCATCAAGTAAGAATTAAAGATGAAGATATCTTCAATACAACCTTTAGAAAAAGGTATGGACACTACGAGTTTGTCGTAATTCCATTCGGGCTTACCAATGCCCCAGCTGTCTTTATGTGTTTAATGAATAATATAATGCATAAGTATTTAAATAAATTTGTGGTTGTGTTTATCGACAACATCTTAATTTACTCTAAAACGGAAGAAGAACATAAAGAACACCTAAAAATAGTTTTACAAGAATTGTGAGAACAACAACTCTTCACTAAATTTAGTAAGTGTGACTTCTTTAAGGATGAAATCTAGTACTTAGGTCATGTAGTGACTAAGGAAGGAATTTCAGTCGATCCTGAAAAGATTCGGGCAATCGAAGATTGGCTAGTTCCTAAAGATGTAACGGATGTTAGGTCATTCATGGGAATTACCGGTTATTACCGAAGATTCATTGAAGGCTTTTCAAGAATAGCAAATCCGATCACTTCCTTGCAAAAGAAAGGCAAGAAATTTGATTGGAACTCAAAATGTGAAGAAAGTTTTAAGAAATTAAAAACCTTATTGAATAGTGCACCTATTCTAAGAATAGAAGATCCTAATAAGGACTTCTTAGTATGCACTGATGCCTGTCATGATGGCTCAGGTGGTGTTCTAACCCAATAAGGGCATGTCAATGCCTATGAGTCTAGAAAGTTAAAAATTCACGAAAAGAATTACGCAACTTATGATTAGAACTTGAAGCTGTAATACACGCCTTAAAAATGTGGCGACATCATTTAATAGGCAAGAAATTTATTTTAATGACTGATAATAAAGGACTGAAATATCTTCTAGATTAGCCTAATTTAAATGCTAGACAAGCAAGGTGGTTAGCCTTCTTGAGCAAATATGATTTCGAAATCCAGCATATAAAGGGTAAGGAAAATAAGGTGGCTCATGCATTAAGCAGGAACGCAAAGCTGAACTTTACAGCAGCAATCAACACTTATGTTTCTGATTTAAATGAACAGCTTAAAGAAGGGGTAAAACAAGATGAAATTTATCAGAAATTGCAAATTACAGCTAAAGAAGAACCTACAGAAAGATTAATAAAAGGATATTGTTTAAATAAAAATGAATTATTATTATTTGAAGATAAACTGTATGTACCTAATGTGCCTAAGGTTAAGTTGTTAATTCTGGATGAAGTCCATAAAACACCATATTCAGGACACCCAGGTTATCAAAAGACTGTAACCATGCTATGAAAAGAATATTTTTGGCCAAACATGAAATATGAGGTAGCTGAATACATTTTTTTAGGTGTTTAGATTGTCAAGAGGTAAAAGCCGAACACCAACACCCAGCTAGTTCGTTAAACCTTTACCTATTCCTAGCTAGAAATGGGCACTGATTAGCTTAGATTTTATTACTGGACTGCCCAGAAATTAGAATCAAAATGACTCTATTATGGTGGTGGTTGACAAGTTAAGCAAGGCAACGCATTTTATTCCTGTTAAAACTACTTACAAGGTTGCCAATATAGCTGATATCTTCTTAAAGCAGATTTTTTGGTTACATGGAGTACCGAAAGCTATAATCTCAGATAGATATCCAAAATTTACAGGGAATTTTTGGAAGTCCTTGTTTAAGGGATTAAATACAACATTGAATTTCAGTACCTCCTTCCATCCTCAAACAGATGGACAGACTGAAAGAGTGAATCAAGTGCTGGAGGATTTATTGAGGATGTATGTGAAATATCATGCAGGTAAGTGGGAAGACTGCTTACATCTAGCAGAGTTCGCATATAACAATAACTATCAGTCATCAACTAAATTTAGTCCATTTGAAATTTTATATGGATGTAAATGTAACACTCCTATCTCTTGGAATAATCCAGTAGATAGATTGGTGTTAGGACCAGAATTGTTGAAGAAAATGGAGGAAATTGTGAAGCAAGTGTAGGGAAATTTGAAGGTGGCACAGGATCGACAAAAGAGTCAAGCAGACTTGAAAATAACTCCAAAGGAGTTCTAGGTAGGTGAACATGTGTTCATCAAGGTAAGGCCAAAGAAAATCTCTCTAAGACTGGGGAGTTGTGCAAAGTTAGCACCACGTTATTGTGGTCCATTCAAAATTTTGTCTAGGATTAGTCAAGTTGCATACCAGCTAGCATTACCACCTAACTTGAAATTACATAATGTTTTTCATATCTCTGTTTTGAAGAAGTATGTTCATGATGCTACTCATGTGGTTGATTGGAATGTTGTATAGGTGGAACCAGAAGGAGAAATTCTGGTGGAATCGGACTGTATCCTCGGGAGGAGGGAAATTACACTGCGAAACTGCACCATTGGACAGGTGAAGGTGCAATGGAAGCACCTTAGTCCTAAAGAGGCCACTTGGGAACTGGAAAGTAAGATGCGGGGAGCATACCCGAATCTGTTCCAGGGGACTGCAGAGGATGAAGAATAAGTAACATCGAGGACGATGTTACATTTTAAGGGGGTGTATATGTCACATACCCCAATTTTGTAAAATAATGTTAATTGCTTTAATTTGATTTCCTAGGACATTATGTTAAATTTAATGCTAAGTAGGAACTGATGACTCAGCAGAGTCAAAAGAAGTGGAATGTAATTCTAAATATTTTATTTTTAATAAATAAAAAGTGGAGACAAAAGCTTGGGAGAGCTGTTAATAAGAGTGTTACTGGTCAAACTGGTGGAAGGAACTAGGTGGAGAGCAAAAGACAAGTGGCAGCATCCTCAAAAACTTCCTATGTTGCAGGTGGAAACTTCCCTACATTTGGGGTCATGGTCCCCCAAGAAAGTGGGATCAGAGCAGGTGGCTCAATAAATGACAACTAACCCAAAAAGACCTAGGCAATCTTTTAAAAGTACCCAATGTAGAGCGCTGAGGCTGCTCAGATATTTTCCAAGAGAAGATTCATTCAAAAGGAATGCACTTCAAGGAATTCATTGGGAAAAAGGGAAAACTGTAAGGAAGGTGTTTTGAGAGATAAACTGGAGTAACTTGGTCTGATACAACTTGCTAGCTGAGAGATTTAACTGACAAGATCAGGACTGGTATTGAGTCTCAGGACTAGTACTTTACTATTTGCTGCACCTAGTTCCAGCCAGGGAGACCAAAGCAAGCTCGGGGGTCCTGAGGAGTCGCTATTTGAGTGCTCTCCAGGAGTTGGTAGGGAGGAACGACCTCCCATTGTTTTTGTCATCCAAGCTCTAAGAACAAGTTCTGTTATTATTTAATTTTTGTTTTATTATCTGTGTATGATTGAATGATGAATTTGCAGTTTATGATGTAGAAACTTAGAGGATAGGATAACTCAGTTTGTTTAGTAATGAAATTATTTTTAATGAAATACAAACCCTACCTATGTTTTTCCTCATCTGGAGTGATCCAGATCGTACTCCAGCACAGATGGTGAAATTATATGAAGGAAGTATGATGCAATGTTAGTTTGATTAAGGGAATGTTTACTTTTATTCTACAATCAGAAGAAACATCATTCTGTGTATGGAGAAAGATTAGGGTTAGACACCTAGACTATGAATGACAGATTTTAAAACAAAGAAAGAAGTTATATCTTTTTACTGTCAGTAGTATGTTTGGTAAATGAACAATTCCTTTTACAGTATTCATTTTCAAAACCTTTTTATCTACTTGAAACAAAGGAAGAGTATATATATAAAAGTTAAAATATGTAGTATTAGGTTAATTTAGAATGCCATTTATTTCTACAGGTTATTTATTTTCTGTATAGAATTAAATAATTACCGTATTCTCCTTTTACAACATTCGAACTGAGAGGGAGGATAGACTGTTTTTCTTAGAATTATTTTCTAGAGCTAAAACTAATAGATGTAAGATTTTTTAATTACACTGCAATGTAAATAACTTTTCATTTATCTAACAGAATTTATATAAGATATATGTCTACTAACCTATCTTCTAGAAATTTAAACAAATACTATCATATAGTTTACAGGTTGGAACATAAATAGTTTATTCTTTTCTTTATATTATAAACACTAATACTATAACAACAATAGAATAATACAGAAATTTAACAAGACCTCTTATAAAGTATATTAGTACAGAAGCATAAGAAATAAACAGAAAAACATTTCTTATTATTCACCTTCTATGGACTAGGTATAAAGGTAATATATAATTATAGGAACAGTATTACTAAGTGAATAAAGTACTGTACTTATCCCATTATAGTAAGCATTAAATAAAATATAATTTCTATACTCAAAAGATGTATCTGACAAATACATAAGTACATCAGTAAAAACAAGGAGTTCTTATACTCTGAAGGTTAAAGATTATATAACAACATTTACAAATTCTATTATAATAAAGTATGTTATTATCAAAACAATGTATAGAAACCCTAGCAAGTAAATTTAAATAATATTACAGGGTAAAAATCTAGTGCATTAACGCGCAAGAAAATAAACCAATAGAGTAACAGTATGCTCGATTTACCGATTTTAACCAAACATTATACAACATAAGTAATAACCCAATAATTTACAGAAGTACAATTATAAATAAAGATAATTTTTAAAGAAACCGTAAACACTTCTTATATGGCCAAGTTAGGGTAAAACCATACGAATATCAAAATATACAACAGAGATAATAAACGGAAAGAGTCTAACTCTTTAATGCCTCATGGCCTTAAACAAAATCCACAGACTGAGGATTTTACAGCCTTTCCATCATTTACATATATATATATACACACAATAATCAGAACAAACTAAAATTTACAGTCACGGCCTAAGTCAGAGGCCCCGTATCAAGCGAAGGGTTTAACATCAACAAACAAATAGTGAACTGGTCAACCCAAATAAACCAAAACCACAAGCACTACTACATTTCGATCCAAAATCCGACGGTTACTTCCGACGGCACGTGGATTTTTTCTTTTAGACCTACCAAAAATCACAAAGTTAATTTTTTTTTTTAAAGTGTGGTCATAAGCGTTGCTTAAGCGACGGCTAGGCTCATAAGCATCGCTTAAGCGACGGCTAGCCTAGCAAGCGTCGCTTAAGCGACGGCGCATGAATTGATCAATCATTTAAAAAAATAGGATTCGATTTTTGTTGAGATGAGTAAGGAGGGAAACTTCAATAGTGGGATTTCTTTCACAATGAGCCGAAGTCCAGAGGCTTTGAGAGCATGCTGCGATGACAAACAGGTGAGGAAGAGCGCTGGTAGCAGTAGCATGGATTCGA
The DNA here is from genome assembly GCA_001517045.1 of Pseudotsuga menziesii. Taxonomy (NCBI): domain Eukaryota; kingdom Viridiplantae; phylum Streptophyta; class Pinopsida; order Pinales; family Pinaceae; genus Pseudotsuga; species Pseudotsuga menziesii. The sequence goes on from LPNX011184793.1 coordinate 173,057, forward strand.
TTTTTGTTCAGATGGGAAGCGGCAGACGATATTTCCATGGCCTTACCAGGTATATATAAAGCTCTCCAAAATAGGCATATAGAAAAGATTATTGATCCTCAACTCTTAGCCATCCGGGACACTTCGATATCCAGATCCACGAATAACGCTTGATTCCTGGGTAGGTGCTTTCATTAATTTTTAGTGGCTTTGCCCGTGTTCCTATATGTATAGATGTTCCGGTATGAACTGGTGTTTATAGGAGTGATGTTCCAATATCTAAAGTTCCTTTCAGTGTAGTTCTGGTATTTGCAACTGGAAGCCATTTTCCCACATTTGGATCTGTTCCTATGGGTTATGAAACTGAATCATTCACTGGTACTGGGTATTTATCTGGCTCTTTATATATATATAGACGGAGGATTGAAGTACTCAAAAGCCCCATATTGTATGCGGAATCCAGGCCAGGTCTCCTGTTCGAGTACGATAATGTTAGGCAAGTAGTGGTTGATGTTTGATTAGTTAGGGGAATGTAACAGATTTGTGTGTTGCTGAGTTTTCAGCTTTTTGTCTTGTGATGATTTATAATGTATTTTATTGGATATTTGTATCAGTATGTTGACTATCATATGGGAGCAGAGTCAGGATATGTCTGTTTTGAGCAGCCTGAAATGGTTCAGAAACCACGAGCAGCAGCTGTACTTGGGGAAGAGAGGGGGGTTAGTTGTGAAGAACTATATTGCTATGTTAGAAGCAGTTGAGGGTATGTGCATATTTTTCTGTGGATGCGTGGTATGCTGCTTTGTCGTAGCTTGTGCACAATGCATATGTGGTTTGTAAAATGTCCCAAATTTGTATGGACCTTAAAGCTTGAATATGTCAATCTGATTTGTTTTTTTTCAGGTGAAGCTGAGAAGGAATACTGGGCTAAGCTCCGTGAAGGTCAAGATAAGCGTCGGCAATTTGCAGGCAACAGTAGGGGAAGGTACCTTTTTTTTACTCAAAGAGGAATTTGGTTTGATGGCATTGTGTAGTCAACAAAGGGAAAGTTTCATAAGAGTTCTCAGTTTGCATTTATTTTGAAAAATTTAAAACATTCAAGGGTTTTCTGGTGTGATTAGTGGCTAGCCCTGTGATGGGATGCCTGATTTGTCCTTGGATAGATCTTCACGAGAGTCATGAATTGCTTAAGAAATGGACATGGCAAAAATTCTAGTCCCATTTCCATTTCTCTGGTTTGTAATTAGGGATGGAGTTTGGGGAATCAGAAAACCCTTCATTTGCAGTCTTATTTTGTTTCACATTGCAGAGTGACTTTCTGGCTTTGTGGATGCTTATTTATGACACGCCATGATGCTATCCATTAAAGCAATTTTCTTAGAATCCGTCTCTACCCTAGGTTTCAAGAATAGGTGTTCCATAGTTTTGTCCATTGATGACTTGTTTAAAATGACTTATTTACTTTTTATTTACTTGGACAATTCACCTTTAATTTCAGAGGTGGTCGTGGCAGAGGAGGCAGGCACTCATCTAACAATCGAAACTCATTCACCAAGGGGAATGGTATTGGAAAAGAGAAAAAACACAGGCATTTTGAAGAGGATGATGGATCTACCAAAGATGAACGGCCAAATAAAGTTCAAAAGCTGGGAAATGATGGAGAATTACAGGCATCTGAGGATTCCAAATCTGTTGAGGGTAATTGAACACCCGACAGGATTCAACAGACCATGCTATATGCTTTATTTGGCTTATCAATTATAACTTTATTGTATTGAACACATTTTGATTTTCCTCCTGTAATTCTTGTCATTCCTTTTTCCCTATAAGAGGGGTAGGCATTAAATTTATTTGAAGGTCGAGATATAGGATAGTTTTAGTGGTTTTGGATTAGAAGGTTGAATTTATTAGTGTGTAAATTTTTGTACCCATTATTTTGGTGACAATGCAGGGATGGCGGGAATTCTATATCAAATGGTAGACAGAGATGGCTGAAAGAGCAGTAGTCCTAAGCTTCAGCTTGATGAATTAGGATGATGATGATGCAAGCAGTAGTCCTAAGCTTCAGCTTGATGAATTAGTGCTTCAGGAAAATAATAATGTTAACTACCAAGCGGTATGATTTTCTGAGATTGACATCATGAAGATATTCCTGTGCTTATTACTGGCAGAAATTCTCTATTTTCTGTCCATTATTTCTGGTTGTACTTTTATGAAAATTTTATGCTTTACAGGATTTTCTTGTGGATGACTTGCATACACCAGAGAAAGATTTTGAAAGGGTTAGTAGATGTACAAATATAGGGGAGGGATTGCATTAGAACAGTTACCCTCAAACATCAGTGCAATTACCAGCAAATATTGAGCACCAAGAGAACAACAATTATGTACAAACATCATAGCAATTGCCTCCAAATATTGTGGAGGGTTTGGAAGTGACTTCTGGGCTTGAAGGTGGACAGATCAATTTTCATCAGGATTACATCCCTGCTGCACAACCTATTTTCACTTTGACTGGCGAGGAAGAAACATCACCAGTTTTTAATGGTCCACAGCCTGGACTATGTCCTCCACCACCAGCATTCTTAGGACCCAAGTGTGCTCTTTGGGATTGCTCGAGACCTGCTCAAGGGACAAAATGGTGCCAGGACTACTGTAGTGATTTTCATATGACTCTTGCTTCGAATGAAGGTGCACCTAGAATGAGACCTGTTCTGCGTCCCGGGGGAATTGATCTGAAGGATGGTCCACTCTTTGCTGCCCTTAGTGCTAAAACACAGGAGAAAGTAGTTGGTATTCCTGAATGTGAAGGTGCTGCAACTGCCAAGTCTCCCTGGAATGCATATGGTATGGTATAAATCTTTGCAGTCTACATGATGGTTCCTGTTGAACAAATCTAGCCTATAATATTGATAAGTTAGAAAATGAAGACATGTCTAGTACATCTTATGAATTTCATGACTTAAAACAATGCTTCTTTTGCAGAACTATTCGACATGTATGTGCTTGAAGGTGAATCAATGAGAGAATGGCTCTTCTTTGACAAACCGCGACGGGATTTTGAAAGTGGAAATCGAAAGCAATGTTCATTGCCAGATTATAGTGGCCGTGGTTGGCATGAATCAAGGAAGCAAGTCATTAAGGATTTTGGTGGACTGAAGAGGTCATACTATATGGATCCTCAGCCATCTACTCAGTTTGAATGGCATCTTTATGAATATGAAATAAATGATTGTGATGCTTGTGCCTTCTATAGACTAGAGTTGAAGATGGTCTGTTCAAAGAAGAACACTAAAGGTAAGGTAGGGGGTGATCCCCTGGTTGATTTGCAGCATCAATTAGGCAAGCTATCTGCCGAGTTTTCCTGGGTAGCAAAATGAAGTAACATAGAGTGAACAAAAACCGTTAAAAGAATGGTAGAAACTACACTTATTCAGCCTCAACTCGGCAACTACACTTATTTAGCCTCAACTCAAGTTGCTCCTATTGGCAAAAGTTTGCTCATGGGGCATGAGTGCAGCATGGTTATTTTTTCGAAGAAACAAGTGGATGCTATGCAACTCAATGATAAAAGGTATATATGTCTAGAAGTATATGTTTGACCTCCTTAACTCACTTTATGTGCTTGCTTACAGCCAAAGTAGCATATCACATTTCAGCATTGATTGCTATTCTGTATTTTAAGGTCCAGAAAGTTTTGTGTTGATTGTTATAAAGGGCATTGACCAAGTATAGTACATTGTATAATTATTCTGTCTATTTCAAAGAGATGATAGATGCTTTACCCACTATCAACAATGCTATAATAAAGGGTATAATGGAATCTGATGCAAATGCTTTTGCCCCATTTCAACAAGCAAGTCGTTACTGATCAGTGTTCACAGTCTGGCAAACATATTTTAGAACTGTGCATTTCAAGTGGCTTTGGGATGCATTCAATCAAGAGCACACTACATCTGCCTTGTTTATATTTTTATAAATTATTTCTTGAAATGTAAAGGCTGAAATTCAATTAGCAACTGTAAATCCCAATGGTGGACAAACAGTTACAATCATCTGTTTAAATCTGCCCTCTCTGAAATGGGAAATATAATTCCTTCTGCTTGAACTGAAAACCCACATCAGCTAAAACGAATTCTGTAGGAAAAATTTATACCTGTGAATGTTGTGTCTGTTTGTTCTGGTCTGTGATTGATCTATCAATGGGCGACTAACAATATACCTCTACTTTATCATTCAGTCAAAAAACTCTGCCAACAATCTTTAATCTCCACTAAAACTTAAAGTAGCTAAAATCGAGGCAGAGGTTTATTAAGAACACAATTGATTAACTGTTGGCTTCTACTAAGTGAGGAGCATACAAGCTCATGTAATGGCAGCTGGTGCTTCTATTGGCTGATAGAGGCACATTTAAACAACAGCTACTTCTTCTATTGGTGGATGGCTGCTCCTTTATCCAAATAAAATCTCTTCAGCATAGTCTCTGTCATAACAAGTCCTCCATGTACTTTATCTTCCAAGCAGATCTGAAATGATCTGCCTCATCATGGTGGCTTTGGCATGAAACTACATGATGGCTAGTGTCTATTGTACTACTGTACAATTTGGTGGCTTACCTGCCAACTATTTTAAAATAATGGCAGCTTCATTCTTGCCATGTCTCTCTCCAAAGACCGGTGGTTGAGGCAAATCGAACTCGATGCTTCGAGTTTCTTAATATTCTTTGGAACCCTGTTTGGACCAACTCTAAATTTCTTTTGATTTTGAATGTTAAGGTATCCAACTCCACGACATCTTTGCATTTGGCATCATTAGGAGGCTATAGAACTTTTCTTTGTCCAGCACCAAGGCTGAAGGTTTGTTTCATTCTGAAAGTTACAATTTGTTTTATTTTATTTTTCCCTTCATCTTCCAATTTGTTTTATACTAGTGGGGTTATTTGCATCTTTTCTGTTTTTATTTGTAATTGATATTGTTGGGGTATTATTTTGCATCGTTTCTGTTTTTATTTGTAATTGATATTGTTATCTTGGGGGTTTGAGACTACAAGATGTAGCTGGTTGGAAACGATCAAGGAAACTGCTAAGGACTTTCTATTGAGAAAATGAATGGAGGAAATGAACACAGGTGAGTAAGATTATGGAAGCTCTCAGAATTTTGCATTCTAAGATTGTGGAAGTATATATAAACCAGCACTGGAGACAACAAATGTTAATAGGATTTAATTTGGTCAATGCAAAGTGCAAATACAACAATGTCAAGTCCAACTTGGATTTTGCTAGACAGGATTGGAAGGTTATAGGTAACGGAAATTGGCAATGAATTTCTTTTTGTTCAATCTTTTGAAAGAGATAATGGATTTGGCTTGTCTTATTTGCAAATGCCTCTGCAGGTTTTTAATAAATATCCAGTGAGTAGGCCAATACATTATCATGTGTCCAATAGTATTTTTTTTTATGTCCTTGACTTGGAGTTTCCTGCTGGAGTTTCCAGATTATTGAGATAATTGTTTTATTGTCATTAGAACATTTCCATTTCTGGTAGTTTTTGCAATAGATTTTTCTTTTTGATGATGGATATTATATTCTTCCTTTTGTGAATATTGCCATTTCTGGTAGTTTTTGCAATATATTTGTCTTTTTGATGATGTATTATGCCTTTGTCATGTAGAACAAGAGAGAACATTAGGAGTTTTTTCTCCACAATTTGGTGATCCTCCAATTGCCAAAATCATGGATGATTCAAAGTTGAATAGCTCAGAAACTACTGCAAATTTTCCTGAAAGGGAATCTACACAAGAAGATTCACTTTCAGAATCAAATGTTGCAACAAAATGCATGGACAATATTTTCTCATCCGGCCCTATTAGGAATGGAACTGAGTCAATGCATGCGTCTTCTCTACATCATGAATGTGTATCGGTCAATGTTGAAACATCAGTGAGCATGAACAATCTTGAAGCAAATGATGGTCCAGAAGGTGTAGCTTCCAAGACAACAAATGGTCAGGCAAATGCACCAAGTCTTATTTCATCTAATAAAGTTACAGTGGAGGATGCTTTGTGTTGCTACTGCAAAAGATTACTGTATCATCCTAGAGTCCTCAATTGTGGCCATGGTAAGATTCTCCACTATGATTGTATTGAGGAAATGCTTAATTTTCTGGTTGTTTGTGAAGGAGTGCATTGCATCACTTAGCTAGTGGTCAAGTTAGCATGCTTTAATTTTTACACTAACTTGTAATTTTTTGTTTTGGACAGTGTTTTGTCAATCATGCATTAAGACCTCTGAAGAGATAACTCTTAACTGCCAAGTTTGTCAAAGTATACACCCTAGAGATCAACCATGTGTTTGTTTGCAGTTGCACCAGTTCTTGGAGCAGACATTTCCTGTAGAATATGCTGAAAGGAAACAATCAGTTCTTGTCCAAGAAAAAATGCACCAACCAAGATGTATTTCCTACCAATCTCTTCCAGTCCTGTTAGGTCTTAATCATTATGCGAGCCAAGTCTATTGTTCTTTCCAAGGACCAAAAGCCTTTTTTCCCCGTGGGCTAGATCATAGAAGTGTATTTTAAAGAAATTATGACGAGACTGCTCATTGCTCATTTCTTTTTATTTAATTTGATGCTTTATATTTCTAGCTTTCCTGATCTTGATTATTATTTTTCTATGCTTCTGTTTAAAACTCTAATATAAATTATAATTAAGAATGTTTTTGTATACGGCATTGGTATGGCTGCTGTGTGTCTACTGCATATTTCATGGTTATTCATATTGTTTTATACATTGGGCCTTCTCACCATTTCCAATGATTGATTCACCATACTAATTCACTTGCTAGTGTCGTTATTGACTGATAACACCCTGTTTGCTTTGCACCTTAAATATACTGTTTTACATGGTCTGTCGATCAAATTTCCATTTTTCATTGGACAATATAAGAGCTGTCATTTATGTCTATGGGTTTAACATGCCAACACAGATCACATTGATGGTATTCAGTCAGCTAGGGCTGTTTGGCCTTCTTGTCTTTTATGCTATCAATAAAGAAGAATGCAATATGATTGGCCAGGACTTCTTGTTAGGTCTTAATCTGGAAGGAAATGTGCCTATATCAGTTGTCATGCGCATTCAATGATTTATATAATGTGCTATTTTTTAGAAAGGGCATTGGCTATTTGTCATGCCAATTCAAAGATTGATGTAATGTGCAATTAGTTGGAAAAGGCATTGGCTATTTGCATTTGTCCATAAATGACTCCAATGATTGCTTTGTGCTGATTGAATCCATTCTGTTTGCAAATTTGTCAGATGGATTAAACCATGGACAAGTCAAAATTGTGCAAGGAAAATCAACTAAAATGGTCGTGGATCTGTCTCTGATGAAGTCCCCATATCCTTTGGTTTCTGGTGTCATGAGAATAAGTCATCATTTGATAATGAATTGTTCTGGAGCAATCAAATTCAATCTTGATTGCATTGCAGGCACCTTTGCAGCTGAGGGAGTTGAATATTGGTAACCTCAAAAGGTTACCAAAATCCATAGGGCTGCTGAAGCATCTCGAAAAGATTGACATGAAAGACACTGAAGAACCATTGCCAGCAACTGATTGCTACTTGGATCCCCAACAACTAGCCACCAACCTTCTTCTTTTGGTTTGGGATACCTGGGTGCATCAACTAAACCTAATTCCTGTCTTCTTTCTAGATCTCTTTCAAGAGTAACTTGCAATGTATAAACATTTTCCCCGGCACTCACATCATCACTCTCTAATATATCATATGCTAGATGAATGTTTGGAAAGCGGTTACAAAAATGAGCAATGTCCAACAACTGTGCATCTGACATCTGCCATAAATCACGTCTTTCGTCATCCTCCATCTCAACTAAATCAAAAACCATCTCAATGCTTTTACCTGGATTTTCCTGGCACTTTTTGGCAAGTTCCTTCGTAAAATGTGGAAGCTGCAACAAGACAGAATCACGCTCCCAAAGACCCTGGGTAACCATCTGGGTCAATTCCATTGCTGCAAGAGCTGGGTTCAACCAACCATTACTAGAAATAACATCCACCATTGCCTGAAGAAGCCAACTCGAAGAGAGGAGGACCTCTCACTGGTCAGGTGCTAGGTTCCCAGCAATAACATGCCTAGAGAAGTAAGCTTGCAACAATGCATTTGCCTTCACGTGGGGATCAGTATATTTTGGTTTATCAACAGAAAATATTTGATGATTTATTAATTTTCTTATAGTTTCTTCTTCACCTGGCCGTATCGAGAGTTGTGAATACTCTGAAGCAGAAGCAAGAATTTCAAGGAGCCCCTTCAGCTTTGTCTTTACAGCCAAGGATGAGCTAAAGAGCTCGAAGGTGGTGCTTCCAACTGATAATTAGCAAAAAAAAAAATTAATGTTTAAAAAAAAAAATTCCACAGGCGTCGCTTAAGCAACGGTTTCTGCTGTCGCTTTTCCGACGCCTTTTCTAGACTACCATCGCTTTTCCGACGTTTAGTTTAATATGTGTCGCTTTTCCAACGGTACTATGTGTCGATTTTCCGACGCTTAAGCGACGGTTATAAAGGTTATTTTCTCAAAAAAATTTGCTACCGTCGAAAACATTCCGTCGCTTAAGCGACGCTTTACATTCAAGCGACGGTTACATAAGTGTCGCTTAATCGACGGTTATTTAAGTGTCGGCTAACCGACGACAAGTTTCTGATGCTTAAAAAAAAATCAAAGTGTCGTACATGCGACAAGAAAGTGTCGAAAATCTGACATGACGGCCGTCGGATTTTTGGTCGAAATGTAGTAGTGAAGGGTTTTGTAGGCCACGGCAGCCAATTGTTAAAGGAAGCATAAGGGACCAAACAAGGAGGAATTGCCATGGATAACCCAGGGCTTACCTGTGAACTAGCAAGCAGGTACCATAGCATCGCGCCAACCACACAGAGGGACGGGTTGACCTGTGAACAAGAAAAAAAATAATGTTAAAAACCTCGTATCAAAACATACAGTTGTGTAAATAAAACAATCTATAAAGATAAGTAATGGGTTAACAACATTTCTTACCTCAATTCTTTACTGAAACATGACCACCCATGAGCAGCAGAATGGCTACCAACGCAAGGAGAAGAAAACCTTTCATCTACAGTCAGAAAGGAGTTTACCAGTAGGGTAAGCAACCAACAGTGACAGGGGTCTAAGAAACTGGCCAAGCAAGTGTAAAAGCTTGAGCCGCAACCATCTTCAACAAATTTTACATATGTTGCAAACCCTAAACTCCAACTACTATGGTTAAGCAAGACTTCGACCGTCACTATCGAGCTTAAGAGAGGAAAGACAGTACATACTAATGGAATCCAAACGGAGGACGCAGTAGAAACCAAAACCCTGGAGAAAGTATCACTATCCTTACCCAAGCATAAAACAGTGTCGTGACATCACCTCTCTATCAGGAATTCGGGCTGAGCTCACAAGGAGAAACAGCAAGAAGGGAGACTACCGGCAACCAATGTAAGCGACAATGCAGATAGGAGCACAATTGCAGAGCGGTAGGAGGCCGAAAACCACAGATGAAACAATGAGCTTAGGGTTTGAAAGGGAGAGTCTTTTATTCACGTAGCACTTCGCTATAGTGATGCCACGCACATCATTTAAATTTTTGCATGCAGTGGGTATTTTTCCATAGTTGCGACGGGCATTCACATGAGGACTCACATGCCAATCATTTGCTTTGCTGTGTCGAAGGTTCTACTATAATATTTAGCCCGAAGTCAACCTATTCATACGTTGCATGGAAACAAATAAATCATTAATAATCAAACTATACCTTACCAATCAACAAAGTCGTGGGGGATAATACAACTCATTTCCATATAAATCATGGTATACCATCGTTTACAAAACATAAATCAAGATTTAACCTTATGTTCATCATGGGCGTAGTCAACACCACAACCCATTACATTTATAACATGTTATCTCTTCACTCAACGATCAATTGATCAAAAGAGTATACCCTTATAATATAATAAGAGAATTCTAGAAGTAAGGTATGGCAAATACTATTCTAGTAGATAATTATTTGTGTAATCAAAAGAATATAACCTAGCAAGAGTAATAAGTTTATGACGTAGCATATTATACAAGCTTGGGATGTATGAAATAAAAAATTATAAGACTTTAAAGTTAAACCATAAACTTTTCTTGGGCGCGGTCTTTTCCATGACCCTTTTATTATTTCAAACATGGATTATTTATTAGAATAACTATAACTTTATCCAAGTTTTGCTAGTTGAAGTTATAAAAGAAATTTATAAAACAAACTTGGGGTAAATATCCTTCTTACTAATATTAACCTCTTTTACCTGAATACCCATCTTTCTGTTAAACAAAATTGATCAAACTCTTAATTCATTAGATCTTTTTGATAAGTGTAGGCCAAATATCGTAAGTGAATAAGTCCCGGCTGTCCAGTGATTTGAGAACCCAATTCATTCTTGAGGAAATTATGACTATAAGTCAAATTAAATCCAAATTTAGAAATAGTTTTTCCTCTCATTAGAAACTGAACTAGTAATTCTATCTCTTTTTCGGATATATCCATGCTTGAACACAATCTGTTCAACTATTTTATTATAGTTATGGGCGAATTAATCTTTCTATTCTTCATCTTCCTCTTCATAGACGAAGAGCTGGATGTGTCCCCTATATCAGAGAACAAGAGAGTTATAAAACTATTAAAGTTTGTATTTGAGCATAGTAGGTCTGAAAAGTTAAGAAGCTTGGCATTGAAATTTTAATGATGTATTTATCATAAATGGATAATATTTTTCCAAGCAAAATATACACAGATAAATTCAAATTATCAATTATAATCCTTTTCAAAAGCAGCATGTAATAAAGTTGTAATTCCTTTAACCTCAAAGCTTAGAAAGAGGGTTCAGTGATACATAAAATTTGTATCAAGATACATTATATTCTTATCCCAAGCATTAACCAAATCCATCGTGATGTGAATGTATTTGTGCACAATTTAAATTATACCCTTGACATAGAACTCTGTCATTCTTAAAACTGCTTGCAAAGAAAAGTTTAAGGCATTTTTACACTTGACGACTATGGTAGACATCAAAAAGTTCATTACGCTTTAAGAACTATAAATTTACATCTACTAAAAGGAAATCAGCTGTTTCCATTACTCATAGAACTAAATCTCATTTCCTTAGCGTCTTAAAACGAAGGACAGTTTAATGATTTTACCTCGATAAGCTTTGGAAATTTACTAGCATTTATATTCTTTTACTGAGCTATTTTTGTGCGACGAACCTATAATTGAATGCTTTAGAATTTTTACAAGCAGCACCAGAACTTCTTACCTGTAAGTCTGTAAGAGAAGGAAAACTTTCTGTGTTAGCTCGGAAGCTAAGTAAGCCCAGAATATCATGACAGTTCCACCTTGTGGTCGCAAAGAAAAATAAGTCAGTAAACTGAAAAAGAATAGTTCTATAGGATAAACATAATCAAATAGATAATTTAGATAGTTAATTCATTAACATATAACTAATTAAACAATTAGTTGACTGCATTTATGAAAATTATCTGTATTTTAGAAAATTTTAATTTTTTCGGAAAAATTGGGGTTTTCACATCTGCCCAGGGCAGATGTAACCACCATGATTTTGGAAAATGTTGATAAACAGGGCTATGTTGCTTATAGCCCTGAGTGTGCAGCACTGGCCTGCCACTTACCAGAAGCACAAGTATACCTGACTAAAGACTGGCTGAAGGCCATCAAGATGGACCTAGTGATCACACTAAAAAGGATGCTCATGCCTGGTAAGAATTTTAGAACTAGGACGACCGGGGAATATGACACTGCAAGTTTAAGAACCCCTTATAGGTTCATTGCGCTGATGCCGAATCGGATTTTTGGGAGGGCCCACGGTAAAAGTTTCAAAATGGAGTGGGTGCCTATCATTTTCTATGTTGCAACACACGAGACAGTGTTCAACTGGGAAAACATTGTGTCCAACAGCCTCTCGGCCTGCATTGCTTCAGCATTAGGAGGGGTGTCCCAAAAATGATCAGAGTTCTACATGAGCTCTATATTGATAGATTGCATATTGTGCAATCAACCCTTCCGCAATCTAAGGTGTATCTGGGACCGGGAAAGAACACCAGTCTACTTAGCATACAAGCCACTGTGGGCTCACAAATACCACAATCACTATAGGGAAGTGTGTGAGTACTTCATTATGCCATTGTATACCTTGATTTTCTTGAAAGAATGCAACTGCATGTCGGAGGAGGCATTGCATGTGATTGAAGAATATGCATACTATTACTTGACAGAGGATGGATTATATTTCAGAATGTTTGGATGCTCTAGAGCACCCTCACTACTGCCTAATTATGCCACTGACTATGTAGTCCACAAAGAGGCAGTTAGACAAGTCTTTTTAGATGGAATTGGGAGCTTTCTTTTTTAACACAAGAAATTAGCTTACCCTCCTTTTCCATTCAGGTTGGGGAAAGACGACGAATTCATGGAAGAGTTGGGGAAATTCCATTTTGGGGAAATGCGTTTCCATAGGAATGATTCCCAGAATAGGGTTGCAGAGAACTGCAAAGAGGCGAATGTACATTTCGAATTCACCAGCCATTGGGACAAAGAGGGATCCATTTTCCACAGTGCACAAAATATGATAGCCTTAAGAAGAAGGTTTAAGAAGAAAATCACCACCAAAGGTGGAAAAAGACAGGATGAGCAAGCAAAGGCTGAGGAGGAGGAAACTAGAAAAAGAAATGAAGATTCTAGGATACTAGCACAAGAGGATAAAGGATGGCTCAAAGGAGAAGAGGAGGAAAAGAGAAGAGCTACATAGGAGGCAGCCAGAAAGGCAGAAGAATCTTCCAAGAGTGAGGAAGAAGAAAAGAAAAGAAAGATGGATGAGGACTTGAAGAAGTAGAAAGAAGAAAAGCTAAAGCTAACACAAACAGTGACAGAGCAATCAACTTTCAATGTAGCAGACAGTCAGGCTCAAGAATTTGGGAACCCTAATATTCAAGATCATGAGGCAGCTGCTGGTAGCATACCAGGACAGGCTATGGTCCCCACCCTTAGGCTAATCCATTTTGAGCAGAAGAAGGGGGAGGAGGTACCAGATTTTACCACTATATTTTATGATAGGGAAAAGAAAAGGATAGTGAAGAGGACCGAGAGAAAGGTCGAGGCTGGGGGGTAGTCCGGTAAAATGATAAATGATACCACTGTCATATACGTGACAGACAAAGACCCTGGGTCACTATTAGAGTGGGGGATGCATTGATCCATGCTTCCGAGGACAATGTAGATAAAATAGTGACTGATCTTGAATAGTCAAAGAAGTCCTCTTCCCAGCTCAAAGACACCCTAAGAAAAGAAAGAGAAAAAAATAATAAGTTAAAGAGAAAGTTTGAAGACATACAATGAGAAATAAAGTCTTCAAAAGCTTAGCTCTAGTCCCTCCAAGTAGAAAATATATCTATGGAGGATTCCCAAGAAATTCTGGAGAAGGTGCAGCAAGAATGTCAAGGGTTGAAGGTAGAGAAGGAGCAGCTGCTAGGCAGGATAAGGGAGTTGGAATTGCAGAAGGCTAACTTGGAGGAATCCGAGAGGAAATATTAGGGGCAGAATGCAGAGCTCAAAGGACAAATTACCTCATTGACAATAGCTCTAGGAGAGGCCAAGGAATAGCAGGTCAGTCTTTAGCCTTTCAAGGAGCACATTCTGGCATAGAGAAGCAAGATGCACCAGCTACAAGTGGCCATATAGGAGGAGAGGTGCAAGGTCTTGTAAGTGGACAGTTGGCTGGAAGAGATTTTGGAAACCTCTTCATATTTTGTTGACAGATCACATGACATCTTATAAGTCCTAACAGGAAGGATGGCAAGATTAGAATCGAATGAAGAAATCTCTGCCGATCTAGCTTCAAAAGATCAACAAGACCTAAGGCAAGACTATGACTTACTAGATTTTTCCATCAACATAGCCGAAGAGTTCAAGAAGGCTGTTAAGAAGACAAAAGGGGCTTGTGCAAAATTCTTTAGGAGACTTTTGATCACTTATAATCGATGCCAGATAGAGGCTGAGCAAAGAATGGATACTTTTCCAGACCATAGCCTGTTTTTGGAAATTTTACAAAGGAGGTATCATAAAGATGAGCAAAGGATATAGCACATTAAAGATTTAGATGAATAGACCCTGAGGAATGAAGTAAATCATTCCACAGTTAGTGTGTAGCTATTAGAAGACCAACTCCACTTGAGAACAGGCAGAATAGAAGTCATAAGAAATTAGGCTGCTAAGTTCAAAATAAAAAATTCATTTCCTAGAACCTTCTGAATTCAAAAGTATTGCCTCGGAGGCTTCAGCATGGAAGAAATTTTTGAATAGTCAAGCAGGACCCTCCTCATGAGCATTTTGACCACTTTATTGTAATATTTTGTAAATTTTATAAAAACTTAATGAAAGTAAATTTCGGGAGGTGAAGAGTCGGGGAAGCCCAAGGGTCATTCCGTGGGCAGCCCAACAGTTTTGTTCTTTTGTATAAATATAGAGAATCTAGACAAGAAAGAGGACTTTTTTCCCAGTTATATTGGAGGACATATTGTAAGAAGAACTATTTCCTTTTGCAATAAATAAACTATAGTTTTCCTGTTAGAGAAATCCTGGTGGAATGTTCAAATGTTATGCTATGGATTTGTTGAAGAGGAACTATTTCGTTTTTAGCTTTGTGTCCATTAACTGTGAGATCATTCTAACTCTTTGAACCTATGTTCTTGCATGAACCACTGTGAGTGATGAATGTGTTCATAGACAATTGGCTATCTGGTTGTTCAAATATCTTTAATTGTTCATGTGTTTGAAAGAAGAATCAACTATCTGTGTTTTCTTTTTATAACACATGCACAAAATACATTACTCATTAATAAGTGACAATCTTTCTCCCTAGGGATAGGTTAGGTAGTTAGTTTAATATCTCACTGTGTGTGTGTGGTTTAGATGCAAGAGAGCCTAAGACGAGAGGTAAGAACCTGTGCATCACATTGAGAACACTCCTTGCATTCTTAATCAATCTGCGTTTTAGATAGGCATTTGCATGTCATAGTTAAAATAAAAAATTACAAAAATATACACGGTGGACTGGGCCGCAACCGGTAAAACCTTTATTTTTGTTACCTAACCTACGGTAGCCAAACTGCAAACCAAATGGATTCCCTACACCAAACAGTCATGGGCTAGTTGGGAACATTGACCGGGGAGAATCCCTTGCTGTTGTTGCCTGTGAATTTCCAGGCCTCAACAGTTTCTGGCACTAGAAGGAGGGCTGACCGAGCAAACCCATTTTCTCAAAATAGCCCCACCAGTGATAATTTTGAAAAGCAGTTTGTGTCCTGATCCAAATACTCATGAGAATAGGGAACACCTGTTTGCTGCGAACTTCTGTTCCTTCACCTCCTCACTCTCCACCCAGACTCATGGCAGGTGTAAATGCAAACCAGCCTAACCCACCAAATCCACCACCAGCTTGGAAAGCCAGATCACCCTTGAACCTAACACCTCCGTTGCATGACTTACCTCAATCTTTTGAGAAGTTGCTTCCTAAGTTTGATCCTAATGAGAAGGTTGTAGTAGATGACCACTTGCAAAGTTTCTATTTGGCGATAGAAGGATTAAGGGCTGGGGAATATGAGGATGTTGTTTGTAGACTTTTGCCACATACCCTTAAAGGAGTAGCAGCATCCTGGTACTTTGGTTTTCCTGCAAACTCTATCCTAGATTGGGATACCTTTGAAAGGATTTTCAGAAGCAAATATGCAGCCCAAAAGGCGCATGCAGCACTAATGAAAGGTTTAGGCGCTTTAAAAAAAGAAAGGACTGAGAAGGTACAAAATTTCACTCAAATATTTCCAACTTGCCTCAAGAACTTCTCTGCAACTGATAATCCTTCCGATAAAGTTTTGATTGAGTATTACACCTCAGCTTTAGGTCCTAACTTGGCTATGTTCGCAAAAGCTCAATTTAAGCCTACATTAGCTAAGAGTTATGAAGAAGCAGAAAGAGTAGAGGATGAAAAAGAAATTATAGAGGATTATATCAAGCAATCTAGAGAAAAAACTACCTGGAAAAGAGCCTTAACGCTGTCCAAACCTAGAGAGGAACAATCACATGATTTTGAGGGAATGCTAAAGATGATGCAGAAGCTCTCCAATAGAATAATAGATTTGGAGAAAGAAAAAGAAGCGCAGAAAGCTTATAATCCTCACTACAAAAGAAAGGAAGATAACAACCAATTCAAGACCCCTCCGCACAGTTCAGTATCAACGAATCTGACAGGGGTAGGGATGGATAATTTCAGCACTTTTCACCAACAACCCCATTCTGAAAGGAATTGTCCTCAGTGGTTAAATTCAATGAAATTGGTAATGAATCAGATTTTGGACTCTAAATTGACTAAGGATAGTGATGAAGAGGAAAAGGGTAATCAAACTATAGAGAAGTAGGAAAATGATACCATGCTTTTATGGGATTGTGTCTCGCTGTTTGATATAGAAAAAAGTATTTTTAAACCTGATAATATGCCTACGACAACTAAAAACATGAGCTTGGTAAATAAAGACAATTCCATAATTTCAAAAATTAAAAAGCTGCAAGAGAATGTCAAGAGACAACCAAAGGACAATGTTGAAGATAAAGTACCCGAAATCACCATTTTCAGCCAAGAGACAGAGCAAATCATCAAGCCTGCTAAACTTATGGAAGAAAAAGTAGGTGTTAACAAAGAAAACACTTAAAATCCTAAAGAGCCAGAAGAAGAGGTGCCCATTGAAAACCAACCTGTAGAAGAAGAGGTCGAATCAATTGGGGAAGAGAAAGATAGAATCCCACCTTTCCTTTTGACTCTGGAAATGCTAAATCATAAGGTGCATAATTGTTTGGTAGATTCTGGATCATCAGTGAATGTTATGCCACTTGCATTTTGCAAAAAAATTAATGGACAACCAAAACCTACTACTTGGGAAGTCACTCAACTAGACAAAATGAATGTCAAAGTAGTGGGAGAAATGGAGAATGTTCTCATTCGTTTATCTGCAAATAAGAAGATATGTCAATTTATTGATATTGTGGTGGCTGACATACCAGATCGATATGGGCTTATTCTGAACCGTGACTTGTCTGTAAGGTTAAAAGGGTATTTTGCTTCAGATTGGTCACATTTGTGGTTGCCTCATAAAGGGATCCCAAATTGGATCAAAATTTTGAGAGAAGCTTACATGAAACACAATATTACTAAGTTGGAAGAAGGTAATGAATCTGCTAACTCTGTTTTAGGGAATTATCTAACGGAACTTGAGCTAAGATATCATGCCTCAGAAAAATCCAGCAATATGACTAACACTCAGCCTGATCTCCTTCAACTTTCTCAGGCTGATGAGATTGATGGTAAATCGGTAGACATGGTTTCAGTTTCAAAATTAGCAGAATTAGACCATGGTTAGATATCTCATGTTTTCAATCCAGCCTAGCCCCTTGACTCATAAGTTGAAAGATTTTCATGGGTGGGCACAATTTTATTTTTCTTTTGATTTCATGACCTTGTACATAAATAATTTGATGCAATTTTGCTTTGATTTACCGCTTTTATTTCTGGTTATTTTGGTTTGTTGTTGAATAAAAGAGGCAAACTTTTGGTTGCATGGAAAGCATCAAGGTTCTTGATTAACTGAAATCTTTGGGAAAAGACTGTGCATTTTATTTTGAAATGATAGAATTTCTTCTAGTAGGTAGTTTTCCTAAATGGCTATGCACTCATTGAAGTCCTGCTTAACCCCTGAAAATAACTCATAATTAAAAGGTCTGGAATACTATTTTGAGGCTCCATCCATTTCACATCTAATATGTCTTAGGGAGTGATGGCTAAGGACCCACGAAAAGGAAGCAAGGTAAACAATTTATTATATATAAATGATCCCATGCCATGATTTCAAAAGCCTAAAGGCTGTTAAGAGTCAAAACTCCTAAAAGAAGCAATACATATCAAATCAAAGTATCATAAATATGAATATCAATCTGCTAAAAGTTCTTCTCCGTCCGTGAGCTGAAAAGTAAATACATCTCTCACACAAAAGGACACTATGGAGGGAAGAGCCTGAATAAAAAATTTAGAAAGAAAAGCATATGGAGGACTCGTAAGAGAAAAAGTTCAAAAGGGCACAAAAGTGCAAGTGGCATGGGAATGAGGAAAAAATGAATAGTTATGTTTGCCATATGTTATGATCCTGTGGTGTCCAATCTAGAAACTGCCCGCAGACAGAGGTAAAATAAATCTCACCTATTAAGCCTCAAAAGAGTTATCTGAACGTTCAAATATTTTGGGTGTTCCCATTTGCCAAAGAATGGAGTGTTCTCAATTATTTAAATGCACGTTTTTTCCATCTCAATGATTAAATAGTATTTTACTAGGAAGAAGTTAAGTTAGAAATCTGGGGTTCACCAGGTAGTCACCAATTGTTGCAGCTGCAACTATTTCACAAAATTCAAAAAAAAATGGGACCCTCCTTTAATTCGTTTTGATCGGTTTTTTGGTTTTACTTGATGCTTGAATGAAGATTACTTTTGTGTGGGAAATGTTTTAATGTTTTAATTGATTTTTGCCTTGCCGTTGGAAGTGTTTTGGACTTTTGAATTGAGAGTCTAGTCGTCTGCGCGTCCGCTATTGCGGAAAAGAGCCAAACATCAAGTCCAAAGGCAGGTGTATTTGGTTTTCGATGTATTTTGTTTATTGACAGTTGTTTTGGAATCCCATTGGAGCCTTTGTCTATATGTTTTCCACCATTACGAAAAAGGTTCTGCAAGGTTGTCCGAAGGTTGTTTCATCCTTTTCCAATTCCTGCCATTTTGTCTCGTCGGTCCTTGGTGTTTTCAACTTTCGTCGTTGCGGCTCTAGAAAGAACTATGCTTTTGATAGTTTGATTTATTTGTTCCGCTTGGTCAATATTTTCGCTCGATTCATATTTATTTTTTGACTCTGATTTTTCCGATCTGCAGAACTTGTTCCTTTTATGTTTTCACCATCTATTGACCCAAGGTCTTAGTCTCGCAAACTCCGATGCGAGTGCTGATTTATTTCTCCCACCAACGCCATTGCAGATGTTTCAATGTTTTCTTCATTCACCATTGCGGAGGAGATAGTGCCTTGGTTTTCGATCCCATAGCATTTTTCCGCCCGATGACCTAATTTTTTTTCCTGCCGATTGCCTGTTGACCGCGACGTATATATAGTGGGGTGGGGGTTTTCATTTTTTATTGTTATTTTGGACTTTTCCCTGTGTTGTCGTTTTCACTCGAGCAAACCAAGAATATCATTTTCGGTACCTTCGCTCCTAGGTGGCTCTACTGTGGAAGTTCAACGGTTTTCCTCCACCAGTCACGCAGCACAATGCCAGGTAGGCCCTTGTGCCCATTTTTCATTCCATTTGATTGGTTGAACTACTTTTGCTATGTCCACGATTAGTGTTTCCTAGGTTTTCCCATCCCGGCCTGTATATATTTGTGAGTTAGATGTATGGCTACCCGGTGGGGGGTTTCTTAGTTTTTTATGATGAATCCCGTGGCCGTTGAGGTTTTGCAGACTGCATTCGATTGCTAGGGAAACCGGTGCAGACGACCGTTACGTTGTCTGCACCAATTTCCCCCATTATGTGTGTGGCCATCTTAGGGGGCGTTTTCATGGTTTTCTACCAGGATTCCACGAGTCTGGTTCCACACTTGAGTCTCCCTCATCTTCGTGAACCAGGACCGTGTTGTGGTTTTTACTTCCCGCTTAGGGTGAGACTGTTCAAGCTCAAAGATGAACCCAGACCTAGTTTAGGTTTCGAGTGCTTTACCTGTTCAAGCCATGAAGTAAGCATTTTACAGCAAGCTAGCTTTCCCTTATCTTCTAGTGCGCTACCACTTGCAGCATCCTCAATTGAGTTTAGGCACCGCGTAATGTTGTAATCCACAGCGCAAAGAGGGGGTTTTTTGAAACTATTTTCTTTTGACCATTAAGAAGGGGAGTTTTCATCATTTAGAAAACCCATGTTTGTCTAAGTTAATCTACGAATGTTGGTTGTGAGATGGTTTTAGTCTTTGAACAGGAGCCTTTGATTTTTGAACATTGTTTGCTTATTTTTTCACGGCTGCACTCATGTTTAGCATAGATGAGGTAAAACGCTCTTACTGTTGTCTTTATCTTGGAATGTTATGACCCTACAGAACCTAAAAGAAATTCATGTATATAACAGGGAAATTCCTTAGAATTCAAGATGTCTAAGCATCAGAAGAAGAAGGCTCCCGTAGTGGAGGAGGAACCCGAAGTTGAAGTCATTGCCAAAGTTGAATACACCTATGAGGACACCAAATGCATAGTTGGTGTGGAACCCGAATATCAATGGGGGGGAATCTACAAATTGATAATGCCCCGAGAAGTACCCGACATAGGATTTGAAGAAGAAACCATCTATGCCAATATAGAGAGATCTTCCTTGATGAAAATTGCTACTAGACATGAGCTCTTACCATGCTCAGAAGTAAATGGGTGGATTCTTCCCAGGGAAAATGTAGCCACCATGATTTTGGAAAATGTTGATAAACAGGGCTATGCTGCTTATAGCCCTGGGTATGCATCACTGGCCTACCACTTACCAGAAGCACAAGTATACCTGACTGAAGACTGGCTGAAGGCCATCAGGATGGACCTAGTCGAGACACTAAAAAGAATGCTCATGCCTGGTAAGAATTTTATAACTAGGCTGACCAGGGAATATGACACTGCAAGTTTAAGAACCCATTATAGGTTCATTGCTCTGATGTTGAATTGGATTTTCGATAGGGACCACGGTAAAAGTTTCAAAATGGAGTGGGTGCCTATCATTTTCTATGTTGCAACACAAGGGACAATGTTCAACTGGGCAAACATTCTGTCCAACAGCCTCTCGGCCTGCATTTCTTTAGCATTAGGAGGGGTGTCCCAGAAGAGATCAGAGTTCTACATGATCTCTATATTGATAGATTGCTTACTCTGCAATCAACCCTTCCCCAATCTAAGGTGTATCTGGGACCAAGAAAGAACACCAGTCTACTCAGCATACAATCCACTGTGGGATCACAAATACCACAGTCACTATAGGGAAGCATGTGAGCACTTCATTATGCCATTGTATACCCTGATTTTCTTGAAAGAGTGCAACTGCATGTTGAAGGAGGCATTGCAGGTTATTGAAGAATATGCAGACTATTACTTGACAGAGGATGGATGCTCTAGAGCACCCTCACTACTGCCTAATTATGCCACTGACTATGTAGTCCACAAAGAGGTAGTTAGACAAGTATTTTTAGATGGCATTGGGAGCTTTCGTTTTTAACACAAGAAAGCAGCTTACCCTCCTTTTCTATTCAGGTTGGAAAGATACAAGTTCACTAGAGTGAAGAAAGCCGGCGAATTCGTGGAAGAGTTGGGGAAATTCCATTTTGGGGAAATGCGTTTCCATAGGAATGATTCTCAAAATAAGGTTGCAGAGCACTGCAAAGAGGTGAATGTACATTTTGAATACACCAGCCACTGGGACAGAGAGGAATCCATTTTTTGCAATGCACAAAATATGACAGCCTTAAGAAGAAGGTTTAATAAGAAAATCACCACCAAAGGTGGAAAAAGACAGGATGAGCAAGAAAATGCCAAGGAGGAGGAAACTAGAAAAAGAAATGAAGATGCTAGGAGACTAGCACAAGAGGCCGAAGGCTAGCTCAAAGGAGAAGAGGAGGAAAAGAGAAGAGCTGCACAGGAGGTATCTAGAAAGGCAGAAGAATCTTCCAAGAGCGAGGAAGAAGAAAAGAAAAGAAAGATGGATGAGGAGCTGAAGAAGCAGGAAGCAGAAAAGCTAAAGCTGACACAGACAGTGACAGAGCAATCAACTTTCAATGCAGCAGACAATTAGGCTCAAGACTTGGGGAACCCTGATATTCAAGATCCTGAGGCAACTTCTGGTAGCATACCAGGATAGGCTATGGTCCCCACCCTTAGGCTAATCCATTTTGAGAAGAAGAAGGGGGAGGAGGTACCAGATTTCAGCACTATCTTTTTATGATAGGGAAAAGAAAAGGATAGTGAAGAGGACCGAGAGAAAGGTCGAGACTAGGGGGCAGTCCGGTAAAATGATAAATGATACCACTGCTGTATATGGGATGGACAAAGACCCCAGCTTCACTATTAGAGTGGAGGCTACATTGATCCATGCTTTCGAGGACAATGTAGATAAAATAATGACTGATCTTGAACAGTCCAAGAAGTCCTGTTCCCAGCTCAAAGATACCCTAAGAAAAGAAAGAGAAGAAAATAATAGGTTAAAGATAAAGTTTGAAGACATACAACGAGAAATAAAGTCTTCAAAAGCTGAGCTCCAGTACCTCTAGGTAGAAAACATATCTATGGAGGTTTCCCAAGAAAGTCTGGAGAAGGTGCAGCAAGAATGTCAAGGGTTGAAGGTAGAGAAGGAGCCGCTGCTAGGCAGGATAAGGGAGTTGGAATTGCAGAAGGCTAACTTGGAGGAATCTGAGAGGCAATCTCAGAGGCAGAATGCAGATCTCAAAGGACAAATTACGTCATTAACAGTAGCTCTAGGAGAGGCCAAGGAACAATAGGTCAGTCCTCATCCTTTCAAGGAGCACATTATTGCATAGAGAAGCAAGATGCACCAGCTGCAAGTGGCCATAGAGGAGGAGAGGTGCAAGGTCTTGCAAGTGGACAGTCAGTGGGAAGATATTTTGAAACCTCTTCATATTTGGTTGACAGATCATAGGACATCTTAGAGGTCCTGACGGGAAGGATGGCGAGATTAGAAGTGAATGAAGAAACCCCTACTGATCTACCTTCAAAAGATCAACAAGCCCTAAGGCAAGACTATGATTTACTGGAGTTTGCTATCAACACAGCTGAAGAGTTCAAGAAGGATGTTAAGAAGACAAAAGGGGCTTGTGCAGATTTCTTCAGGAGAGTTCTGATCACTTATAATCGATACCAGGTAGAGGCTGAGCAAAGAATGGATACTTTTCTAGACCACGGCCTATTTTTGGAAATTTTACAATGGAGGTATCATGAAGATGAGCAAAGGATACATCACATTAAAGCTTTAGATGAACAGACCCTAAGGAATGAAGTAGATCATTCTGCAGTTAGTGTGTAGCTGTTAGAAGACCAACTTTGCCTGAGCTCAGCCAGAGTAGAAGTCATAAGAAATCAGGCTGCTAAGTTCGGAATAAATATTCATTTCCTAGAACCTTCTGAATTCAAAAGTATTGCCTCAGAGGCTTCAGCATGAAGAAATTTTTGAATAGTCAAGCGGGACCCTCCTCACTGAGTATTTTGTCCACTTTATTGTAATATTTTGTAAATTTTATAAACACTTAATGAAAGTAAATTTTGGGAGGTGAAGAGTCGGGGAAGCCCAAGGGTTATTGCATGGGCAGCCCAAAAGTTTTGTTCTTTTGTATAATATAGAGAATCTAGACAGGAAAGAGGAATTTTTTCCCAGTTAGATTGGAGGACATATTGTAAGAAGAACTATTTCCTTTTGCAATAAATAAACTACAGCTTTCCTGTTGGAGAAATCCTGGTGGAATGTTCAAATGTTATGCTATGGATTTGTTGAAGATGAACTATTTCGTTTTCAGCTTTATGTCCATTAACTATGAGATCGTTCTAACTCTTTGAACCTATGTTCTTGCATGAATGATCTCTGGTTTGTTTTATGAAAATTTCCACTGTGAGTGATGAATGTGTTCATAGAAAATTGGATATCTGGTTGTTCAAATATCTTTACTTGTTCATGTGTTTGAAAGAAGAATCAGCTATATGTTTTTTCTTTTTATAACGCATGCACAAAGTACATTACTCATTAATAAGTGACAATATTTCTCCCTAGGGATATGTTAGGTAGTTAATTTAATTTCTTGCTGTGTGTGTGGTTTAGATGCAAGAGAGCCTAAGACGAGAGGTAAGAACCTGCACATCACATTGTGAACACTCCTTGCATTCTCAATCAATCTGCATTTTAGATAGGCATTTGCATGTCATACTTAAAATAAAAAATTACAAAAATATAGACGGTGGACCGGGCCGCAACCAATAAAACCTTTATTTTTGTTACCTGACCTATGGTAGTCGGACCGCAAATCGGACGGATTCCCTACACCAAACAGTCATGGGCTAGTTAGGAACGTTGACTGGGGAGAATCCCTTGCTATTGTTGCCTGTGAATTTCCAGGCCTCGACAAGAGGTTGACATCTTTAAGGCTGCAATGGTGATATTTTTCGCTTCGAAGAGTTGTAGTATGATTCTAGTTGTTGAACCCAATTGTTGACGAATTCCATGTCAATCTTTCCTTCAAGATTTAGTATCTCCATATTCATTTGCACTTTGAAGGGGATGATTTTACGGAGTGGGGTCTCATCGAGGATTCTCCCAATGTTGAAGCGAATCTCATGAGAATATCGTTGAACTGGGAAAAAATTTCAGTTCTCTATCGAGCTAGTACTTTTTCTATGAGTTGCTCTGCCTCATCAGTTGCATGTCTATTGTCTGATTCTTCAACCATATTTTCTGAAGTCAAAGATAGTGTTTTCTTGTGTTGTTGAGTTTGCGAGCGTGTTTGAACAATAATAAGTTAAATAACTTCGATGGAAGTGCTTATGTAACTCTATGAACAAGATAAATCTCTAATACCAATGATCCAGGTCATGCTTGGGTGCACGCTAGGGACAATATTTTGACTGAAGAATTCAAGCACTATTATGGTGAAAGCATAAAAATAATAGGTAACGCAAGAAACACACTACGTAGAAAGAAAGTATGCGCATATAAAATATGCAAGAATTCAAACCAATTTCTTTTATTACTTCTTCTCCATGAAGGTTTATTGATTGATACAATAGTGTACATGTTTATATAGACTACTGACATGCTTGGGTGACTACCTATTACGTTCAATTACAAAAATGTTATAACGGTTCGGAATTTCAACCGTCACAGACGACTGGAAGACAGAGAGACAATTTTTCGATGTTTGACTGTCATCGGTGCCGACAAGGTATGTCAAGATGTTGTATGCCGAGCATGAAACCTATCGAGGTTTTTGAATCCAGTTGTGTCGAGGTTTATACTTGTTGAAGTCGATACTGAACCTATCAAATTCAGTTGTGTCGAAGTAGTCGAAGTTCTAGATTTTGTCGAAGTTCGACAACATGCCAAATGTTGAGTGGATCAAAATAACTTGATTATAAATAATTCATAGTTAGTAAACTAAAACCAACCTTGAACCATAAACAAAAAATACATAGAACATATATAGATGATGCTTAAACCATTTGTTCTTTCTAATGAGTTTTTCATTATAATTCCTCAGTTGGCTATGTTCTCCTTAATAGATAAGCATCAAATTAATCCTATCTTCTTGATCTAAGAGCCCCATTTATGATAAATTGTTCATTCATGTTATGCATGCTCATTGACGTTAATTGAAACTTGACTGTTGTTATTTTTCATTAATTGTAGGGACAATAGAATGCAACTAATGGCTAGTGGTAAATCCAATTACTTTTGTTATTTATATTTTAATAGTTATATAAATAAAATTATTATATATACTAAATAAGATTATATGCAAGTAGTCATTGTTGTACTTAAGGTTAATATAAGTTTAAATGATTCTTTACCTTGTTAAATATTCATGACAATTATTTAAAGCATTGGGTGCAGGTCTCTCAATCCAGAGCAATAATATTGTGTGAGTAGTGAATTACAATGTATGTCACAATATGTTCTCACGGTGTACAATGTTTGTGGTTGTGTGATACCATATGCATTTTTAACCATAATGTGAGGCAAATGAATATTGTTCACTGTGAGAACATATCGCCACATACATTTTTAGTAAGTCAACTATTCGAAGATGTATCATATTGTGGCTTCTTGCAACTAACGACTAGTAGTAAATCCAACGAAAATAATCATACATGCAATCATATTCCCCTTAGAACAATAATTCTAAATAAGTGCAATGACTATCACTAAGATGGGTTTGATTTTTTTTTAAGTTTAGTCAATGAGATGACATGAAGGAGAAATTTAAAAAAATGAAGATCACTTCAATCTTTTCATAGTTATTTTGTGTACTTCACTTTTGCTGCATCTGCATACTAAACTACTTCTATATGTTGCAATGTTTCCAAGATGCATTCAATGTATACATCAACAATGAACATTGTCTCAAATTCTTCAATGCAAAAGATCTCAAGTGCATCATTACTCCAAAATATGAAACTCTAAATGGCATGAATAGTGATACAATTTTTTAGCAAGGAAATCCTCTATAGCCCTAAGTTGGGCAAGGACCCCTACCCATCAACTAATTTTTTTTAAAGCTACTCAATGTCCCCACATTTTCGACGACATAAATTCTATATTCGATGAGGTTGTCATACAACCGATGGTAACTTCATCAAATTTTTGTGTATATTTATGTTGTTAAGTAGTCATATTTCTAACTACTCTTTGTCAGGTAACTGACCACTAGGGTGGAGTAAGGTGTTGAGTAAATGACACTTAATCTTGACAACATAAATTCTATATTTGACAAAGTTGTTGTACAACCGACGATAACTTCGTTGGATTTTTGTGTATTTTTATGTCTTTAAGTTGTCATATTTTTGACAAATCGTTGTCGGATAACCGACCACTAGGGTGGAATAAGGTATCTGTTGATGTATTTGTAACTTCGGAATGTATTCATCTATGTATCTTATGTATTGTAACCCGATGTTTATTCTGGGATGTATCTATAATGTAATTGAGTCATGTTGTTATGCCTCGATGTTCCAATCGGGAGGATCAATAATGTAAACAATTCATGTCATGTCATTGTGGGTAACCCTCCAATTGTCTAAGGGTTAAAGTCCCCGTAGTTCCGAGGCACTAGGGTTATTAGACTCTCCTAATAGAGGTTGGCCCTGGTAGGGTTTTAGTCATGTTGGGATTAGTATAAATAGAGAATTGGAGTCTCTACTTATCGCATAACTCATACACACTCAAGTGTAGCACATAGTTGAGGAAGGAGAAGACATTGGGGCTAGATAAGAAGAAGGTTACTGTTGTCGGGAGATCAGTTACTATTTTGGGCTTTTACTGTTTTGGAGTTGATTCTATCTCTGAGGAAGTTGCGGGGTTTTCTCCATTTATGGTTTCCCCGAGGAAAAACATTGTGTTCATTGTCTCTTGTGTTTGATTGCTATACTTGTTATTCTCTCAGTTAAAGAGCCTAATAATGCTAGCTTAATGCTGAAAAACTAACATGGTATCAGAGCTAACCTGAGAAGAAGACAGTGCGCAGCTGCAGGAACTAGGGTTTCCTAGTTTGTGGATCTTCCTCCATATATTTTCAGCAAAATTAAGGTGGAATAACTCTCCTCCTTAGGGCGCATCTTTTTGTCGAAGCAGAATCCAATTCTGAAGTTTTTCAGTTTTGGACCCGACACTACTACCAAAAATTAGGGATTTTCACAAAAGAGGAATTTTTCAGTGAGCCCAGGCCTGGATTGATCTCCTCCCCAAAATCGAAGTTAGGGACAAATTTCAAGGCATTTGGGCGGACAGATCTCTAGAAAATGAAAACCCTAATTTGCTCCTGTTCTAGTACTGCAGGATTTCAGCTCCAAATCCAAATCTGACATCTTGAACTAGTAAGATCTAAATATTTTGTATTTCCATTTGACATTCTCAGTTTAAGATGCCTCGTCATACCAAGCTTGATGAAAATCTTGAGGGAGATTATAACTTCCAAGCCTGGAAGTATAGGATCTCCATGGTCCTGGAAGAGAATGAATTAGACTCCTACATCCATGAGGAGGTTCCAGTTCTAGTTGGAGATGAGGAAAAGGACTTACATAAGAAGAAGATGGTTATGGAAAAGAGGATCATTACTGATTCTATCAAGGATCACCTTATACCTCAGGTGTCCTCTCTCAACACACCTAAAGCTATGTTTGATGCCCTAACCAAATTGTTTGAAGTGAGGAACATAAACCAGATGATGACTCTGAGGAATCAACTGAAGAATGTGAAGAATCAGAATGCAGAGACCATATAGTCTTACTTCACAAGGGTTTCTTAGATCAAGGAACAACTAGAATCTGTAGATGAAGAAGTGGAGAAAGCAAATATTGTGATGACAACACTGAATGGCCTTCCTAGGTCATGGGATTCTTTCATAGAAGGAATCTATGCCAGAAAGAAGTTAGTCAAATTCAGCAGACTATGGGAAGAATGTTCTCAAGAAGAATCACAGATAGTATCTCAAGAAGACAAGATGGGAAGTGAAGACCAAGCTCTCATAGTTCACTCCAAGAAAGGCAGAAGAAGATCTCATTACTCCAAAGGTAAGGATCCTCATCATAGAGATAACATTAGAAGGGACCTATCAAAATTGAGATGTTATACATGTGATGAAAGAGGACACTTTGCAAAATACTGTCCTAAGAACAAGGGTCACTCTCATAAGAATAAGGGGAACAAAAGAAGAAATCATGCTCATGCTGTAGAGGATGATGAACCTTTCAAGAAAAGAACCAGATATGAAAGTGAAGATTCTTCAAGCGAGGATGAATATGTTCTGATCTTCGCTCTCACAAGTAACATTACTCATGGAAGAGATGATTGGATTATAGACAGTGGGGCTTCCAAACATATGACTGGATTCAAGGAATCCTTTGTGAGACAGTCAAAACATGAATCACCTCACAAGGTGAAGCTAGGAGATGACTACCAATATCCAATAAAAGGTAGTGGGGAATCTTCATATAAATTAGACTCTGGAAAGTCTCTAACAATGAAGGAAGTATTGTTTGTGCCAAGACTCAAGAATAACCTTTTCTCCATATCAACATTGGATGCAAAAGGAATGAGGGTTGCATTCATAGATGGTCAAGTCATCATGTGGCCAAGAGGAAAGACTATCGATGATGCAATGGTGATTGGAGAACAAGAAGGAGGTTTGTACAAATTGAAGGGCCATCTAGAACAAGCATTGGTCCATGACACAGTAGAGCCAAGTGAACTTTGGCATAGAAGGCTTGCACATGTGCATTGCAGAGCACTACCTATTGCAAGAAAAGCTGCTGAAGGTCTTCCAGAATTCCAAGCAAAACATGATGGGGTCTGTAAGGGATGTGCGAAAGGAAATAATACAAAGAAGACATTTCCTAGCAGCGAAAGCAAAGCCAAAGGAATCCTAGAAATCATCCACTCAGATGTATGCGGTCCTATGCCATCAAAATCACTAAGCAGGTATGCATATTATGTTTCTTTTATTGATGACTTTTCTAGGACGACATGGGTTTACTTCATGAAGAACAAAGACGAAGTATTCAGCAAATTCAAGGAATTAAAAGCCTTGATTAAGAACCACACTGAAAGGAAGATCAAGACTTTTCGATCAGATAATGGTGAAGAATTCACTTCAAAGGAATTCAAAGGGCTATGCAAAGAATCAGGGATTAAGAGGGAGCTGTCCACTCCTTATAATCCACAACAGAATGGGATTGCAAAATGGAAGAACAGAACCATCATGGAAGCTACAAGAGCCATGCTTCATGATCTTCCTATGCATCTTTGGGCTGAAGCTGCCAGAAAAGCAGTGTATGTACAGAACCGTACTCCACATAGAGTACTCGAGAACAATACTTCTGAAGAAGTCTTCTCCAGTAAGAAACCAGAAGTCATCCATCTCAAAATATTCAGTTGTCATGTGTACATACACATTCCAAAGGAGAAAAGGAAAAAATTAGATCCTTCAGGAAAGAAGGGTATATTTGTGGGATACTCTGAAAGCTCGAAGGCTTATAGAATCTATTTCCCAGGATACAAGAAGATTGACATCAGCAGGGATGTGACATTTGATGAAGACACAGCTTACAACAAATATAGAAAGATACCTGCTAAAGAACCTGAAGAAGCAAAAGCACCCAGAATTCATGATACAACCATGAACGAAGAAATTCAAGAAGAAGATCAAGAATTTGAAGAACCACAAGAACCTATAGATCCACCTCTGGAGAAGAATCCTCATAAGAGGAAACCTGATTGGGTACAAGAACTTATCCAAGGTGTGAAAAGATATGGGGCTCCAGAAGAGAATCACAGAGAAAGAAAGAGGACCAGATCCTATGCAGGGTATGTAGCTTTACTATGTGATTTCATTGATAAAGAACCTTCTAGTTATGAAGAAGCGGCAGAACAGAAAGAATGGAAGGATGCTATGATCGAAGAATATCAATCGATCATGAAGAATGATATTTGGGATGTTGTCCCAAGACTAGAAGGGAAGTCAGTTGTAACTTCCAAATGGATCTACAAGATCAAGCATGCTGTAGACGGTAGCATTGAAAAGTATAAGGCAAGATTTGTGGCTCGGTGTTTCTCTAAGAAAGAAGGAACAGACTCTGAAGAAACCTTTGCACCTATATCCATATACACTTCCATCAGATCAGTACTTTCTCTGGCTAAAGTGATGAAATGGAAGATACACTAGATGGATGTCAAGACTGCTTTCTTGAATGGTGTAGTAGAAGAGGAAGTGTATGTAGAACAACCACTTGGTTTTGAGACACATGACAGAGAGTCTCATGTATGCAGATTGAATAAATCCCTGTACGGATTGAAATAGGCACCCAGGACCTGGTACAGTAGAATTGACAGCTTTCTATCCAGTTTGAGCTTTACCAAGAGTAAAGCATATTCCAACCGTTACTACAAGGTTGAAGATGGCAACCCAGTGATGTGTCTACTATATGTAGATGATCTATTTGTGATGGGTACAGATGGGTTGATTGCTGATACAAAGAGAAAGCTTGATGCTGAGTTCGAAATGAAGGACTTGGGGATGATGCATTACTTTCTAGGTATGGAGGTGTGGCAGAGTACAGATGGAATCTTCCTTGGACAAGGGAAGTATGCAGTAGAGATCCTAAAGAGGTTTGGGATGATGGACTGCAAGGCTATGGACACACCTATGGAATCGAACCTGAAGCTATTGAACGATGCTTCATCAGAGTTGGTTGATGCTGCAATGTATCGTCAGATGATTGGGTCATTGATGTACCTGACGAACACAAGACCAGATATTTTCTTTGCTGTGAACACCTTGAGCTAGTTCCTGATAGATCCGAGACATTTTCACTTGATTGCTGCAAAGCATATTTTGAGGTACCTGAAGGGTATAGTTGATTATGGGCTCAAGTACGATGCGAATCAAAAGATTAACCTGGAGGGTTATGTTGATTCAGATTGGGCAGGCAGTTCCATTGATAGGAAGAGCACTTCATGGTGTTGCTTCAGTATGGGATCAGGTGTGATCTCTTGGTTTAGCAGGAAGTAATCCTATGTGGCACTGAGTACAGCTGAAGCAGAGTATGTCGCAACTTGTTCAGCTAGTTGTGAGGCAGTATGGTTGCGGAAGCTACTATCTGATATATTTCATCTCCAGTTGGATGCTACTTGCATACATTGTGACAACTAGAGTTGTGTGAAGTTGTCAGAGAATCCAGTGTTCCATGACAAGTCGAAGCGTATTAATATCAAGTATCATTATATCAGGGATATGGTACAAAGGGGAGCAGTGAAGCTTCAGTATGTTGGGACGGAGGAATAGATAGCTGATGTATTGATGAAGCCATTGGCTAGGCTGAAGTTCGAGTACTTCAGGGAGAAGCTTGGTGTTCTCTAGATCGAGGTTTCCTCCAAGAGAAAATGATGAGACCCATAGCCATTCTGACATGGTGAGAGGATTGGTTCCTTCCATGGTTAGATGTAAGGGTTGAGCCATTCTATCATGGTGAGAGGATTGATTTCTTCCATGTCAGATATGAGTGCTGGCCATTCTATCGAGTAGGACAGATGTAAGGGAAACTTCCATTCGAGGAATGGAGGCACCTAGTCAGTTACCAAGAAAACTCAGTCTAGGATTGAGAAGCCATTCTAATGTGATAGAGGGATGTGTTCCCACTTGATCAAATGTAAGGGATGATCCATTCTATCATGGTTAAAGGATTAAGTTCCTCCCATGTCAGATGTGAGTGTTGGCAATTCTGTCGAGTAGGACAAATGCAAGGGCAACTGCCATTCTCTAGGAGAATGGAGGCACCTGGTCAGTTACCAGGTAGCTCAATCGAGGACCAAGGGCCATTCTAATATGATTGCTAGGATATGTTCCCTCATGATCATATATGAGTGCAAGCCCTTTTATCATTGTGGTAGGATGTGTTCCAGCCTGGATGAATGTAAGTACAGAGCCTTTCTTCGATCATGTGTTGATCAGATATAAGTGCTGAGCCTTTCTTCGATCATGTGTTGATCAGATATAAGTGTTGTGCCTTTCTTCAATCATGTGTTGATCAGATGTAAGTGCAGCTCCTTTCTTCGATCATGTGTTGATCAAATGTAAGTACAATATCTATCTTTGATCATGTGTTGATCAAATATAAATGTTGAGCCTTTATTTGATCATGTGTTGATCAGATGTAAGTGTTGGGACTTTCTGATATGATTATAGTATTGGTTCCTACATGATCAGATGTCAGTGCTGGGCATGCCTTTCTGACGAGTAGGTCAGATGTAAGTGTTGGGCATGCCTTTCTTCAATCATGTGTTGATCAGATGTAAGTGCAGTATCTATCTTCGATCATGTGTTGATCAGATAGAAATGATGAGCCTTTCTTCAATCATGTGTTGATCAGATATAAGTGCTGAAGAAGACCTACATGGAGGCTAGGCCTACAACCAGCATGAAAAAGGGTTGTCTCTGTAGAACTTCCTGTGACGAGAAGAATCATGAGATAGCACCTGGGATGTTCCAGATCTAGTGATGATCCAGATCCAGTGATGATGATATAGCAGTGATGATCTAGATCGAGTGATGATCCAGATCCAGTGATGATGCCCTAGTGATGATCCAGATCGAGTGATGATCCAGATCTAGTGATGATGTCCCATGATGATCCAGATCGAGAGATGATCTAGATCTGAAGATGAATATGAATTGAAGATGAAGATGACTTAAATACTAAGAATACTTGAGATGCATATGACGAGATGATCTAGCTGATACAGAGAAGAAGAACAGTACTGAAAATTGTGTCGAAAGAATACCTTCCTAGTTAAGAGGGAGTGTTGATGTATTTGTAACTTTGGAATGTATTCATCTATGTATCTTATGTATTGTAACCCAATTTTTATTCTGGGATGTATCTATAATGTAATTGAGTCATGTTGTCATGCCTCGATGTTCCAATCGGGAGGATCAATAATGTAAAAAAGTCAAGTCAAGTCATTATGGTTAATCCTCCGATTGTCTAATGGTTAAAGTTTTCGCAATTCCGGGGCACTAGGGTTATTAGACTCTCCTAGTAGAGGTCGGCCCTGGTAGGGTTTTAGTCATGTCGGGATTAGTATAAATAGAGAACTAGAGTCTCTATTTATCACACAACTCATACACACTCAAGTGTAGCGCATAGTTGAGGAAGGATAAGACACTGGGGCTAGATAAGAAGAAGGTTACTATTGTCGAGAGATCACTTACTGTTTTGGGATTTTACTGTTTTGGTGTTGATTCTATCTCTGAGGAAGTTGCGGGGTTTTCTCCATTTATGGTTTCCCTGAGGAAAAACACTGTGTTCATTGTCTCTTGTGTTTGATTGTTGTACTTGCTATTCTCTCAGTTAAAATCCTAATAATGCTAGCTTAATGTTGAAAAACTAACAGTATTGATTAACTGACACTTAATCTATCTCATTTCCGACAATAGTCTTGGAAATGAACATCAGTTAATCGAAAGCATATTTGTCACAAAATAAATGGGCTATCATTCGATTGACCTATCAATCATGCGACTAACTATTGTCGTATTTACGATGTATTGTTGGGCTTGTCATATATCCAACACCATTCTACTGATGTTTCAAAATAGTCCACTTTGTCGGATGTTAGACAGAGTCTTGTTGAAATTCAGATAAATATGTCGTCGAATTTTGGGTTCAAATTTACTTGTGAAGCCTAAATACTCATGAGCATGATTATTTATGGTGGGTTCTTTCAACCTCAGTTGATTAATGCTTCCATTGGTAGGGGCTTTCAGCTTGGGTTGAACAATGCCCCCATTTTTTGTTTGTGTGACAACTGGTGGTGTCTTGGTCATGAGTGGAGTTGGATCGATGGGTGATAATATGGGAGTAACTTGCCTCACTATTTTAACAACCCCATACCTCAATCCGATCAGTGAGAGGGGACATTAACTAAAATCAGGACCTCTAAATTTCTCCCATAAGTGTAATTACCAATTTATACATTTAAAATGCATGTGCAGATATGTAAATAAAAACACACAACAAAAAATAAATCAATCCGCAAACACACAGTATGCAGTTATAGGCATAATTATCACAGGCACATAAATAGAATTATTGCACATCAAATATAAAATAATACTTTTCTTTAATAAAGAAGATCCAAGAAACTAGTTGTGTAAGAGTGATTTTCCATCCAACCGTATGCACTCTATTCAACATATACTAGTTTTGTTGATAGGCCACCCTCAAGTAGGGATATGAGGCCACGAGGGAAAAGGAAACACCTACAGGATTCTCTCGCTCAGCATACAACCCATTCTTCTCTTTATGCTTAGCCAAAACTCATACAGAGCTCTACAGAGATCTCACTCAGACATCATAGCCATGTCACTCCTTCCAACTTCCTCACACAACAAAAGGAAGGAATTTCCCTTCACTAATCCATATTTCCCTAAGGGAATCCAACCCTTACAATGCTTACTAGTGTGTGCAGTAAGAGTCCAATCGTTGTATGGTATTGGAGAGCCTCATATAGCATAAATTATGGCTTCTCAAGTATTTAAAAGTAGAAGAACTCGATTGATAAGGGTTCATAGCTTACCCAACCTCTATGCTCACCTATAGCCATCTATTTTCTCTTCCCAAAATTCAGCTACATCTCCAAATTTGAATTTTATGAGTTATGCATAGTCTAGTAATGAACATGAACAACAGTAGGAAACTCTACATAGTGTGAAAGACATGCATGAGAGAATTATCAAAAGGGTGTTGTCTCCAAGGGATATGAGACGGTGGTGAAATGACAACTAACATAGATTTTGAACATAGAATAAAAGGATTGTTGACAGATGACATAACTGTTACAACCCCCATGCTTCAGTAACTACATGAACTAACCTTTCCTACCAACCTCACACATGCATTTGATAATTTGGTTAATATTGAGAAGGAATTAGCTGACTCATTTAAAGCACATGGAATATTTTGGATGAGTTCTAAGGTTGACACTTGGCGACATAGGATTTAATTTCTCCATAGGCCCCCTTTCCTTTTACCCTTTGGTGGAATCATATCCCCTCTAGTGCTCTTTACACAACCATCTTGGACCATTTTATTAATTTACAACCTAATATTTACATACATTGTGAATTGGCATGATAATCCAATCATACGGTCTAAATAAAAATATATAGATCATACATGCCTAGCTATTCACTAGTTGGGCATTGGCCTTGAGATCCGCACTAGGAATCCATACAAGCATAATTACATCATTTTGATTAAATTAATTCAAGTCAAAACTAAGGGTATTACTACCAGCACCAATTCGTAGTTTGCGAGGGTTTTTGAGGCCATCTCAAGATGTGGTGGTGTAAGATACCACACATGGATTCCCAAAGAGAGCCATGGTAAAGTTATCTGAGCCATAACTAGTGTTCATTGTACTCATATGGGTATATGAAAGATATCTGGAACATGGGAGGTATTGAGGGGCTCATACTTTCTCTACTCTGTGATTGGTGGAGGGAGTTGAAAATGGTGCCATTGGGTGGGGAGACTCATTCTTGGAGGTAAAAATTGTGCACATGAGACTCACAGGGGCTTCACTTGTTGGCCAATATCCTATCACGTTAGTTCATATTGTGGGTTTTAAAATTATCAAAAATCAAACCAATTTATTGCAGGTATTGGGGGGATGAGGGGTTTAAGGTGGGGGTGGGTAGGGTGGTTTATAAGGATTGAGGTATAAAAAGGGGTGGGGAGGAGGTTTTAAGTATTGAGAGGGGGTTTAAACAAAAAGAGTTTAGGTCAATATCTCTCGAAATTAAGGGTATTATTTAATATCCCATGATCGCACGTGCTATGTGAGAGGTTCACTAACTGAAGTCCCCGTGATGAGACTGTCTGTTGAGGTGGGGATTCAGGTGGAGGGCATGAAAATGCCCCTAGGAGGTTAAAATATTTGTACACACCTGCACCCACATCATTGTGAGTGGGTTGGTTAATTTCTCCTACTATGGGTAGGAAATTCTCAAGACTGGTAGTAGCTTGGGGGTCATAGTAGTTAATTGGTCAAGAGTGACCACCCTCCCGTTGAAGGGGAACATCATGTTGTGAAATAATGAGGAGGCCATCGCCCTCATGGCATACATGTAACTATGACCCAATAGGATTTTGTAGTCTAGTTGAGTGTTAACGACTTCAACATTGATCATCACCATTTTTCCTCGAAGTTCAATGGGAACATTCTGGTACAATCCTCGTGGTTGGGATGGATGCCCTGCATCATATGCACGAAAAGTGATGGAGGATGGGACTAAATCAGGTGATCCCAATCATTTCCAAACATTTGAGGACATGAAGCATGTGGATTTGAATTCATCGATGAATGATAATGTTATTTACGGTAACTGGGACTTGGATTACGACTGACAAGGGTAGTCGCAGTTCACCTTTGTCAAGTAGTGCACCATGTTGAAAACGAAAGTATTGTTGGGATTTGATCCACTTATGTGTCCACGAGTTACAAAATCTTATAATGCAATATCTCTAAGTGAAACCACACGTTCGACCACTAAAACAAGGCTCCCTAATGGCTCTAGGATCATCCCTCATTGGAATTGAGCCTTTCCCATTGGTGAAAAACTCCTTGCTCTTCACCAATGGATTTGACCCCTTTAGGATTAAAATGTTAGGAGGGCATGGGGTGGGATTTGATCCACTTATGTGTCCATGAGTCACAAAAACATTTTATACAATCTCTCTCGGTGGAACCACATGTTTGACCACTACCTCAAGGTGCCCCCGTGGCTCTAGGTTCAACCCTCATTGGAATTGAACCTTTCCCATTGGTGATAAACTGGACTTTCTCTTCAACAATGGATCCCACCCCTTTGGGTGTTCTGAAGGGTAATGTTACACACTTGTGCAATTGAATATAAATGACCACGCACCTTAAAAAAAATTCTCGGGAGATGGAGTATATTTATATATTATTTTAATCTACATCAGTGCTTGTGGTAGGATTATACACTAGTGTGATATATAGTTTAAATCCATGAAACATAAATAAAAAGTTTTGGTTGCTCACCGTTGCTATAATTCTTGAATAAAAACAATGAGGGAGAAATGGTTTTGTAAAAACCTTTACCAATGAGTGTTTTCTTTATAGTATCATGTTTATTGAATGTCATACATATGGTAGTATGTCAATTGATATATTTATCAAATGGTAGTATGTCATACCAAGATGCACTTTTTACAACCCGATATGAGAGAAGTGACACTTTTTACAACCTGGCATGAGGAAGAAGTGTAATTATATGCTTAATGTGGAGCTAACATGTGGCACAATATGGATTCTAACCTAAAATTTATAAAGAAAAAATATTAACTATCATAATCTAGGCTCTAAAAAAACTATTACAATGTAGACTCTAATCTACACTTCTAAAAGAGATATATATCTTTTACTAAATTAAATTATAGAAAAATCAAAATTTCAGCATAAAAGTTATAGGATATCTTGAGATATTATAGATAACTTTCATTTATTGGCTATCTAGTATGAACTCCTCATTGTTCTTGTCTTCTATTTAGCTAATTTCTTTGCATGGCAAGCAGATAGCTACATTAATATTTAGGCTTACATTAGAGGAAATTTGGGGTCTAAAATGGGCCTTATAAGAAAACGTGCCAAAATAAGTTTTTGTGAGTTGGAATTCAAGAACCAATAGAATTTCAATAAAATAAGTCAACCATAATGGTTGAATTGACATATTTGTCATTAAAGAAAACTACTTTTTTTGTTCGTATTTTCGACATATCTCATTGTGTTTTTACTCAAATTTCGATCGGGAGAGCTCGTTGGATGCGGAATTCGATTCCGCATCCAACGTGTACCCACACTGCATACTTTTGGCAGACCCCGCTACCCCAAAAACAAGAAATACTTGAAAAAACGTGATGATGACCACTACCCCAAAAACAAGAAATACCTGAAAAAGTGTGATGATGATGTCATCATCACGTTTTTTCAGGTATTTCTTGTTTTTGGGGTAGCGAGGTCCACCAAAAGTATGCAGTGTGGGTACTTGTTGGATGCGGAATCAAATTCCGCATCCAACGAGCTCTCCCGATCAAAATTTGAGTAAAAACACAGGGAGATATGTCGAAAATACGAACACAAAAAATAGTTTTTTTCTTTCTTCCTCCAAAATTAATCAATATTATTTTATTATTTTCCTTAGGAGGCCCATTTTAGACCCCAAAATTCCTCTAATGAGATTGAAGAGAAATAACTACATAAATATCTAGGTATCTAGCTACATAAAATCATAAGAGTGGTTTCTAATTCTACGTTAAATCATATTCCTATCTACAATTTCAGCAAGAAACTATTAAAACCTGGAGCCTGAACATGCATGTATTTAATAGACTTTAATTAATATATACAGATTTTCTATTAGTTTCAACCGCGGGGTGTGAATTTCCTTGTAATAAAACTTCAAGCATAATTTAGCCCCAAGGGTTAGCTTAATTGGTAAGACGTGCGTACACTCTCTTGGTTCGGGGGAGGTCACGGGTTCGAGCCTTGAGTCCTCTGGGGTTAGGTCTTCTGCTAGGATGGCCGACGGTTTACCACTTCTACCATCCACGAATGTGGGGAAGTATTGTTGGGTTTCTCGTGTATCTTTCCATCTTAAAAAAAAGAAAAAGAAAAAAAAACTTCAAGCATAAGCATATTCAAAAAGAATTTCCATCCACATTTTGTTACTTCCCCAAAAAATCTGATTTCGTGTTAAGGAGTTGGTGAGTTCTCATTGGCTTTAGATTTTTAAAATATAAAATTTAAAATTAACCAACATAATTTAAACACTTTTAATTTAGAAATTATTCTTAATATAAGATAACGAAGCGGTTGGACTATGTAAAAGCTATACTTTTAATATATTAATTAAAATAATTTAATCATAATTTTTTTTTTTTTTTATAATATTAACTTTAATTTACATTTAATATATATATATATATATATTCTTTACTAAATTAAAATATAAAAATAAGTTTTTTATAATCTAAACAGATTTTTAAATATAGAATTCAAAATTAACAAACATAATTTAAAAAAATTTAATTAAAAAAAATTCCTCTTAACACAAGATAGTGACGCATTTGCAGAGTGTAAAAGCTATAATTTTAATATACTAATTAAAATAATTTAATCATTCTTTTTATAACTAAGCTTTTGTATAATCTAAAAGGATTTTTAAAATATAAAATCTAACATTAATTTACATAATTTAAACCATCTTAATTGAGAAATTACTCTCATCACAAGATAATAAGGCAGTTAACTTCTTGGTTAATTAATTGATACTTGTTAACATATTGGTTATTTACAAAATGAGTCACCTTCACTAAACCTGGAGGGAGGACAAGAGCCAATTTTGAGAGTTTATTAGTCTCAGTGTTCACCACTCTGTAAATATGTTGGAAAGAGATTGACTCGAAAGATGCCATTTAATCTCTTAGTGCTCTTAGCAAATGCTGAAGGTGAGGAGCATTTATCTGAATGTTGTCATTTTCCCAATTTGTTGTCATCTTGGAGTCCCCAAAGAGCTGTTCATTTTGAACTCATTTTTCTTGCACCAATTTGAAAACTACCCAGAGAGCTACAAGTTCTGCTTTGTTGTTTGTTCCCTGTCCCGGTGCAAATTTTATCTCAAATCTTGTGTCCTCATTGAGGTATAAGATGCCTCCAACTCCTCCCAATGGTGGTTCCCCTTGACTGGCTCCATCAAAGAAGCCCCACGGTTTGTTTCTATCTATTTCTGGAGTTTTAATGTTTCTTGCTGGTTTTGGGTTGGGCATCACTTGATGTTCATTTAACTTCTGTAATAAAACAATTACCGTTATCTTTGTAGGTGTCCAAGTGTTTTTGAAGACAACTCTGTTTCTCGTTTCCCATATAGTGAAAACAAAAAGTGTTGGTAGGGCTTCATGGGTACATACCCTTTCATTCCCCCACCAACGCTTTAATTTGTTCTCAAGAGACTCATCCTCATCTGAATTGGAAGAAGGATCCATCTTGTGACTGACTTCTTTCCAAACTGTGCATGCATAATTACATTCAAAAAAAGGTGTGAGCACTTTTCTCCTTCAGCGCTGCATAAAAGGAAAATTCCAGGCCCCATGAATCCACGTTTTAGTAGTGCTTCCCACGTTAAAAGTTTATTTTTCATGGCCAACCTGCATAACATTAAGGTGGCTTTGAGGGGAGCCTGTAGTTTCCATATTCGAGACCACCACCAGCATTATGTTTGTTGATTCTCTAGTTGAACCGCTGCTTCATATCCCAGCTTAGCTGAGAACTTTCCATCCTTCATGTTCCATGTCCATATTAATGTATCCCTATCCTATGTTAAAAGAATGAAGTTGTCTCCAAGTTGGTTTATATATCCACTCCTTTTTGTTGCTTCATTCTCCTCCAGCCCCAACTCTTGTGTCATTCTCCAGACTGTACCTCTTTAATCCTCTGTCCGAGA
Organism: Pseudotsuga menziesii; assembly: GCA_001517045.1. Taxonomy (NCBI): domain Eukaryota; kingdom Viridiplantae; phylum Streptophyta; class Pinopsida; order Pinales; family Pinaceae; genus Pseudotsuga; species Pseudotsuga menziesii. The sequence goes on from LPNX011184793.1 coordinate 214,058, forward strand.
GCTTGCATCTGCTAGCAATCTGACTCCTATTTCTACTAGCTGAGTGATCAAGTGATCCGCTAGTCTGAATTTGCCACCTAACCCTACCCACCGATCTTGTCCAATATGGATGCTCCTCCCATTACCAATTTGCCATGCTACCCAGTTCCATATATATATATGTGTGTGTGTGTGTGTCTACTATATATATATAGTAGATATATATATATATAGTGTAGGAATATATATATATATATATATATATATATCACTAAAATGAATTATAGAAAAAGTCAAAATATTTGCGTAAAAGTTCTAAGATATCTTGAGATATTAAAGATAGTTTTTGTTTGTTAGCTATTTGGGTATGAAGTGCTCAATGTTCTCGCTCTTTTTTGTTAGCTAATTTCTATGCATGGAAAGCACATAGCTACTTAGATATATGGTCTTAAGATAAAGAAAAATAACTACATAAATATCTAAGCATAAGAGTTTATAATTTCACATTAAATCATATTTCTAACTATAATTTTAGCAAGAAATTATTAAAACCTTGAGCTTGAACCTGTAAGTATTTCTAGCTATCTCCTGAAGATGATCTCACAATACATATCGAAACGTCAAGAATAGTAAAAATTTGAATGCAGTTCCACATCCCAACCTATTTAATAGACTTTAGGTAAGATCAAGATTGTATGTTGTTTTTAATCATCGGGTGTGAATTTCCTTACAATAAAACTTCAAGCATAAGAGTATTGAAAAATATGTTCTATCACAAGAACACCTAGCGCTCGGCTTACTTAGTCATCCCAAGGGTTCATGCAGCACTGCCTGGTGCCTTGCCGGGGGTGTGGCCAACCCGATAGGCAGCCAACAGACTACGCCTAACTCTTTTCTTTCCCTTGTGGAGTCTCAACACTTAGATTATATTTACTCTTGTTACTTGGTTACACTTATCTCTTGTTAACACTTATCCCTATTTGCAATTAACCAGAACAAACATGCATGCCACAAAGAACAAGTAACCAAACCGGCACTCCCTTCACTTTATATATATAAACACAAATTATATTAGATCAAAACAATGGAATGGGCCACAACTTGCTCAACCACAGAGCGTCTAGCTAGCAACTTCGAAGAAGAACCTACAAGACTACTTGTCTTGTTTCCCTTTCTTCTTATGTTCAATTTTTGTTCCACCTCATCTCTTGCCAAGACTATGTGCTCCCCTTGAGATAGGTACATGCCCCTATTGCATCATACTCCTATGGATGGGTAGAACTATGCCTCAAAGCATCTTAGGTGTGCCTTGTCACTTTGTCTCTCATAATTTATTGGATCTTCTTGGATGATGCTCTCATGCCAACTTGTGTGCCTTACTTATAGATTAGCATAAGGGCATGCCCAAGGATTTTCCTTGTGGAACCCATTATCCAACTTGCTAAGTTTGCATGCATTTCCTTCATACGCATGATAAACTCTTTTCGTTCTTTTGTTTAATGCTTGCAACTCAATCCATTCTGCTTGACGTGCCACTTGGTCTCTTTGTTGGGCATGCACCCACTTGACATGCTACAACCCAATGCTTGTTGCACTTCCTTATGCATTCAATTTTTTTCCTTTCTTTCCATGCTAAGGCATCCAAGCCTCCAACCTGCGTTTTATGTGGACTTCGAGGCGTGGGTATCTGCCCGGCCTTAGCTTACTGACACCACACTCTTCCTTGGTGCATTCTTCAAATACCACGCTTCAATCACTCATCTACATCCACTTGCAATGCTCGTCCAATAGCTAAGTCAATTGTTCCCATGCTTCTGAATTGGCACACCCATGTACATTGTGCTCCCAAGTCATGTTTCCTTATCGCACACCACTTGAACCTATTTGGTCAAGATTCTTAGCAATTCGTTCTTGAGTGGGTAGGAAGATGCACCAAGTCATGACATCCTCCCCCACCTCAAGTACTTATCATCCTTGACAAAGTATCCTTAACACTTCCTTGCCACTTAGAAACCTTCCACTAAATTGCTTCCTATTGCAATCAATCTAGCCTCTTGGTCTTCCCCTTGTGCTTCATCTCTGTTATTCTACATGGTTGTCTTCCCTTGTCTCTCATAATTAGTTGGGTGATTAGTCCATACAATTAGAGTTCGTCGTTCGTTCTTCTTGTGCCCTCTCTTCATGAGTCTTGACACTTGGAGACCTCTTCGTTTTGGACTAAATCTTGCATTCTTTATCCTTTTTTACTTCTTTTCCAGCATGCTCCTTTGACGTAGCACCCACAACTACCTCTACCTACACTAAAGGTAGAGCGCCCATGCCCTCTGGCTTATTTACTCAAGGTGTCTATCACCCTTGGCCATCACCCCAACTGTTGTCTACACTTGGATTTCTTGCAGGTTGTTTGCTTAAGTATAGGAGAAGGGGCACATTGCCACCGATTGTAATATCTCCTTCATGAAACAACCTTCTTGCCTTAGGGTCATCCAACCATAATTGTCCATCTACAATAGAAGTGTCCACGTATTTCCTTGGCGTGACTTTGTTGGCCTGGGGGGATGTTATGCATCCCATCTTGCAACCTTGGTTCTTTCCTATGTTCATGCATAATTCAACAAGCTTATCCAAATTTGTCATGGTCAAAATTCATAATCCTTTCCATAGTACTCATGTTCTCTTCCAACCTAACGATTGATTCCTTTATATCCAAATACAACAGTGCTCCGGCCAAACTTTCTTCTTTTCCTTTTCCACTGGTTGCAACCTTCCTGAAGTTTGTCACAGTTGTAGAAGACATAACTACCATATATGTGAATCTTCCCCCTTGTTGCAAATTCTCCATCATTCGCACCATGAATGGGACTTCTCGTGAAAGAAAATCCAAACATTCTAAGTGTGGCACAGGAGATTCCTTAGCTCGCTTCATAAAATATTGCCCAAGGACAACCTCAAAATCATCCAATGAGACAATTGTGAAGTTGCTCTCGCCTATCCATTCTCCCATCTTCAAAGGAACGTGGTTGGCCTACCAAACAACTTTCTCTTTGCTCAAGTTCACAACCTTGAATGAAGAACTTCTTGGATCAATCTGCAATCCAAGCTTCTATGCAAGTTCATTCTTGATAAAATTGTGTGTAGCCCCATTGTCCACCAAGGAAATAACTTGATGTCCATTCACTTCTGTTGGCATGTAACATAGTTTAGTGTAGTCAGGATCTTGTGTTGTTGTTGGTTCATCCTCTCGAGCAGTGTTCAAAACTTGTAGCACACAAAACTAGGTTTGTCCATGTGCTCTACAACTGCCAACTTTTGTGGTCTAAGCAAACAATTCTTGGCATAGTGATATTTTGCACAAATGTAACATGAAACTGATTTCTTCTCTTTGGGATGTTATGCAACTTTTACATTCTCATCCTCATGCATTGCACCCTGCTTCAGTTTACCTTTGAAATTTTTCTTGAATCTCCCTTGTGTTCATGTCTTGAGCAAATATGAAGATCTATGAACTTTAAAAAATTTATCAATAATATATTGAACACTAGAATCAAGATAATAATTCAATCACACAAATAATTCATCCACAACACAAGACATACCTCAGGGAAAATCATCAACACAGAGAAGTGAAAAACCCCAACAATTTTTCAAAGTATAATAGATAGATTGCAGAGAATGACTTTTACAACATAAGAAAATTGCCCAATAAGAGAGAATACAAGGCAATATAAAAGAGAGATCAATTGTAACCACTATGATGAACTTGCCATATTGTGCCTAACACATTAATAACAATCCAAATATGCTTCCATGCAAACCCTAACGAATAATTGCATCAAAATTAACCACCCATGCATTACAATTTCAAATTTTCCTTCAAATGTGACAAGTCGAATTATTGGATTCCTCATCATGCACCAGACTTGCACCATACATTCCATCAAGGACATTAACTGATATCAGAGTGAACTCAATCTATAACTGAATATTGATCACTTAGTTAACAGGATAACATAATTATCATGGTGCTTTAACTTAATTCGTCCATGTAAAACACTTTATTTACAATTATTAACTTTGTATGGATCACTGTAAGTTACTTAATTACTTAAGTGAATGCATACATTAATATTTCAAGTGATGCTTTGACTAAGGCATTGATTGAGGCATTCATATTTAACTAAATCTTTATAATTGTAGCTTTATAACTTGATTTCATCCAGTCTTCTGCATGGGAAATTCGAATTCTCTTTTCTCATTATCTCTTTATCATACTGCATGGTCTATCTGTTAACATTAATCATCTATCATATAATATTATACTCAGAAGAATTGTCACATGCTATGATCATATTATATTACCTGGACCATATAGTCACATGCCAAAGGAATTCACTCTAGAGGTGATTAGCCTCTAGAGGAGACTTGATAGCTCTATCCATCTCAAATGACCATTGTCAATAATATATCACATAACATCTATCTTCAACATGCAAAGCGTTTTCCCTCTATAACTAGAGGCCCACCTCAATGGGTACCCATTCTCTGGGTGACCACATGAGAATAAAATGACTTGATATAAACCACAAGTATACAGTCTTGATATAAACCACAAGAATTTACAATACAACATCACCACCTCAATCATATGAGGATATGCAAGACTTGATACAAACCACAAGTCCCATCTTAATATAAACCACAACTCATGAGATTGACTTTTGATGTCGTACATTCAACACCTTGAGTCCTGTCATTGTTATCTTCAACTTCTTTTCCATATGCTCGATAGTGAAAACGTTTATAAGCTATTGTGACCGTTATTTTACACCTTGAAGATGCAAGTCCGTCTACACCCAAGGATGTAAATATTTCATGAGGTGATAATTTATGTCTTCTTTAGGCATGTCTTTGCACAAAGAGGTGCTCTACAACCCAGTATGAGGGAGATCTTGTAATTTTTGTCATGAGGGATATTTTGTAACGTTTGTCCATATTATGTCCACCAAAAATAATATTCCTGAGTATGGGAGAGATGTTGTAATGTTTGTTACTAATAAAATAAGAAAAAATAAAATTTTAATTATCCTCAAAAATAAATGTCAGCCACAAAAACAACCTAATATGGGGGAGATGTTGTAATGTTCATACCTAACAAAACAATAAAAAATAAAAAATTTAATTATCCACCAAAAAAAAGGTCAGTAAGAAAAACAATATAATATGGGGGAGATGTTGTAATGTTCCTACCTAACAAAATAATAAAAAATGAAAAATTGAATTATCCTCAAAACAAAATGTTGGCCTTGCACATGGTTTTAAAACCATGTGCAAGGCCTCCTAAACAACCCATGGTTTAGGAGATCCTTGCAAATGGTTTTAAGACCATGTGCAAGCCTCCTAAACGGCCCATGGTTTTAGGAGGGCCTTGCACATGGTTTTAAACCCATGTATGGGGGAGATTTTGTAATGGTCGTTCATAACAAAAGAAAAAATAATAAAAAATATTATATGTCTGTCATAAATAATATTAAATATTAATAATAAAAATATTATATGTCGATCTTAAATAAAAAGATGTGTCTTTTAGTTTGAATCAAATCAATGGCTATACATAGTACACACCAAAGCTGATAGCTCCTTGAGTGCAATACTTAAGAAGAGGTTTGCACCTCGAGATATTTTATCCCTCTCGGCACTTGATAGAGCCTAGTATTTAGATCTATGTTCGTTTATATACACTTGGATTCGTCCATTGTGTTTCAACTTCATAATCTCATTATGGGAACCCCATCCATTGTTCCCTAGCCCAAACTATTCCTTCAAAGCAACCTTTATATGGCTCCATTTTTTTATCATGTCTAACTCCTTCCCCTCAACCACGTCCTCTACTCAGTTCCTCCATGATAACTTTGTAGTCCCTTTGAGGAACATTGTTGTTGTGTTGACCTTTTCCTCATCTGAACTTCCATTCATTTGATCAAGTACTATTCAACGTCCCAACATAAATTCCCAAGCAAATTCATGTTTCATATATCATTGTATGGCTCAGGCTCTTTCATCCTTAACTTCATGGTTGTTATCACACCATGTCCATTTTCCAAATCCTTTTTCAACAAAATGATGGTCTCATCTTGGTATTTCAATTGTTCTTAAAGCTCTTGAATGACACCTTTACCAAGATTTGTGACACAGCCTTTTGGGGCTTTCTTGTTCAAAATGTGGCATTAGAGAGTGACAACCACATCCTTGAGTCCTCCCACCTTTTGCACTAGTTCTTTCAACTCGAAAGCTATCATAGAGTAAATTTTTCTTGGACTCTACCAACAAGTCCAGTGAAATGGTTATGTCTTAGGATAAGTTATGTTTCTAGGGTGTTGACCTTTTCAACTTGCTTACCAAGTATTGCGAATGTCTCTTCCTCACATCTCTGAAGTGACGAGACTCTCATCTTCATTCAAGATGTCTTTTGTACTGAACCCCTATCGTGATCTTCTCATAAGGATTCCTCCTCTTTTCCTAAAACCAACTCTATGTCAACCTTTGTTTCCACCATCGGTTCTGCAACATGCTTACTTGAATTAGTCATTTTTTTGGTAGCATGCACCCACTAAGCACTTGTTTGTGGGTCTACATGACACCTTCGTTTCGGACTTGACAAGCATTCACCCACTCAAATCTACTCTTTTGAACTCAATGCTCATTCAAACTATCTCGAAGGCTTGCAAGACTTGGACACATTAGTCCACCTGCTCTTGTCGACGGTAGGATCACAATGCACTTGACTCTTTCAAACCGACCGAGTGCCTACTGACTTCCAAATCCACAAGCTTTGTTGTCACTTCCACCAAACTTCAAATTTTCCCCAAGAATTTATTTCACCGGCGCCTTACTCGACGTTCTCCTATGTATTCTCACTGTGGTGGGGAAACAGCTGCAGAGATGGGTGCACCTGCCATGCACACCTCCATCACCCAAATTTGTCCACACTTGCACTTGTAATATTCTAGGTGGCCAAATCTCATCAAAAGGACCTTGTCTCAAGGCTACTTCCTTCTAAGTAGCATGTGTAACTTCGTCCACCTCCTACCAAGAGTTTGGTAAATTCCTAAACCTGCTTGAGAACTCAAGAACTCACCTTGGTAGTTTGCTTCGTTGTGTGCCCAAGTCTTTCTGTTATGCGCATTCTGATGCACACTTCTACAATGAAGCCGGCTCTGAGCTGTCTACAAAACTAATGCTCTGATACCATCCATCACGAGCATGCTTGGGGCTCGACTTACTCAGTCGTCCCAAGAGTCCATGCGACACTTCCTAGTGCCTTGTTGGGGGAGTTTCCAACCAGCCAGTAGGCATCCAATAGACTATGCCTAAATATTTTATTTCTCTTGTGAAATATCAATAGTTAGCTCATTTTTATAGTAGTTACTTGGTTACACTTATCTCTTGTTAACACTTGTCCCTATTTGAAATTAACTAGAATAAACATTACGTGCCACACAGAACAAGTAACACAATAAGTAGGGGTGAGCACCCAAACCGATGTTCCCTTCACTTTATATATATAAACATAAATCATACTATAATAAGAAAGTGGAGGGGGGCATAGCCTTCCTAACCACAGAGCGCCCACCTAGCAACTCAAAAGAAGAACCTACAAGACTACATGGTTTGTTGCCCTTTCTTCTTTTGTCTGAATTATATTCCACTGCAACTCTTCCCAAGAGTACATGCTTTCCTTGAGCTAGGTTCACACCCCTCTTGTGGTTGTTCCCAAGAGTACATGCCCTCCTTGAGCTAGGTTCACGCCCCTCTTGTGGTTTCTCCTACGAACGAGCAACACTCTGCCTCATTGCATCTTGGATGTGCCTTGCCACTTTGTCTCTCAAACTTTCTTGGATCTTCTAGGATGATTCTCTCTTGCGAGCTTGTGTTCCTTACTTATAGCCATCTCTCGACATAAGGGCATTCCCAAGTATTTTCCTTGTGGAGTGCCTTAGACAACTTGCTAAGTGTGCTCGCCTTTCCTTCATCCACACTCTAACCTCTTGCCATGCTTATGTTTAATGCTTACAAGTCATGCCATCTGCTTGACATGCCACTTGGTATCTTCGTTGGGCGTCCGCCGACTTGACTTGCTTTAAATCAACTATTGCTGCACTTTCTGATGTGTTTATTTCCATATTTCTTGCCATGCTTAGGCATCTGGGCTTCCAACTCACATTCTATGTGAACACTGAGGTGTGGGTATGTGCTCGACTTTGGCTTGCTAAAATTGCACTCTTCCTTGTTGTGTTATTTGAATCCCACACTTATGTCACTCATCTACATCCACTTGCAAAGCTCATCGAAAAACTAAGCCAAGTGTGCCCATGCTTTTGACTTGGCATGCCCATGTGCATCATGCTCCCAAATCCTATTTCCTTGTTGCACACTACTTGAGCCCTTTTGATCAAGCTTCTTAGCAAGTCGTTTTTTAGTAAATAAGAGGTGGCAACAAAACATGATACTTTCCATCCATGTTTCAAATCTCATACTAAAACAAATTTCACTTCACTCCCCCTCCCAAAAAAATTGATTTCACATCAAATGAGTTCTCAACATAACTACCAAGACTTTTGTATAATCTAAAAGTATTTTTAAAATATAGAATCCAAAATTAACCAACACAACTGAAACATTCTTAATTGAGAAATTGCTCTCCCTCCAAGATAACAAGATAATAAAGCATTTGGACGGTGTAAAAGGATAGAATTATCAAAATAATTTAGTTGTGAAAAATCGTTTTCCAAAAATTGCTTAAAAAAATGTCAAATAAAATCTATAAAATTATTATTCTTCTAGGATTATATATATAACTAATTAAAATAATAACCAATTTTTTTTCCTAAAATTTTCTATGCCCATCATCTAGAAAAATAAAAAGTCCATGCACCATAAGAACTTCCCTTTTTTTCACACAAAAAAAAGACAGCTTTATATTTATAAAACTGTCTTAGAAATACGACAATGCTTACAACATAGTAGCCAGAGTATCATCATAGCCTACATCATCCCATTCCTTCGAATGACCCACTAATATGGAAGGTATCAAAACATAGACACTTTCAACCAGATAGTAAGAGACTTCAGTCGCAAATAACACCAACAAAATTTTTCAGTGTGAACAAAGTACTGTAAAAAAAAAAAAAAGTGGTTCAGTAAAGATGCCGAGAGGCAGAATCCTTCAGGAATTCCTTTATATAATCCTCCCAAAACAACTTACCCTCACCCATGCATATTTCTTGCTTAGAGAAGCATCGTCCTGGATGTTAAAATCTCTATAAATGTGATGGAACAATAGAGATTTGAAGTGATCAAAGAGGCCCTTCACACACCTCAACCAATGAGCAAGTGCCACTGAGTGAATGTCATGGATCCCTAAATCCCAATCCACAATGGCCTTGGAGTCACCAAAAACTTGCATAACTCTGGACTGTTTTGTGTTGGAAAAGTGTAAAAGTCTGCATAGGGCCAGAAGCTCTGATCTAGTATTAGTGTCGTAACCCATGTCCATCCGAAGCCAAAAAGAGTGGTTCAAACCCAACTTGACTACCATTCCAGCCCCACATCAAACATCCTTCTCGACACCATCAAAAAAACCAACCACGGTATCATTGCTGAAGGGAGGGAGACCAGTTATCCTCTGTGTAGTATTTTTTACAAAAATATCTTGTGTTACCAAATAAGAGAAAACCTTGGACAGAACGAGATAAAGTTTCACCGAAATGTTCATAAAAATGAGACTGTTCCTGGCCTGCCATACCTCCCATATCAATATCAGAGGGACTCCAAGTGGTAAGTGTAACTTTGAAACCCAATTCTTTAAGGTGTCAATAATATTATTTAAGTTGTCAATTCTTTAAGGATTCCTCCTATGTGCTTAAAACCAACTCTATGTCAACATTTGTTTCCACCATCGGTTCTACATCATGCTTACTTGAATTAGTCATTTTTTTGGTAGCATGCACCCACTAAGCACTTGTTCGTGGGTCTGCATGACACCTTCCTTTTAGACTTGACAAGCCTTCACCCACTCAAATATACTCTTCTAAACTCAATGCTCTTTCAAATTGTCTCGAAGGCTTGCAAGCCTTGGACACATTATCCCACCTACTATTGTTGATGGTAGGATCCTAATGCACTTGACTCTTTCAAACTAACTGAGTTCCTACTGACTTCCAAATCCTCAAGCTTGCTTGTCACTTCCACTGAACTTCAAATTTTCCCCAAGAATTTCTTTCACCGATGCCCTACTCGATTCTCTCCTATGGATTCTCACTATGGTGGGGAAACAACTACGAATATGGGCATGCCTGCCATGCACACCTTCGTCACCCAAATTTGTCTACACCTGCACTTGTGATCTTCTGGGTGGCCAACTCTCATCAAAATGACCTTGTCTCATGGCTACTGCCTTCTAAGTAGCATTTGCAGCTTCGTCCACCTCCTACCAAGAGTTTGGTAAATTCCTAAACCTGCTTGAGAGCTCAAGAACTCACCTTGGTAGTATACTTCCCTACATTCCCAAGTATTTCTGTTATGCACATTCTGGTGCACACTTCTACAATGAAGTTGACTATGAGCTATCTGCAAAATCAATGCTCTGATACCATCTATCATGAGCACGCCTGGTGTCTGACTTACTCAGTCGTCCCAAGAGTCCATGCGACACTTCATGGTGCCTTGTTGGGGGTGTTTCCAGCCGACTAGTAGGCATCCAATAGACTATGCATAAATCTTTTCTTTCCCTCACAAAAGATCAACAATTATCTTATGTTTATAGTAGTTACTTGGTTACACTTATCTCTTGTTAACACTTAGCCCTATTTGAAATTAACTAGAAGAAACATTACATTCCACAAAGAAAAAGTAACACAAGAAATGGGGGTGAGCACCCAAACCGACGTGCCCTTCACTTTATATATAAAAACAGAAATCAGACTATAATAAGACAGTGGAGGGGGGGCATAGCCTGCCTAACCATGGAGTTCCCAGCTAGCAACTCAAAAGAAGAACCTAGAAGACTACTTAGTTTGTCGCCCTTTCTTATTTTGCTCAAATTATATTCCATTGCAACTATTCCCAAGAGTATGTGCTCTCCTTGAGCTAGGTTCACGCCCCTCTTGTAGCTTGCTCCTGTGAATGAGTAGCGCTTTGCCTCATTGCATCTTGGATGTGCCTTGCCACTTTGTCTCTCAAACTTTCTTGGATCTTCTAGGATGATTCTCTCTTGCCAACTCATGTTCCTTACTTATAGCCATCTCTCGACATAAGGGCATGCCCAAGGCTTTGCCTTGTGGTGCCCCCTAGAAGACTTTCTAAGTGTGCTCTCATTTCCTTCATCTACTCTCTAACCTCTTACCATGATTTCATTTAATGATTACAAGTCATGCCATCTTCTTGACGTGCCACTTGGTCTCTTCGTTGGGTGTGCGCCCACTTGACTTGCTCTAACTCGACTCTTGTTGCACTTTCTGATGTGTTTATTTCCATCTTGCTTTCCATGCTAAGGCATCTGAGACTCCAATTTAATGTCCCCTTTTAGGAAATTTTATCAAAATGACAAATTCTTCAATTCTTTCACAATGTACTGAAATTCAACTTCTTACAACTCTAGTTAAATGGATTCAGTTGATCCCAAAATTCCTCCAGTTGCTTTCAAAATTGGTGAGGAAGGTCATGAGGGGTGATGGGACATATGAGCACATATATCAGACATATAATCAATTTATATACCCAACCATGGTATGCAATTTTCAAGGGAAGAAGTTTTGGGACAAGACTAGTCAATTTGGGAGGTGGAAATCCCCCTGGGTCCTAGAAAAAATCTCTTCCAAGCACTGTAAAACCTCAGTAATGGTGGGTATGATACTTGTATCTGTTATCAAACATTAATTATATTATATTTTCAGCATCATATGTGGTTTTGAGATCGAGTAGGTATTCAAGATAACTCCATGAATTTACTAGTAGTTTTGAGGTTCCAACCTCCAATGGTAGATGACTCCAATTAGCTCCAAATGCTCTTGTACCAAAAGGTGTATGAGTGATATAATAACTTAATTATAATTTTCATGGATGTATTATTCCCTTCCAATTACTTCTACAAGTATATATGAAATTCTGAATAAGATAGATGCTTTAACTAGCAATTTTGGGGCTTAAATCCCCCCGCGTAATTGCTGGAATGGATTCCCAAATGTACAGAAACTCACTCAAATTATCAAATTGAAGTAGGTTATGTGTATAATACATTATCATAGACTCATATTCAGAACCAATCGAACTCCCATGGCTGTTATCACTTCTTTCAATCAGATATAAAAAACTAGTTTTGGACCCTTGGGGAAATGAGATGTATTTTGCTCCAATTGATATGAAATTCAACCCAATGGACACAAATTATCATTTACTAAACATTATTCCCGTAGTATAAATTAATAAAATTTCATTCATTCATAAATAATCAATGGTGCACACATATATTCGATTCCATCAAGATTGCAAGAGTTTACAACAAGGTATTGGGGAAATGGCACTGTTTCTTCAATATTGGACAAGAATACATGAGATATCTTGGTGTTTCGACTTGAGAGATTTATGAACTTGAAATACATATCATTACATCAGAATACAAAATACTAGAGCAAGAGAAGCTCCCTCAAAGAGATGAATAGCTCACCAAGTGCGCCTCACTCCATAGAGCTGAAATATGGTGATAAAAATTGAGATGAATGGAAGAACAAGCTGTTGATGTATTTGTAACTTAGTAATGTATTAATCTATGTATCTTATGTCTTTTAACCCTATGTTTATTCGGGGATGTATCTATTATGTAATTGATTCATGTTTTCATGCCTCAATGTTCCGATCGGGAGGATCAATAATGTAAACAAGTCATGTCAAGTCATTGTGGGTAACCCTCCGATTGTCTAAGGGTTAAAGTCCCCACAGTTCCGGGGCACTAGGGTTATTAGACTCTCCTAGTATAGGTCAGCCCTATTAGGGTTTAATTCATTCCAGGATTAGCATAAGTAGAGATTTGTACTCTCTATTTAGGACACAACTCATACACACTCAAGTGTAGCACATAGTTAAGGAAGAAGAAGATACTGGGGATAGATAAGAAGAAGGTTACTACTGTCGGGAGATCACTTACTGTATTGGGATTTTCTATTTTGGTGCTGATTCTATCTCTGAGGAAGTTGCGTGGTTTTCTCCATTTATGGTTTCCCCGAGGAAAAACACTATGTTCATTGTCTCTTGTGTTTGATTGTTGTGCTTGTTATTCTCTCAGTTAAAGATCCTAATAATGCTAGCTTAATGTTGAAAAACTAACACAAGCTAATATTGAGATGTCCATGAGCCTCATGTAGCTTGCACATGTAACTTATGAATCCATTGAAGCTTCTTGAAAGACCTGAGTGGCCTATCCAAATCACCAATTAAGATGGGAATCTTTCACCCTCAAAATTGGCTAAGGCAAGGAACTAGTCATCCACTAGCTCTCTCTTCACAAACCCAAATTCATCAAATGATCAAAAATATTATTCTCATGGATGATTCCTGTATTTTATAAACATTATTGGTCTTCTAAGGTTCCAAATACATCCATAAACCAAATCCAATTCGAATTGGTGTGGCTTCTCATGCTATGCCATGTGGCCTCTCTCTTCACCTTCTCTCTTCTCCCAAATTTGAGTAGGATCCTCTTGGCCTTCTCCAACTCCAAAATTAAACCTCTAAGATGCTCCATGCCTGACATGTCAGCATTTCAGCCTTAAGATCTAACTTGTGTCATAACTATCATAGAATCTCCATCATTGGTGTCATAGATATCATAAATGTAAGGGGAATCTAGCCAAGTGTCCATGAAACTCCCATTTGGCTCTTCCTCTCCCATGTAAGTTACAATTCATCCCAAATTATACCTATGAAGTATATGGACAAGTATATTAACCTCATAATCCATCCCAAAACATTAGGCTTCCCATAGATTTAAAATTACAAGAGGAGGATGTCATTTAACATAGGAATTCTATCTTGAGTGGGCCTCATAGTCTCCATGTATCTCCATTCTCCATAGCCATTTCAATTTTCTCTTGTATTTATTTAATAAGATACATTATTAAATATTTATCCTCTTCTAATGTCTAAACATCATCTATTATCCCCCTTATTCCAAATCTCAAAGCTTCCACCCCCAACCTAGGAAACTAGTGATTTTCCTCCTTGGCAATTATTTGACTTTTAGCATCCATTTGACAACTTTCATGAATATGGAAAATGTGATTTGGCCATTGTGACCCAATGCAAAATTTGAGACATTACATCCAACTCGCATTCTATGTGAACGTTGAGGTGTGGGTATGTGCTCAGATTTGGCTTGCTAAAATCACACTCTTCCTTGGTGTATTCTTTGAATCCCATGCTTATGTCACTCATCTGCATCTACTTGCAATGCTCGTCGAGCAACTAAGTCAAGTGCGCCCATGCTTTTGACTTGGCATGCCCATGTGCACCTTGCTCCCAAATCCTACTGCCTTGTTGCACGCTACTTGAGCCTTTTTGGTCGAGCTTCTTAGCAAGTCGTTTTTGAGTAAACAAGAAGCAACACCAAACCATGATACTTTCCATCCATGGTTCAACTCTCCTACTAAAACAAAGTTTACTTAACTTCCCCCAAAAAAATGATTTCACATCAAAGGAGTTCTCAACATAACTACCCAACCCAGACTTTTGTATAATCTAAAAGGCTTTTTAAAATATGGAATCCAAAATTAACCAACACAATTTAAACACTCTTATTTGAGAAATTGCTCCCAACCCAAGATAACAAGATAATAGAGCATTTGGATGGTGTAAAAGGCTAAAATTATCAAAATAATCTAGTCATGAAAATTCTTTTTCCAAAAAATGTTTAAAACAAAATGTCAAATAAAATATATAAAATTATTATTCTTGTAGGATTATATATATAACTATTTAAACTAATAACCATTTTTTTCCCTAAAATTTTCTATTCCCATCATCTAGAAAAATAAAAATTCCATGCACCATAAAAACTTCCCTTTTTTCACATGGAAAAAAAGACAGCTTTATATTTATAAAACCGTGTCTTAGAAATACGACAGTGCTTACAACATGGTAGCCAGAGTATCATCGAGGCCTACATCATCCTAGTCCTTCGAATGCCCCACAAATATGGAAGGTATCCAAACATACACACTTTAAACCAAATACAAAGAGACTTCAATCACAAATAACACCAACAAAATATTTCAATGTGAACAAATTACTGTAAATCGGCAAAAAAAGTGGTTCAATAAAGATGCAGAGAACTAGAATCCTTCAGGCATTCCTCTATATACTCCTCCCAAAACAACTTACCCTCACCTAGGATTATTGCTGAAACTCTCTATAAATGTGATGGAACAATAAAGAGTTGAAGTGATCAAAGAGGCCCTTCACACACCTCAACCAATGAGCAAGTGCCACCGAGTGAATGTCATGGATCCCTAAATCCCAATCCACAATGGCCTTGGAGTCACCAAAAACTTGCATAACTCTGATATGTTTTGTGTTGGAAAAGTGTAAAAGTATGCATAAGTCTAGAATCTCTGATCTAGTATTATTGTCACAACCCACATCCATCCGAAGCCAAAAAGAGTGGTTCAAAGCCAACCTGACTACCATTCCAACCCCACATCGACCATCCTTCTCGACACCATCAAAAAAACCAACCACATTATCATTGGTGAAGGGGGGAGACCAGTTATCCTCTCTACAGTATTTTTTACAAAATTGTCTAGTGTTACCAAATAAGAGCAAACCCTGGATAGAGCGAGAGTAAGTGTCCCTAAAATGTTCATAAAAATGAGACCATTCCTAGATCGCCATACCTCCCATATCAATATCAGAGGGACTTCAAGTGGTAAGTGTAACTTTGAAACCCCATTCTTTAAGTTGTCAATAATATTAGGATAGTCCCACTACCATAAACAATTTAGACTGCTATAGTAAGTTTTCCCAATCTGTTGAAAGAACACATAGGACCAGAATAAATGCTCCACCGTTTCCAATGTGGAGTGACAGAGAACACAACAACTAGGGCCAGTAATGCCATGTCGCTGCAGAGAGTCCTAGGAAAGGATTTTTTTACTGAGATATAACCAACTGAAGAATTTGATCTTTCATGGTAACCTCAATTTCCAAAGGGCCAAGTTCCACCACAGTCTAACAGGAGTCCAAGAATGTTTTAAAACCTCGATATAGGCTAAATTTGTAGTCACAACACCAGATTGCTTCTTGGTTGCCCAAACTAAATGATCACAATCCATAGACAAAACAATACCTACACCATATAGGTTGTTGATATATGATCTCCATTCGGTAGCTAGTTCATCAGAAATACCCAATCCCGTTGCTGACAACCAGCTGGATTCCAATTTCTCCTTTACAACAAAAATATGTCTAAGTACAACCAAATTTTTATGATGGAGTTGAGCCAAGAGAGCCTGGGACAACTGGAACTGTTTGATACCCATTATCGGGTACAATCCGATACAAATGAGACTCCCTCTACCAGCCTGCCAGCTTAATTCCTAGGTAATATAAGTCATGGAAGCCATAAGACTACACCAAATAGCCAATGAAGAAGGCGTCCTAAAGTTTGCTTGACGGAACCAAATGTCCAGTGGAAGTCTACACAGGTACGTTGATTTGATAATGCTTCCACATAACCCAGTGTTCGTGATGGCTTTCCAAAGGCTCTTTGCACATAGGGAAAGATTAAAAAAACCAAGGTGTTTGATTTCCCAACCACCCCATCCTTTAGGCAGCAAGATGGTCTCCCATCTAGTCAGATGAAATTTTTTGCAATATATAGTGCAGTCCATAGGAAATGGAACACCATCTTTTGAAGAGATGCAAGAGTCCTAGCAGGGAGGTAGAATAAAGAGAACCAATAAAAGGGAATGGACTAAAGGACCGATGAAATCAGAGTGAATTTTCCCCCGAGGGATAGCTAGCGACGAATCCACCGGTTCATCCTACCTTGAAATTTCTTTAGAAGCCACGAACAATCATCAGTTAGATACTTGTTAGGTTTAAGATGGAACCCAAGATAATTAAATCCCTTGTCCATATTTTTCCCAAGAAAAGGAAAAATGTGAATCAATCTCTGCAATCAACTCTCGACTAATGCCAAAATAACAAAAAATAGACTTATGAACACTAATGGCCATCCCTGATGCACCACAAAATGTATCAATCAGAGACTTAATGTGTTTCCACTCCAAAGCTTTTCCATTACCGAAGATCAAAATGTCATCCACAAACAGAGTATGAGTGAGGAAAATGGAACTAGTCACCTTTATGCCTTTAATCTTACTTGTCTCATTCACCAGAGAAAGCATCCTACTGAGACCCTCAATGATCAAGATGAAAAGATAAGGCGATAGTGGACAGCCTTGTCTAATACACCGAGAACCCTTAAAGAAAGATGTGGGTGAACCATTAATGATAACAACACAGATGGAAGATGTAACACATGGCATTATCCATTGGACTAGATCAAAAGATAGACCTATTTGTAGAAGAATCAACCTAAGAAAATACCAACTCACCTTGTCATAAGCTTTTTCCAGATCTAGTTTTAGTATGATGGCAAGCGATTTCTTCAATTTAATTGAGTGTATATCTTCTTGCACTATACCCACTGCATCAAGTATCTTTCTGTTAGGAAGAAAACCAAATTATTCCCTTGATATAAACTTGCCAAGAATGGGCTTTAATCTTTTAACAATTATCTTAGTTATTAACTTGTATAGTATATTGCATAAAGAAATCAGCCTGTAGTCATTGAAAGATCCCGAGCGATTCATCTTAGGAATTAGTGTGAGATAGGTTCTATTTAATGAGTCTGGAATGACCCCAGAAAGTCTGGTTTCCTCCACAACCTTCATTAATTCCAAGCCCAAAAGATCGAAAAAGTGTAGATAAAATTCAACCATCCAACCATCGGGCCCTAGGCTCTTGTCCTTAGCAAATCCTTTAAGTGTCACTTCAACTTCATCCAATGAAACCACTCTACTGATATCCAGATAGTCAGCCTCAACAAAAAATGAAGGAAAAAGTTTAATAATATCCAGTTGATCACAAATATTGGAGTTGTTAGGATCCTTGAACAAATTTGCAAAATGCATTCTTGCCACCTTTTTTATGGATCTCTGATCAAAAACTAGATTTCCTTCGGCATCCATAGCTTCCCAGACAAAGTTTGTGAGTCTTCTTTTATTAACATAATTGTGAAAATATCTAGAGTTTTCAGCCAAATTTTCCGACTCTTTAGTCGAAGGGTCTCATCCTTATGCATGAGTAAACTATGTCTCATAAAATGGCATTCCTTAAGTGCTGCCCTATTGTCATCAGAGAAGGAGTCTCTAACCACAAGGTCCTCCAAAACAAGGATATCCAGTTCCATCTTACATAAGAGTTGTTCCTCAATACACTTCCTTTCCTTCTCCTAGGAAAGGACCAAGGGTTGTAACTTATTTAGTTTGTACAACAACGATCACATAGTGTGGAAATTAAACCCAATGATAGATTAATTTTACTCACAACAATTATCAATTGATCATGCAAAATCACTCACAAAAGAGACTGAATATGGAGCTGAACACTAAACTGTATTAAATCAGTGTACAATAGCCAACCCTGTAACATAATAGGTTGCTGCATTAAATAATTACAAAAGGGATTCGAATGCATGAGGAGGCAATTCGAATCTAGCATAAAGCAGGCTTACTAAAATTAAGCAAATCCCCCATAGGTGCAAAACGCTGATCCCAAATCAGTCATGGAACTCACGAATTGGCAAAAGCACTTAGGCAAGCTAAGGAGTGATGGAATGACAACTCATACATGCTTTTCCAAGGAGAAAAGAGTGGAGGATGTGTAGGACAAAAAACTAGTCAACCTCACCTAGTCAAGCTTTTCCTTTTGCCTTAAAACACCGAAAAAGTAGGCAATAAAGCAGAAAAAGCAGAAGGGTGCTTAGGAGGCCAGGAATAAATCAGAATTGATTCCTTGAGGTTTCCCAAGCACTACATGAGTCAAATAAGGAAAGTTTGACCACTATGGATAGGCAAGTGACAACTTGCACAAGGTGGGACACATGTACTAGGCAAATAAGACAAAAATAATTAAATTAATGTCTAAGGTAGCTAACTATGGGTTGATTATTCTAACACCCCCCCTTAAGCTTGACTTATGAGTAATATATCAGAAAAATATAGGGCCTAGAAACAAGGCTTAGTCACCCTTTACATACTGCATGTCCATACAACCAAGGAAAGAGGCAAAAACCACATGGGAAAATCCTCCCTTAAACATGGACTGTAAAACAAAATTTGGAAATATTGTCTTCACTCATGCTCCACAGCATGATCAGCAATCCCCAACAGTGATTTGAGATTGCTGAAGATCTTCTCACAAAATGCTTTGGTGAAGATATGAGCTACTTGTTCTGAATATGAACAGAAGAGTAGATGAATGGTGCCATCATGCACAAGCTCTCTGATGTAGTGCATATGGATCTCAATGTGTTTAGTTCTCTGCTTCTAAACTGGATCTTTGCAGATTTGAATGGTACTCTAGTTATCACAGTATATGGTAGCTGAGTACTCTGATTCAAAGCCACACTCTCCAAGTAATCCCTGCAACCATAAACATTGAGTTGCTGTATTAACAACTCCTCTGTACTCTGCTTCTGTAGATGAGAGTGCAATGGCACTCTGTTTCTTGCTTGACCAGCTGATTGGCCCTTCTGCAAGCATGAACACATATCTTGATGTGGACTTCCTGTCTGTGCTTTCACCTACCCAATCACTGTCAGTAAACCCAATCAAATCAAGATCAGATTTTTCTTTGTAGAAGATCCCATGTGTCCTTGTTCGCTGAACAAAGTTAAGGATCATTTTGTCTGCTTTCCAATGGATCTCATGAGGCTGATCCATGTATCTAGAAGCCACACTTACTGCATAATAAATATCAAGTCTAGTATGTGTTAGATACAACAAACATCCAATCAATTGCCTATACAGTGTATTGTTTACCATAGGTGAAGAATCAGCTTCTTCCAGCTTCACTCTTGAAAGGAAAGGAGTTTTGCTTGCTTTGCAATCCTTCATTCTGAATTTTTTCAGCAAATCCAAGGCATACTTGGACTGGTGCACCTTGATTCCAGCTTTGGTTTGAGCAATCTCAAGCCCCAA
The DNA here is from genome assembly GCA_001517045.1 of Pseudotsuga menziesii. Lineage (NCBI taxonomy): Eukaryota > Viridiplantae > Streptophyta > Pinopsida > Pinales > Pinaceae > Pseudotsuga > Pseudotsuga menziesii. Next base: position 234,352 of record LPNX011184793.1, read on the forward strand.
GAATTGGCTTAAGAGCCCCAAATCTGTCATGGAGAAGGCTTGGTTCATTGCACCCTTTAAGGAAGCAATCTCATCCTTTGAGCTTCCTGTAATGAGGAGGTCATCAACATATAACACAATGATCATTAATGAACCATTAATTAACTTCAAATAGACATTTGGATCTGATTTGCACCGAACAAAATTCAGTGATAGCAAGAAGCTATCAATCTTGGCATACCAAGCCCTGGGGGCTTGCTTTAGCCCATACAATGACTTTCTCAACCTGCACACAAGAGAAGGGTTAGTAGCAAATCCTTGAGGCTGCTGCATATATATCTCTTCAATGAGATCTCCATTCAGGAAGGCACATTTTACATCCATGTGATGTACCTCCCATTGCTTTGAGGCTGTAATGGCTAGGGCTAGCTTGATGGAGTCCATCTTTGCCAGTGGTGCAAAGGTCTCATTATAATCTATGCCATGAACCTGTGAGTAGCCCTTGTCTACCAATATGGTCTTGTACTTTAGTGGTGAACCATCAGCAGCAAATTTGGTCTTGTAGACCCACTTACACTGAACTAACTTCCTCCCTAGGGGAAGATCCACTAGCTCCCATGTGTTGCTCTTCTGGAGTGAGATGAACTCTTCCTTCATGGCTGCTTGCCATATTGGATCTCCTGCTACTTCTTCATATGTTTGAGGACCATATTCCACCATCAAATATCATTTCTCAGCAAACATAGGATCCTTCATGCACAGACCACTCTCAAATTGAGATCTAGTCCTCCTTGGGTCATTGGGATCCCCAGCTAGCTCTCCTACTGCATGTAGTGTCTTAGCTGCCCATTTTGGCCTTGTAGGGCTATTAGGGTCTGCAATAAACTCATCACCATCATACAAATCAGAATCAGCATGTTCAACAAACTCTTCACTTACTTTCAGAGGTTCAGGAGGTGAAGAGGCTTCTCCAACTTCCACTGCTGCAAGGGGTTCTTCTTGAAACTGAACACACCTTTCAATAAAGGCTTTGTTTGTCAAATTTATCAGCTTGTACCCTTTTGAATATTTAGAGTACCCAACAAATAGACACTCTTGGCTTCGGGGCTGCAAAGCCTTTCTCTTTTCTATTGGAATTCTAGCCCAAGCCCTTAAGCCAAAAATCCTGAAATGGGTCACATCTGGCTTGTGCCCACTCCATGCTTCGAAAGGAGTCATACCTTCAAGCTGTTTATGAGGCACCCTATTCTGAATATAGGCTGCACAGTTTCTAGCTTTGGCCCAGTACTTTGGTGGCAAAGTTTTGGCCTCCATCATGCATATTGCCATCTCCTTCAGTGATCTGTTCTTCCTCTCAGCAACACCATTTTGTTGTGGTGTGTAAGGGATAGAATGCTGCATCTGAATACCTGCATCTGCACAATAATTAATAAACTCATACTTGACATAATCACCACCATTTTCAGATCTGAGGACCTTGAGTTCCCTCCCAGACTGGTTTTCAACCAAAGCCTTAAAGACTTTGAAAATGCCAAAAACTTCAGACTTGTGTTTCAGGAAGTAAACCCAGCAATACCTGGAAAAGTCATCTATGAAAGTCAATGCATATTTGGCCTGAATCATGGACATATGAGGGAATGGGCAGACAACATCACTATGGATTAGCTCGAGGGGTGCAGAGGTTCTCTCATGACTAGCTCTCTCAAATTTATGCTCTGGGTGTTTTCCTATGATACAACCTCGGCAGAATCCTTTGGAACTTTTTATCTTGGGCAGCCCTATGACCATCTCTTTTTCACTAAGATCAGAAATATACTTGTAATTTAGGTGGCCAAATCTTTCATGCCAAAGCTTGCTTGCTTCATTAGCATGAATCAGAAGAGCAGAGGGGTTTGAGTAGGGTAGGAAGTGTGAGAACATGTATACCTTTTGAGCATGATTTGCAACTCCTTTTGCAATGACTTTACCACTTGAGATCTCTGTGATCTCAACTTCATCAGGGGAGAATATGACCTTCTTTGGAGACCTAGTGTGAGTCATCTAGTACACTGACAAGAGGTTGGAGGCAAGACTAGGCACATACAACACACTGTTGAACTGGCCATGATCAAGATCAATCCTCCCTTTGCCCAAAATTTCAATGAGAGAGTCATCTCCCAGTACTATAGGTGGTCCTTTCAACATGTCTAGTGAGGTGAATGCCTCCTTAGTCAAAACCATGTGTCTAGAAGCTCCAGAATCAATGATGAAGCTAGGTGAGCTTGATGTGCCAGCAACCAATGCATGTACTCTCTCTCTATCTTCTGAACTTGATCCTCCTTCTCTCTTCTTTGAGCTGTCTGGAAGGGAGATGCCATTCTTCTCCAGGAGTTGGGTCAGCATGTCGATTTGATTTTTCATATAAGAGCTTTCAGTGTGATTGCGCTTATTGCAGTATGCGCACTTGCTTATTTCTCCTTTATTCTTCTTCTTCTGGTAGTTCTTCTTGGAACCTTGTGGCTCCTCCGGAGACTTGTTCTTGTCTCTCTTTTGCTCAGGTGGCTTTTTATCTTTCTTTTTGCTTTTTGAATCCACCTTCGAATCTCCAGCAACCAGAGCTTAGTCTTTGAATGGTTTGATGGTGCCCATCATCACCAGCTTGTCTTGTTCTTGTGTGAGAGATTCCATGAAATCTGCAAGGCTAGGCATCTTTCAAGTTTGAGCTGTCAACTTTGTGGCATAGAAAGTCAAAACAAACACTGAATAATCAGGGCCAAGCTTCGAGAGAATGGCCAAGACCAGCTGATCATCCTTCTTTTCGATCCCACACTGTTTTAGCTGCAAAACTAGTGCTTTGAACTTGGAGAAATAGAGTTCCAGTGATTCAAAGTTATTGGGACTCAGGGAAATCAGCTCATTTTCGATTTGATGTCCCCTCATCTCATCTATCTTTCCAAAAAGATCAGTAAGCTTCTCCCATACTTCATTTGGTGATGTCAATCCATCAAGATGGAAAAGGAGGTCTCTGGAAATACTCAGATACATGAGACCATAGGCCTCATCCCTCCTGTTGTGCCATTTAATCTTCTCTGCAGCTGCATTGGGCTCTGCTTCTGTTGCCATAGTCACCCTGTAGAGGCCTTTCGCTATCACCAATATCTCCATCTCTGCTTTCCATTCAAAGAAATGGAAGGGAGTCAAGATGATCTTCTAAGATTGATCCATAGCTTAGAAATATGTCCCGGCTGTCACGAGAAGGCTCCCAGTCACTGATGTCGAACCTGCAAAACAATTTTGGAGGAGAGAAATCAATCTATACCAGCGCTGATACCATGTGGAAATTAAACCCAGTGATAGATTAATTTTACTCACAACAATTATCAATTGATCATGCAAAATCACTCACAAAAGAGACTGAATATGGAGCTAAACACTAAACTGTATTAACTCAGTGTCCAATAGCCAACCCTGTAACATAATAGGTTGCTGCATTAAATAATTACAAAAGGGATTCAAATGCATGAGGAGGCAATTCGAATCTAGCATAAAGCAGGCTTACTAAAATTAAGCAAATCCCCCATAGGTGCAAAAAGCTGATCCCAAATCAGTCATGGAGCTCACGAATTGGAAAAAGCACTTAGGCAAGCTAAGGAGTGATGGAATGACAACTCATACATGATTTTCCAAGGAGAAAAGAGTGGAGGATGTGTAGGACAAAAAACTAGTCAACCTCACCTAGTCAAGCGTTTCCTTTTGCCTTAAAACACTAAAAAAGCAGGCAATAAAGCAGAAAAAGCAGAAGGGTGCCTAGGAGGCTAGGAATAAAGCAGAATTGATTCCTTGAGGTTTCCCAAGTGCTACATGAGTCAAATAAGGCAAGTTTGACCACTATGGATAGGAAAGTTACAACTTGCACAAGGTGGGACACATGTACTAGGCAAATAAGACAAAAATAATTAAATTAATGTCTAGGGTAGCTAACTATGGGTTGATTATTCTAACACATAGGACCTGTTACCACTTAAGTTGTACTTAGCGGTTTTTTATCAAGTGACCCTGGTGAACCAGACAAGGATAACTTGTTCAAACTTCAGAAGACCTTCAGTCTTACTTCTGGGAAGCTTTGTTGTACTATATCACATGTTCATACCCCATGGGGGAATTGTAATAAATGTTCTAGCATGATAGTGTCTGTAAAAGAATCAGTCTCTTAGACTTTATTTGTCAATCCAATCAGCCCAGGGTGTTTTTTCCCTTGTTTATTATTGGTTGTTGAATAAATGACTAATACTTTTTGAGTTTTTCACTTCATACCTCCAAAGTTGGGGTGGTCGGCTTGGCATTTAGGCCTATTGAGGTTATTAGAGTCTATGTGTCAATGTATAAATATGCAAGGAATCATGGTCGAGTCATATGAACATGTCTAAGTCCCCCTAGGTTTTTTTAACTTTTTAACTTTTTTAATTTTTTCAATGTTTGTTATTAAAATTTAATTTTTCAAAAACTTAGGGATATTTTTTAATATTTTAATTGGAAAAATTGATTTTGTATTAAAAGTGGGCCAAATAATCAGTTTCAGTCATGTAGGTGCTCATTTTCAAGCTAAGAGAACCATGTAAAACCATGGACCCACTATTTCCTAATTTTGAATGATTTTCCATCACTCAGGTCAGAAAGCCCCAAAAATCAATTATTGATTATTTTAATTAATAAATTGATGAATAATGGAGCAAATTCAGAATCATAGCTCAGTGGATTCTCAGTCGTTTTGATTGAAATCAGTCAGATTTGAACCAGATTGACTAGATCTGACAAATCCTTAACTAAAGGAGGTGATCAAATCAGATCCAGAGTTGATCTTCAGCATCCTTTATGGGGAATTTCGCCCTCCCTCTCTCCTCCACACGTTTTGGCTCATCTAGATGAGTTTTGGTGGATGCTTCAGTCAACAGGTTGAGGTGTCAGTTAGATCAGCTCTCTGATTGACAATTGCACTTAGTGAGACTCAGATCTGGCTCCATTCAGCTTCAGATCTGCATTGATTGACTCTCCATCAGCTGATTTGGTCTATCTCCTTGGGATTTGTGCCCCCCTAGGCTGGATCTCCTAGTTTTTGTATATATCCAAGCATAAGCCTCCTCTTCCAAGCTAGTTAGAACTGGGATTGAGGTGTTGTTGCTCTTGTACTGTATTTTTTTTTCATTATGGAATAAAGAAGCTTTGGAGGCAAGATCTATGGTGTAATGCTCTTCATGTGTGGATGTTGATTGTCAAATGCTTATGAGGTATAATCTTCTTTATTTATCATTGCTTTGCTGGTTAATTGTTGGCCTTGAAGGAGAGAGCTTTCTCCTGTTAAGGTAAGAGTTTATTCTAGTTTGATTTATGCTCTTACTGCTGCTTGTTCCAGATCTATTGGATTTGTATGTATTTTAAGTTTAATTGCATGCTTTCCAATTATCTCTTCCAGTAGCACCTATGTTTTAACCATCTGTTTGTGCAAGGATTTCTAAGTTGCAGGTGATCTCACTTGTAGAAGAGGCTGAGCTGGTTTGCATCTTCCTCATCTTCAGTATCTTCTGAATGACATAGTCCCTCGGTGTTCCACCAAAGAAAAATCCAAATCCCAACATTCCCAGGCTTCAAACACTCTTTCTCTCTCTTCCTCCTTCAAAATCTTAATTTCTCTTCAAATTGGTTACTTTTCAAGAGTCTTATTGCTTAGATCTGTCTCATTAAGAAAATTACATATAGATCTAGTTAGTAATATCATTTCTTAAGTTTATATCTCAGTTTCGTTTTGCATATAAAGTTGTATTTTAAGAGATCTAGCTGAAATTACCCTCTTTTTGCAAGCATTTTAATGAAAATTTGTAGCTTGCTTTTAAGGTAGTTTCCTTCGATGTACTTTAAAGTTTCATATTCTGCAATAAAAGTGCACATCTTATTGGCTGCCCAAATACCAAGCCAAGATCCCAAGGAAAGCTTGCTTTCCTTGGTTCCTTACTGCAAAACTAGATTACCCCAACTCAATAAAATTTTACTTAAGTTTTTTTTTGGTAACTAGTGTAGTAACCCAAAACACTTTCAAAGTGTGTTTGGGAAATTTGATTTTGATTGCTCGCTGTTTTTAGCAGTTCCAACAAAAAAGAGAATGAGACTCTACCAAATTTCCAACTCTTGGACGAATCGGAGCTTCCCGGAAGCTTCCCCCACCACCTTGTTTAATTCTAGCTTATTACAAGCTTGTTGTAAGCCTTTGGATCCCAGATAACAAGGACCAAAGTGCATCAATTTTAATTTACTGATATTGTAAATCACTGCTAATAAAAAGAAAAGGTCCTTTCGAATAGGCTATTCACCATCCCCCCTGGGGGGATTTGCGGCAGTGTCAATTTTTTACTTTTTGTTTATATCTTTTCAAACTAGCGTAGCTCTAATCTACAGGGTAGTATACTTTGATTCATTATCAGTTTCATACTCCATATTTGATATTTCAAAGTAATCTTAATACTTACCCCATGACTTCTCAATTGACCCAAAAGGGGAAAGAGATGCGTGGTAGGACTAATTAGAAAGCCAGAATTGTGTATCTGTGTTTTCCTTTTCATCATTTGTTTCTTCAGCTATTATAAAATTAACCCCTTCTTGATTCTCCGATTGAGATCCACTTGGATTGAAAGAGGTTCCTGGAGGGTTTTCTTTTTAACAAGAACACCCATTTTAAAATTTACTAAAATTGACAAGACTCCGGTGTGTATGCTCTACACTTGGCTGCGGTTCATCCGATCAGTCAAGGTGTATCAAAAGCATTTGAGTGACTAGTATAATTAGGATTCACTTTCCCAAATTGACAAACCGTCAGGTGAAAATCCAACACCTAGATCAAACCATTACGGTGGCAAAATACCCAAAGGAAGCGGGAACTTCTGAAAAGTGACCTCGGGCCGCCGATCTCTGTCACACCCTAACGGGTGCGCTATGAATAATATCCCTAGAGACTCCATTCAGCCCACATATTCCTTGCAGGTAACCGTGAAGGTTTAATTTTGGACATACTCCAAGTACTCTCTGGTATATCTGGAGTCCACCTCTTCGTCTAATTTTAATCAACTCATATTTTCACATTAACTTAAAACATACCAAGAGGCAATTGCAAAACATTCACTCCAAGCACATGCAAGTATATTGATTTCTTTTTTGACTCCATTTTTAAGGCACTGGTTATTTTCTTGCTATATATTTATATTGTGTCTCAACATTGTGCTTTCGTGCACTCATTTTTGTATCTTGTCATCCATGGTTGTTTATGGTTAAATTTCAAACTCCTAAGTAACTCATTTAGTTCAACATCACCTTACTAAGTAATTTAGCCTTAGTAACTTAATAGGGTCTACCCCCCTTGGCTTCGTTAGGAGTTGAGCCTAAACGGAGGAGTCAAGAATAAGGTGACAGCCTTGACTTGAGACTTGCTCCCAAGGACACATCGAGTGGCTTGAATATTTTTGCCACGTGACCCAGGTTGTGTAAGGCGACAACAAGACCATAATGCGCAGGAGTTTCTGCAATGAGAGTACCCCAATGAGTTTTGACCATAGATGAGAAGTCTTCCACATCCAACCATGACGAATTGAATTTGTAAGGATAAGGAACGAATTCCCGATCAATTCCCAATTGAAGAATAATGGCCTTATGGTTGGACACTCTAGTGGAATAATGCCATGTCTTGTATTTACCCATAGTGTCACACAAATCATCAGCCATAAAGAATCCGTCCAATTGCTTAGAGATAGAAAAAGAGAAACTCCTACCATTCTACCAAGTAGGGGAAAGAACCGCAGGAACAATGTCTTGAAGACAAGCCTCCCCCAAAAGTGTGATGAAATAATTATCCAAAGGATCAACAAGGTGACCCGCCCCCCAAACCTCATTGAGAGACCAAGTGAAGTTTAGGTCACCCACGAGAATAAGTGAGGGAAGCATAAGAATACCACTATTCTTGACATCATCCTAGAATGCCATTTCATTACTGTATGGCCCATAGATATTAAAAAAATGTATAGTTTGCTTCAGACCCTTCAGTTTACCACACAGTAGAATACCTGCAACATATTTGTAAGCCTTGAGCTTAGCCAACAGTGGGTTCTAGGCCACCATGGATCTCCCTAAGTGACCCAAGGCATCTAGAGCACAAACAAGCCAACCAGGTCATAAATGGAGTAGGTAATCATAGGCACTAGTCCCAGAGGGCATAGTTTCCCGAATAAAAACAATAGTTGGGTGAGTGGTTGCAAAAAGTTGCTTGATAGAGGCACGTTTGGGGCCTTTGCCAAGCCCACGAATATTTAGGAAAACAAAGTTCATCGGTTAACTAGGGAGGGGGCCACAATGTCTCTAAGAGCCCGAGAGGTGGTAGTAGTAACCGAGTCCAAGTTAGAGTTCAGGCCTCGATTGGCCAGAGTGGTAACCCTAGGATTGATAAAAGATTGGTCCCTAATATCGTCCTTAACTCCTTTCATGTTTCCTTTATGTGACTTTTTAGTTTTTTGGATGGAGACATTGGCTGTTGGATGGCCGATATGGGGAAGATGTCAGGACTGGTGGTAGCTTCCAGACCAAAAACAGGTAGTGGAAAAAATGAGGCTAGAGGAGGTACAACAAGGGATACCCCCCCTCTCGGGGAGTTTTCGAAAGCATCCATAGAAGGATCAAGAGGTGAATAAACATTAGATGGAAAATCTAGAAGGGGTGAAGGGGATATCGAAATATCCAAGGCAGAAGCAACTGTGGGTGGTGGACAGAACTTAGAGTGCAAAGAGAAACCAACACGAACTCCTGGGATGGGAGGTTGTTGATGTATATGTAACTTTGGAATGTATTATTCTATGTATATTATGCATATTGTAACCCGATGTTTATTCCGGGATGTTTCTATTATGTATTTGAGTCATGTTGTCATGCCCCAATGTTCCGATCGAGAGGATTAATAATGTAAACAAGTCTTGTCAAGTCATTAGGTAAGTCCCCACAGTTTCGGGGCACTTGAGTTATTATACACTAATTAAGGTGTAGGCTCGAGTAAGTAATTGTAATTTGATCCTACGTGATTAAGTGCACTTCAAGTGAATGGAAGAATATAAATAGAGAGTGAGAGTCTCTCTATTTATCACTTGTACAACACATCACTTTCTCTCTCAAGTGTGGCACACTAGTGGAGAAGGAAATATACTGGGACTAGAAGACTACTGCTGTCGGGAGTGCATCTTACTGTTTTGGGGTCTTACATCTTGTGGTGATTCTATATTTGAGGAAGTTGCGGGGTTTTCTCCATTTATGGTTTCCCCGATCAAAACTCTTTGTGTCTCTTGTCTCTTGTGGTGTGCTTATGTTATTGCTGTGCTTGTTATTCTCTCAGTGAAAAGATCCTAACATAATGCTAGCTTAAATGTTGAAAAACTAACATGGTATCAGAGCTAACTTGAGGAGAGTGACACTATGCAGCTGTGGGAACTAGGGCTTCCTAGTTTGTGGATCTTCCTCCACAGATTTTCAGCAAAAGTATGCTAGGATGACTCTCCATTGAAGGGTGCATCTTTCTGTCGAAGCGAAATTTGATTCCGAGCATTTTTAGTCTTCGATGCGGAAATTAGGGCTTTCTATAGAAGAGGATTTTTTGAGTGAGACCAGCATAGGATTGCTCTCCTCATCAAAACTAAAGTTTAGAGACCTGGATCAATAATTTTGGGTGGGTAAATCTTTGGGAAAGTCAAACCCTAGTTTGACCTCGAGCTTGAAAAAAACCCTAAATACTAAAACTGATAAGTTTTGGTACAGTCGCTATATTCCGAGTTTGGTGAAGTATCCAAAGCTGAAAATTTCAAGGACCGAAGATAAAATCCTGATGAATCCTGTGTCCAAAAATCAGACTCAGATTTGCTATATTCCAGGCGATATGATCTCTCTAAGTTAGGGTTTCAGTCTCTTCCAGAAATCATCCATAAACAGGACACCTAGGGAGATCTGCAATATCTTGGGCTACAGAGGTCCAAATGGAATTCCTAAAGATGTTCCAGAAAGGGAATGGACTGTACCTTCATTGGTCCGAATATCAGACTCATAAGATGAACCAGTGACATGTGGCATGCCATACAACCTTATTGTTCTGAACAGTCCTGTGACAGGTCACCTTGGGAAAAGGATCATAAATTCCAAATGGTGAAACCAATTCTGATGATACCCACGGTGTTGGATTAGGGACATGTGAGGTTACCTCAGTGCAAAATTTTAGACACAGAGCTTCAGAAATTTCAGAGATATCACAGAAACAGTAACATGAATTTCTGTATAAGAAATCAGAAAATTAGGGCTTCCTGTTTCGGGAGCTTCCCTCGACTGTTTTTAGAAAATGAGTACATTGGACAGATCCATTTGAAGAGATCTATCTGTCTATCTAATCAGATCTGAAATATTCCAAGTTCTGAAAATTAGGGTTTCTATGACAAACTCTAGATCAGCCAGCTCTGGAACCAGGACGGTCACCTCAAATCGGTAAGATCTAATCCTTTGCTATTTTCATTTGAGGTTCTCATTTCAAAGTGATCTATTACATCAGCTTGATGATAAGCTTGGTGAAGTTCACAACCTCCAAGCATAGAAGTATTTGATCTCTCTGAAGAAAATGGACTGGACACCTACATGAGTATAGAGGTTCCAGTTCCAGAGGGAGATAAGGCTAGAAGCCTTACACAAGAAGAACTTGGTCAAGGCCAAGACGATCATTGCTGATTCAGTCATGAATCAACTTGTATTAAAAGTGTCTCCCCAAAGACACCAAAGATGTTTTGATTCCTTGACCAAGCTATTTGAATGAAAGAATAGAAATCAGAATATGACCTTAAGAAACCAGTTGAAGAATGTGAAGATCCAGAATGCAGAGACCATGCAGTCATAAGAGTCTCTCAAATCAAGAACAACTTGAAGCAGTAAAAGAAAAAGTGAAGAATGCAGAAGTGGTGATGGCCACCTTGAATGGCCTCCGAGGATCGTGGAATTCATTCATTCAAGGAATGTGTTCCAGAAGGAAGTGATTACTTTCAGCAGACTCTAGGAAGAAGAAGAAGAAGCTCGACTCATAAGAAAAGAAGAGAAGATGGAAGCAATTGAAGATCAAGCTCTTACCATCCAAAGAAGATCCCTCAAGCAATGAGGAATATGAAGAACTCAACTCTTGAAGAACTTCTTATCCACCTCAGCTTTTGGATAAGAAACGATGCTATCATGAATGAAGAAGATGATGAAGATGAAGGCTCAAGAAGGAGTATACCCATGAAACAAATAAAGATAAGTATTCAATTGTCATTTCATGATATTGTTTTGTTATGCATTTGTTTATATTCAGTTGATGTATCATGCATGATAGGATGTTTGCATTAACGACAGTATACTACTAATATGCATGTGATGGGTAAGTAGCTCATGGTGCTATACAAATTCTCCATTGCTACTTATCTAGAATGAAACCTCTTTGCTGACATATTGGATTAGTGCACAATCTCAATGTTGTCCTGGTAGAGATGGAAGGCATCTAGAAAGTTTCAGTGAGATATGGATGAATGTTGTATTGGCTAAAGTAGTTGCATGATCATATATTTATGCATAAGTATTTGCCAGTATGAATATTCCTTATGAAATGTTCCAACCATACAAATGCATTTGACCTGTAGGAAAGACCGCATATATAATCACGTACAAGCAAAGAAGAATGAAGACTTGTTCTGAAGAGCAAGTGACGACATTTCAAAATGAAGAATAATATGATGAGTGCAGTGACATCATTGATGTAGAACCTTCCAGCTACCAAGAAGAAAGGGAAGACCAGTTCAAGAAGAATGATGTTAGAGCGCAGTATTGAGACCTGAAGAAAAGTTCATAGTTCCATCTGCAGTAGATGGAAACATCGTGGGATACAAAGCAAGATTCGTAGCATGCGGCTTCTCACGTAAAGAAGGCCTAGACTACGAAGAGACATTTGCAGCCAGTAAGAGTTTAAATACATACATGATGAGCCTGATGAAGATCTTAACCTTTGCTACAAGGTTGAAGATGCAAGTCTATACACTAGATGGTCACATAGAATATTAGTAGCATAGGGAGCTACTTGTCACTCCGGTACATAATGTTTTCAGTGCATAAAGTACGGAAGACAGAGGGAGTATGATGCTTCACTTTAGAGGGAGTGACTATAGAATATTTCAAGGATCGACATGGTACGACAGGATGGACAGATTACTGATGACTCTAGGATTTAATGAGAGTAAAGTGGATTCCAACCTTTCCTTCAAGGTTGAAGGCGGAAGACCAGTGATGTTCCTGTTATGTGTCGATGCACTATTGTTCTAGGCATGGAGGTGTGGCAGAGTGCAGATGGAATCTTCCTTGGACAAGGGAAGTATGCAGTAGAGATCCTGAAGAGGTTCAGGATGATGGACTGCATGACCACACCTATGGCATCGAACATGAAGCTATTAAGTGATGCTTCATCAGAGACGGTTGATGCTACGATGTATCGTCAAATGATTGGGTCCTTGATGTACCTAAGACTACATATTTGCCTTGCTGTGAACACATTGAGACATGTTCACCTGATGGTTGCAAAGCATGCAGGGGTACAATTGATTATGGACTCAAGTACGATGCGAATCAAAAGATTAACCTGGAGGGTTATGTTGATTCAGATTGGGCAGGCAGTGCCATCAAAAGGAAGAGTACTTCAGGATGTTGCTTCAGTATGGGATCAGGTGTGATCTCTTGGTTTAGCAGGAAGCAATCCTGTGTGGCACTGAGTACAGCTGAAGTAGAGTATGTCGCAGCTTGTTCAACTAGTTGTGAGGCAGTATGGCTGCGGAAGCTACTGTCTGATATATTTGATCTCCAGTTGGATGCTACTTGTATACATTATGACAACCAGAGTTGTGTGAAGTTGTCAGAGAATCCAATGTTCCATGACAAGTCGAAGCATATCGAGATCAAGTACCACTATATCAGGGATATGGTGCAGAGAAGAGCAGTGAAGCTCCTGTATGTTGCGACGGAGGAACAGATAGCTGATGTATTGATGAAGCCATTGGCTAGGCTGAAGTTCGAGTACTTCAGAGAGAGACTTGGTGTTCTTCAGATCGAGGTTCCTTCCAAGAGAAAGTGATGAGACCCATAGCCATTCTGACATGGTGAGAGGATTGGTTCCTTCCATGGTCAGATGTAAGGGCTGATCCATTCTGTCATGGTGAGAGGATTCAGTTCCTTCCATGTCAGATATGAGTGCTAGAGATCCAAAGCCATTATGACGAGTAGGTCAGATGTAAGGGTTGAGCCATTTTGTCATGGTGAGAGGATTTGGTTCCTTCCATGTCAGATATGAGTGCTGACTGCCATTCTGGGAATGGAGGCACCTGGTCAGTTACCAGGAACACTCAATCAGGGACTGAGAGAGCCATTCTGACGAGTAGGTCAGATATAAGGGCTGAACCATTCTGTTCATGGCTAAAGGATTAGGTTCCTCCCATGTCAGATGTGAGTGTTGGCCATTCTGTCGAGTAGGACAGATGTAAGGGCAACTGCCACTCTCAGGGAGAGTGGAGGCGCCTGGTCCGTTACTAGGTAGCTCAGTCAGGGATTGGGGGCCATTCTGACGAGGGTGTAGGATTCAGTTCCTACCAGGTCAGATGTGAGTGCACAAATCTCTCATCACTGTGGTAGGAGGGGCTCCGGCCTGGGTGAGAGTCATTCATCATTGTGGTAGGATGTGTTTCGGCCTGGGTGAATGTGTGAAAATATTTCATCACTGTGGTAGGAGGGGTTCTGGCCTGGGTGAAAGTCATTCATCACTGTGGTAGGATGTGTTCTCACCTGGATGGATGTGCCATTCTGACGAGTAGGTTAGATATAAGTGCAGAGCCATTTCACAGATGTTAGTGATGTGATGTCCTATCATGCTGGTGAATGTGAGTGCTGGGCCTTTCTGATGTCATTGTAGTTTACTACATGATCAGATGTGAGTGTTGGGCGTGCCTTTCTGACAAGTAGGTCAGATGTAAGTGCTAGGCGTGCCTTTTTGACGAGCAGGTCAGATGTAAGTGCTGGGCGAAGACCTACTTGATGGCTAGGCCTACAACCAGCATGAAAAAGGGCTGGCTCTGTAGAACTTCCTATGACGAGATAGTACACACATGATGATGACCAGAGGAGATCCAGATTGAGCTATGATCCAGATCCAGTTATGATGACTCTGAGAGATCCAGATTGAGTGATGATCCAGATCCAACAGCGATGATCCAGATCGAGTAATGATCCAGATCCAGTCCAGTGATGATGATCCAGATCGAGTGATGATCCAGATTCAGTGATAGTGTTCTATGATGATCCAGATCGAGTGATGATCCAGATCCAGTTCTATGATGATCCAGATCGAGAGATGATCCAGATCCAGATGACTTGAAGTTGAAGATGACTTGAAGACAAAGAAGACTTGAAGACGAAGATGACTTGAAGACGAAGATGTTCCAGTTGATACAGAGAAGAAGACCAGTGCTGAAAATCGTGTTGAAAGAATACCTTCCTAGTTAAGAGGGAGTGTTGATGTATATGTAACTTCGGAATGTATTCTTCTATGTATCTTATGCATATTGTAACCTGATGTTTATTCCAGGATGTTTCTATTATGTATTTGAGTCATGTTGTCATGCCCCAATGTTCCGATCAGGATGATTAATAATGTAAACAAGTCTTGTCAAGTCATTAGGTAAGTCCCCACAGTTTTGGGGCACTTGAGTTATTATACACTAATTAAGGTGTAGGCTCAAGTAAGTAATTGTAAGTTGAGCCTACGTGATTAAGTGCACTTCAAGTGAACGAAAGAATATAAATAGAGAGTGAGAGTCTCTCTATTTATCACTTGTACAACACATCACTTGCTCTCTCAAGTGTGGCACACTAGTGGAGAAGGAAATATACTGGGACTAGAAGACTACTGCTGTCGGGAGTGCATCTTACTATTTTGGGGTCTTACATCTTGTGGTGATTCTATATTTGAGGAAGTTGGGGGGTTTTCTCCATTTATGGTTTCCCCGATCAAAACTCTTTGTGTCTCTTGTCTCTTGTGGTGTGCTTATGTTATTGCTGTGCTTGTTATTCTCTCAGTGAAAAGATCCTAACATAATGCTAGATTAAATGTTGAAAAACTAACAGAGGTGCAGGTGTGTCTGCAATCGAGGAAATGTTGCATAGACCCATGACCCCACCCACATCCACAGCTGAATTATTGGACGACGCACAAAATCCAACCCCAATACAGTCGACGAGTCAAAAAGAGAGTCACCCCCTCAGCAATGGAGAAGGAACTTAGATATCCTCACCTGAAACAAACTTTAATAATAATGGAATGAAAAAAGCAAACTTACCAACAAACAAAATCGCCAACTCCTTATCAAGCAGGATGGGAAATGGAATATCTATGACTGAATGGTCCTATAAAACCACAGGTGACACCCCACCATCCAACATGTTCATGGTCAAAACCCCCTTTTGAGGGCAACAATCCTTAGCGTGTCCAATCATACGGCAGTGGTGATAGTGGAAAGCAACCCACCAATAGTCCAGTCTTTGGATGAAAGAGCCCCCCTCCCAGATGACTTCCAGTTTTGCTGGAAGCCCTCGGTCAAGTCCATATCCACAAGAACCTTAGGGGCCGACCGCTCAAAGCCAAGGAGTTGATCATCTTCAATCAATATAAAAGTGCCAATGGAGTTTGCAACGATCATGAATCCCTTCAGGTTCCAACACTAAATCGGGAAATCCAAGAGGATGACCCACAAGTGGCAACGCACCAGCCTTTCCGTTCGGGGGGCAAAACCGACATGCCAACGATTGAGAACAAGAGAGCCATGACCCAACACCCGTATTGACTCTCAAGAATCTCTCGGTCTTCAACCGAAAGGAACTGGAAGAGAACCCATCCATTTACCAAGGTCACAGGTCATGACCTTAGGAACGAACTTTAGCAATGGTTTCCAATGTAAAACCAATAACCCAACGCCTTTCCAGAAGTAAAACCAAAAAACCAGCATATGGCCGGACACCCAGAGAAATAATAAAGGTGGCAGTAATGACCCCAGGTTCCACCAGGTCCTAGAAACACTGACCCAAGTGAAAGAGCCAACAGTGAACAGTAAGGATAAAACAGTAAAATAATGACAGAGTCCGACCGGCGCTAAAACACAGGAGAACCTAAGAATAAAGAAAGAAAACACATCGAAAAACCCAGAAAAAGACGCCAGTAAAGCCAACCGTCAGATAAAAAACCTACCAGTAACAGGTAGGTTGCTCAAGACAGCGAAAAACAGTATACTCAGTCTCCCAAACCACCAAAAATGCGAGATAACCGGCCGACCAAGAATCTAGGGTTGCTTGGACCACGACCAAACAGTCACACGGTTCGCCTCCGGGTTCTTCTCCATCGCTTCTCCAATATATCATATCGTTCAGGAACTTACCTAACAAGAGGCCATGGCCATGTTAGTCTTGAAAAATAAAGAGTCCTTAAGCAGTAAAGACATTAAAAAAAAATAGACACGACTCACTCTTACGTTGATTTGATGGTACGTTGAATTCCATTAGGTTATTGACATCGATAGTTCAAAGGGTTTTGACGCTTTGGATGATATGAATATGCTTGTGACTTAACGTTTAATAAATGGTTATGACCAAATTTCTCCCTTGCATTTATCAACGGTTGATTTGATCGTAACTTGAATTCCATTAGGTCTTTGACATGGAAAGTTCAAAGGGTTTTGACGATTGGGATAAAATGAATATGCTTGTGACTTAACGTTTAGTAAATGGTTATGACCAAATTTATCGGTTGCATTTATGAACGGAGTGAGCTGGTGAAATTTGCGAAAAATTTGTGAGGAAATTTTAATTTTAATTCTAAAAAATAAATTTAGTTTTTTTGAGAACCATAGAAACATCTATACAATTTCAACAAACTAAAACTACAATTTCAACAATTCTTACAAGATTTTGATCAAAATTTTTACATAAACATGATACAATTTCAACCATTCTTACAAGATTTTGATCAAAATTTTTACATAAACATGATGCAAATGTTCTAGAGCTGGGTAGGAACTTCAAATGGCTGACCGTCAAAATTGTCGATAATTACCAAAATTTGAAAGGTTTTTTGTATTTTAGCCAGATTTTGACGGTTTCTCTATAATCTTAGCTGTATTTGACTGGTAAACTGGTGAATAACGGGCATTTACCCGTCAAATTCCATCCCTTGGACTCTAGAGTTTAGCTCACTACAAACATTGGTTGTGCATCTACACTGATGTAACCAAAGTCAGAGATGTATTTCTAGGTGGTCTGCTCAGTAAAGCAGTTGAGCAATCTGGTACAGTGCATTAAAGATGGGTGTTTATGTATTGCCGTGTGTGTTTAAAGCTGGGTAATTGCTTGGTCGTTGAGGACGATCGGTAAGACCTTGAATACATCGGTTCCGCGCAAGGTCGAAAGTCGATGCCCACAAGAAGCCATCATCGAAACAGGGCTGGGCTGTTATAAATTGTCGAATGAGAATCCCAAATCTTGATATTCCAGCTATCTGTCTGATCAGATCATGGCGAGATCAATCCCAGTATTCTTTCCAAAGAAGAGTTTAGCTCCAGCGAAATTACAAACGGTTTTGAATCTTTTGATGCTTCAACGGCGCAGACTCATTCTGATTGCAGCTTTCACCTCCCTCGTAATGCCACAATTCGCTGCACAGCCTCATGACGAGCATCATCGACATACCACTTTCGTGTTCGATGGATTCAATGAAACCGACTTGATCTTGAAAGCGAATGCTTCGCTCATCCACTCCAAATCCGTGCTCGCCCTCACAGATCACTCTCATTTCGGACTCGGCCGCGCGCTGTATCCAACACCCGTGCAGATGAAAAGCAACGAGACGCTTTCCTCCTTCAGCACTACCTTCGTTTTCTGCATGGTGCATCCCCCCTCTGACCAAGGCGGGCACGGATTCGCCTTTATCGTCACGCCCTACAATTCTCTCATGGGCGCTCTGGGATCGGAGTATTTGGGATTGCTGAACATCACCAGCAACGGGGAGTCATTCAATCACTTGTTCGCAGTTGAGTTCGACACGATCAAGAGCGCAGAGTTCTGTGACCCCGACGACAACCACGTGGGCGTCGACATCAACAGCCTGCGCTCGGTCCCCGCAGAGACAGCCGGATATTGGGATGGGGAGGACGTCTTCCATCGAATCAGCCTCAAGAGCGGGCGCAACATACAGGCCTGGATCGACTACGATCATCTTCAAAGCCGGCTCAATGTTACCATAACATTGGCCGGCTTGCAGAGACCACACAAACCGCTCATATCTCTGAAAAGCGACCTACAGAGCGTTCTGCAAGAGAAGATGTTCGTTGGTTTTTCAGCGGCTACGGGGAATTTCGGCGAAGACCATTACGTTCTAGCGTGGAGTTTCACTACTCAAGGAATGGCACCACACCTCGATATCTCGCGTCTCCCTTCGTTTGCCAAACGTCGGAGCCGGCGATTCATAGCCGGCATTATAGTGGCTGGTCTGGTTCTGATCTTCTTGGTGGCGATTGCCGTCGTGTTTCTAAAAAGGGGCAAGTACAGAGAAACAATCGAAGAATGGCATAGCCGGCATTATAGTGGCTGTTCTGGTTCTGATCTTCTTGGTGGCGATTGCCGTCGTGTTTCTAAAAAGGGGCAAGTACAGAGAAACAATCGAAGAATGGGAGCATGAATTCTGGCCTCACAGGTTCAGTTACAAGGATCTAAGCATTGCCACGAACCGATTCCGGGATGAAAACGTTTTGGGTCAGGGGGGTTTCGGCAAGGTTTATAAGGGCATTCTCCAGGGTAGCGGCCACGAAGTTGCCGTGAAATGCATTACTAAAGAGTTCAATGAGGGAATGAAGGGATTCGTGGCGGAGATATCAAGCATCGGGCGCTTGCAGCACCGGAATCTGGTTCAGCTTCGAGGCTGGTGTAAGAGGCAGAAGCAACTATTCATCATTTATGACTACATGCCCAACGGTAGCCTGGATAAACTCATCTTCGGGAACCCTACGACGGTCCTGCCATGGCCTCGGCGATACGCGATCTTGAAGGGAGTGGCAGCGGGGTTGCTGTATCTGCACGAGGAATGGGGACAGAGGGTCATCCACAGGGACATCAAGTCGAGCAACGTGCTGCTGGATTCCGAGCTCAACGGGCGGATAGGAGACTTCGGCCTGGCACGGCTGTACGATCACGGCGAGAATCCTGAAACGACTAATCCGGTGGGAACACTGGGATACATAGCGCCGGAGCTCATACTCACTGGAAAAGCCACGCCCAGTTCGGACGTGTTCAGCTTCGGGGCTCTGCTGTTGGAGGTGGCGTGCGGGAGGAAACCTCTAGATCCGTCCAAGGACGATAAGGAATTGATATTGGCGGAGTGGGTCTGGGAACTGTACAGCAAGGGGAGGCTTCTTGATGCGGCGGATCGGAAGGTTGGGACGGACTATGATGTTGAGGAGATGGAGAAGGTGCTTACATTAGGGGTTTTGTGTTCTCATCCGGAGCCGGAGAGCAGGCTGAGCATGCGCCATATTTGTCAAATACTGGAAGGCCAAGCTCCTCTTCCCGATCTGCGCACGGCGTGGTTTAACGTGATGAGTATGATTTATCGATCTCCCAGAGCCCTTTTCAGGCGTACATCCATTAATGAGTTTACGGTGGAAATGTCGAGCAAAAGGTCTGTGGCAGGGCTCTCAGTCACTGATTGAAAATAGGGAAGTTATGAATGTCTCTTAGATTGTAAGTTAAACTTTTCCGATGACATTCTCGTTGTAACCGGTTAATAAAAATCGTGATGGGTCTGAAAATAAAAATGAAAATACAATAAGGCGGAGTAAGCTAAACTCTAAACTCTAGACCATTTGCATCTGAAATTTTGCTATTTTTTTTTTACAAAATAGGGCCGAAATGGTTTAAAAAGTTGTTTTCAGTAATTGGAATTGCATAATTTGGGTGGCCCAAGGGTAATCGAGAGTCCTGAATCCATTTCTACAATAAAAATTGCAATTTCAACATTGAAAAACTCAGTTTCAACAACAAATAGTGTTGTCTGATTCCAACCAAACTTAAAGGTGCAAATGGTCTAGAGATTAGCCAACTCCCAATAAGGCCAGCTATGGGGCCTTATTGTATTTTCATTTTTGGATTATTTGTAATTCCTTACATTCACACTTTCATTTTTTATTTTAGATTTAAAAAAATAATTATTACTAGCATTTACATCCAGAGAGGTGCAATGGAACCCTCTTAGTATCAACATATTTTGCATGGCTCTGCAACCATATTTATATTTGTGAAAAAAACCATCTTATACAATAGATAACTGTAACGATAAACTGATTGCATCGCCCCCCAATTCTTCCCAACTTAAACCCACTACACAAAAGGTAAATTTCTATACAATTTTTTTTTGTCATAAAACATTGTAAGTTTCAAATCTACATAGCTCCAAAACGCATTTATTCGTTGTTACTTTCTGTCTTGTATAGTGACATGATCATAATCAAGCAAACTCAGTGTGGTATAATATTCTTATTTTTAAATGTCAAATTGAGGTTGATTGGATGCATGTACTTGTAGGTGCAATGGAACCCTCTTAGTATCAACATATTTTGCATGGCTCTGCAACCATATTTATATTTGTGAAAAAAACCATCTTATACAATAGATAACTGTAACGA